>JAESUZ010005181.1:0-41491 GCA_017311185.1 Proteles cristata cristata
CCAAGAGTCGCCCTGACTGAGGAAGGGCGCCCGATGCTGCGGAGGGCTCCGGGAAGGCCCTACCCGGGAAGGGGGTCTTCAGGACTTCCCCTGCAGGGAGAGGGATGCACTGGAGCCATGGACCCGGGATCGGGGTCCACGTGGTCTTACTCTTCCCCTTCTTGCCCAGGACTCTGGGGAGCCGTGCTCAAGTGCTTAAAGCTCAAGCGGTGCTTCAAAGCCCTAGTCTGGAGACTCAGGTTTCTTGGTTTTGTCTGGTGACGAGGGACTCATCCCTGACGCTGCACTGGTGTGGGAATTGGGTTTGTGGAGAAGTATGAAAAGCGTGCATGGGAAGAATCCTACCCGTTCAGCATCGCTGGGAGGAACACAGACCTTTGATGAAAGATCTTGTGGAGGAAACTCTAGGGATCCCTTTTACAGATGAGAAATGAAACGCAGGGAATGGTTGGTGATTCACCTCGGGTTCACCAGAGTGGGGTTAGCCTGTGTGCTCCAAACTCCAGGCTTTTGTCCATAGCTCCCGTCTGGGCTTCCTGGGGAAACTCAGGAATTCTACATTCATTGTGGGAAATGGGATCTTGGAAACCCCGGAAACTCGAATGAAACTTGAGACCTCTGTTTCCCCCCCTAGACGGAGAGACCTGGCTATAGTCCCCTGGCTGGGCAGGGTGCTGAGGTCCAGACTTTCCATCTAGCCGCCATGGAATTCAGCTTCTACTCTTGCAGGGTGGACACAGCCCGGGGTGTGCCCCACCTTGCTGGAGATGAAAGAAGGTGGTTCTCTGCTCCTTAGCATCCATAATAGGCTTCTGCCTCCCCCTTTCTTTACCTGTTTGATGCCTGGGTCAGTGTTGAGCCTTAACAAGGTGTGATGAGGTTACAGAGGACACGTGCCTGTGTGTGTGTGTGTGTGTGTGTGTGTGTGTGTGTGTGCGCGCGCGCGCACGTGCGTGTGTGTTTTAAGTCTGTTTGGATATCAGTGTGTGCCTATTATGCAAGTATGCTTACCCCCAACCCTCCCCTTGGCTCAGAAGAGCAATCTTCCTCAAGTATACTTCTGTGTAGTATACTTCTTTGTAGCTATTTATTTTCTAAAAGCCGGCTTTCTGAAATAAGACCATGCTAAGTCAGCCAATTGTATTTTGGGTTTAGTGCCTTATGCCCCTGGAGGGTCTTGTTTCTGGCTTGGCATCCGAGGCTGATCTTCGGCTCAGAAGTTTTCTATATCCCCGACTATGGCCTTGTCTTGTGTGGGAAGGTGAGTTGCTAGTCCATACTTTTCGGGAGACAGATACTTGTTCTCTGGTTGAAGTCGTCTGTTCTCTTGACATGTGCGCAAGAGGAAGCTGGTTATTAAAAACAGCTGGCTTCGAATGAATCCCTTTGGATGTATTTGTATGCTACTTTGTTTGAGATTCTATAGCTGCACTTTATCATCCCTAAGTACATTTTCTCTTCTGAGAGGGGCTGGTGATTTTTTAATTTACTTGTATAGCTTCTTAGGAGGAACGGGGAAGAAAATCACATTCCTGATTTCTTATGCATCAGAGAAGTGCTAAGTACCTCATGACTTGTTATTGATCTGATCCATAATTTTCATTGCAAATGTGTGACTCCTTAGCTTCTGTGTCTCTGCAGAGGTGTTTGCTGCTTCATCGTGACATTCCCCTTCACTTCACAGGAAAATCTTCCATTCCTCAAGTACTGAAAATACTTATTTTTTTTTCTTGAATAGTTTATTGTCAAGTTGGTTTCCACGTAACACCCAGTGCTCATACCCACAAGTGCCCTCCTCCATCCATGCCCATCACCCTCATTCCCTTCCCCTTCTCCCCCTTCAGCCCTCAGTTTGTTCTCAACCTTCAAGAGTCTCTCATGGTTTGTCTCCCTCTCCCGTAAAATTTTTCCCCTTCATCTCCCCCATGGTCCTCCGTTAAGTTCCTCCCAGCCCACCTATACATGCGAACATGTGGTATTTGTCCTCCTCTGCCTGACTTATTTCACTTAGCATAACACCCTCAAGTTCCATCCATGTTGCTACACGTGGCCAGATTTCACTCTTTCTCATTGCCATGTAGTATTCCATCGTATAGATCAACCACATCTTGATCCATTCATCCGTTGATGGATACTTAGGCTCTTTCCATGATTTGGCTATTGTTGAGAGTGCTGCTATGAACGTGTTGGGGTACACGTGCCACTATGCATCAGCACTCCTGTATCCCTTGGGTAAATTCTTAGCAGTGCTATTGCTGAGTTCTATTGCTAGGGGAGTGCTATTGCTAGGGGAGTTCTATTGTTAATTTTTTGAGGAACCTCCATACTCTTTTACAGAGGGGCTACACCAAATTACATGCCCACCGACAGTGGAGGAGGGTGCCCGTTTCTCCACATCCTTGCCAGCTGCAGTCCTCTGATTTGCACTTTTTAGCCACTTTGACCGGCGTGAGGTGGAATCTCAGTGTGGTTTTGATTTCTATTTCCCTGATGAGGAGGGACGCTGAGCATCGTTTCGTGTGTCTGTTGGCCATCTGGATGTCCTCTTTGGAAAAGTGTCTGTTCATGTCTTCTGCCCGTTTCTTCACTGGATTGTTTGTTTTTCACGTGTGGAGTTTGGCGAGTTCCTTATAGATTTTGAATACTAGCCCTTTATCGGATATGTCATTTGCAACTATCTTTCCCTGTTCCGTCACGGGCCTATTAGTTTTATTGACTGTTTCCTTTGCCGCCCAGAAGCTTTTTATCTTGATGAGGTCCCAGTAGTTCATTTTTGCTCTGATTCCCTTGCCTTTGGTATGTGTCCAATAAGAAATCGCTGCGGTGGAGGTCAGGAGGTTGTTTCCTGCTTTGTCCACTGGGGTTTGGATGGTTTCCTGTCTCACATTCAGGTCCTTCAGCCATTTTGAGTTTATTTTTGTGTATGGTGTGAGAAAATGATCTCGTTTCATTCTTCTGCATGTTGCTGTCCAGTTCTTCCAGCACCATCTGTTAAAGAAGCTGTCTTTTTTCCTTTGGATACTCTTTCCTGCTTTGTCAAAGGTTAGTTGGCCATACATTTGTTGGTCTAATTCTGAGTTCTCAATTCTATTCCATTCGTCTATGTGTCTGTTTTTGTGCCAATGCCATACTGTCTTGATGATGACAGCTTTGTAGTGGGGGCTAAAATCTGGGATAGTGATGCCTCCCATTTTGGTTTTCTTCTTCAATGTTACTTTCGCTATTTGTGGTCTCTTGTGGTTCCTTAACAAATTTTAGGATAGTTTGTTCTCGTTTTGAGGAGTATGCTGGTGCAATTATGATATGGATTGCACCAAATGTGTAGATTGCTTTGGGTAGTAATGACATTTTAACTATATTTATTCTTCCTGTCCATGAGCATGGGATATTTTTTTCCATTTCTTTGTGTTTTCTTCATAAGTTTTGTATAGTTTTCATCATACGATCTCTTGTATCCTTGGTTAGGTTTATTCCTAGGTATTTTATGTTACTTTGTGCAATTGTGAACGGGATCAGTTTCTTGATTTCTCTTTCTGTTGCTTCATTGTTGGCGTATAAAAATGCAATTGATTTCCGTACGTTGCTTTTGTACCCTGCAACTTTGCTGGACTCTTGGATCAGTTCTAGTAGGCTTCTGGTGAGTCTGTCAGGTTTTCTATGTAGAGTATCATGTTGTCTGCAAAAAGTGAAATTTTGACTTCTTCTTTGTAATTCTGATGGCTTTGATTTCCTTTTGTTGTCTGACTGCTGATGCTAGGACTTCCAGCACTATGTTAAACAACAGTGGTGAGAGTGGACATCCCTGTCGTGTTCCTGATCTCAGGGGGAAAGCTCTCCGTTTCTCCCCATTGAGGATGATGTTAGCTGAGGGCTTCTCCTAGATGGCTTTTATGATGTTTAAGTAAGTTCCTTCTACCCTTACTTTCTCGAGGGTCTTTATTAAGAAGGGATGCTGTATTTTGTCAAATGCTTTTTCTGCATCTATCGACAGGACCATATGGTTTTTATCTTTACTTTTGTTAACGGGAATGATCACATTGATTGATTTACCCTGTAACCCAGGAATTGAATCAGCCCTGTAACCCAGGATGAATCCCAGTTGATCATGGTGGGATCCCATGTGTTTGGTCCCCTGTGTGATTTGCTCAGTGTGTGTGTGTGTGTGTGCGCGCGTGCGTGCGCTCGCCCGCGCATGTGTGTATGTAGGTCCCATGCCCTCAGGTAGTCATGCTTGCATTAGAGGGGCCTCAGCTGGGCCCCATTTCTCCCTTGGGGTTGAATCCCCTGGACACCGCCCACCTCTCCTCTATGTCAGCGTCTGGGCCCCGGATGCGGAGCTGCAGGTTTGGCGCCTGGCCCCAGCTGCGTGTTTCAGGGTCCCCCAGAGAGTGAAGTCTCCTCTTCCCGCCGCAGGTCATCGACTCAGCCGGAGGTGGCCAGCTTAGAGCCGCTGGGCACGGACGAACGGTGCTCCTAGAAGGCCGTAGTGCAGGCCCGCCCACCTGACCAGCATCATCTTCGCCAAGGACATCAGTAAGAGCTTAGTGCCCCGGGCCCCGTGGCCAGGACAGGAGGCAGGGAGCACCCTTCCGAGACCTTGGCCACATAGCCCGCCCGTGCCTGTGGCAGCGCTTTCTCTCTCTTACTGGGTCAGAGGATGCTCAGTAAGGAGGCCATGTAGGTAGCGCCCACCCTGGTCCCTCCTGCCAGCGCCGTGTCCTGGTTTCCCCCTCATGGAGGCTGGCTTTCCTTTCTAAACCATTATGTTACCCAGATACCTCTTCCACAGGTGTTGAATCAAAATGAAGAAAATTGTTGCCATTCTTTTAATTGCCCCTATACTTAGTTTACCATAGCATAGTTGTAAGATGCTTAGAAGACAACTAATGCAGTTTTCTGTCATGCTCTCTCCCATTTAACGTGGTATGAGAAGTTTTCATATTTATGGAGCTATTTTTAATATCTGAGTAACACTTCCCACGGGGGGTTGTCCTGTAAGGGTCCCCTGGTATTGGGCATTTAGATTGTTTTCAGAGGTTTGTTTCAGTGTTATGTGGGAAGATCAATATTTATACAGAGAACATTTTTAAAAATTTTTTAATGTTTCCTTATTTTTGAGAGAGAGAGAGAGAGAGAGAGCGAGCGCGCAGAGCATGAGCAAGGGAGGGGCAGAGAGACAGGGAGACACAGAATCTGAAGCAGGCTGCAGGCTGTGAGCTGTCAGCACGGAGCCGGACGTGGGGCTTGAACCTAAAACTGTGAAATCATGACCTGAGCTAAAGTCAGAGGCTTAGCTGAATGAGCCACTCAGGTGCCCTTATAGAAAGCAATTAAAAAAAATTTTTTTAAATAGGCTCTGCACCCAGCATGCAGCCCATTGCAGGGCTTGAACTTAAGGCCCTGAGATCTAGACCTGAGCTGAGGTCAAGAGTCAGCAGCTTAACTGAATGAGCTGCCCAGGCGTCCCGCTTTTGAGTTCTTACTTACTCCCAAGGGTAGAGTTTCAGTTTTACCTATGACTATGTGTAAGGAGTTTGATGGACTGCTTTCAAACAAGGCACCCTTAACAGCGCCCAGAGCGGTTTTCTAGGGCTCCTGGAGAATGGTCAGAATGATTGTGTGTCCCATGCTGTTATTGTTACACTGGAGAATTCTGCAGGCAGTGCCATTTGTGTTTCTTATTTATGGAGCACGTAAAAACGTCTGCGTGCTTGCTCACGTAACCCTTTTATTCGCTAGGACAGTTGAGAGTCTCATATAAAAACTCCAGTGTAAACAAACAAACAAACTCCGGGCCCAATTCCTGATCTCAGCGTGGGGATGGGTTTTCAGGATGGCATTCTTTCTGGATGCTAACTCCTCATAATGCAGCCTCGTCCTTGAACTTACTAGTCACACCCTGAACAAAGCTGGATTTTCTCAGAGGGGTTTTTCCGCACACAGCTTTAAATGCTGGTGCTCACGCTGGAGGGGTAAGTGATGGGCGACGGAAATGTCTCCGAGCCCTTTCTCTGCACAGGCCTCTCCTTGCTATCTCTCAGTAGCTCACATACAGGTCGACCAACGGCTTGGGTTCTGAGGGTTACTGTGGTTCTCCTGGCCCCATCTCATGCTGACCCACGCGTCCCTGTCCCTCCAGCCACAGGCCAGGTCCTCCGCTGTGATGCCGTCGTCGACCTCATCCATGGCCTTCAGATGGTCTCCAGCCCCCGCGAGCTATACCTGGAGGACTTGCCCCTGGAACTGAAGATCCAGGCTCTGGACTTAGAAGGTGAAGCTGTGCCCCCCCCCAGTGTCTCTGTCCCCTTGCGTCTGACCCTGCTGTTCCCCGTGGAGGGCTGTCCCAGCCAGGGTGGCGAGGCCGGGGCCGGGCAGACACTGAGGAGATCCAGAATGCTCTGAGTGGCCACCAGGCGCTCAGGGGCAGCAGGGTCACGGCCATGCCTGGCACACTGTGGCATCTACAACAGCGCCTCTGAGATGAGAGCTTTGGCATTCCCTGAGACCGCCTCTGGGCCCATGCTCAGGGTCATGCTGGGTAGAGCACGTCTTCAGGAAGCGGGCAGCTGGTGACTCGGCAGCCGTGGGAAGGTGGGAGAGGCTCGCAGGGTCAGTACGCTCTAAACAGTGGCGGCGTTCTTCTTGCCTGGCTTGGGGGGCTGGGGTTGGCTTCCCGGTGCAGACTCGGGGGCACACGTGTGTGCTTGCCCGGGAAACATCCTGTGGTGGCCTCTGCACCGTCCTGCACTTTGTTTCGCTGGAGTCCGATACTGGCTTCTTCTGGAATTCTTACAGATCTGTTCTGGTTGCTAGGTGGGATTTCTTGGCTTTAGCCTGACCTCCTGGTAAAGCAGCAAAGGAAAATGTCTAGGTTAAGTCTGCTGTTGGAGAAGGGAGTCAGGCATTAGATGCCTTTCAGACCGAGAGATCTTCCAAAACTGAGGCCCAGTTCTTGGCTCACCTTGTCTTCAGAATCTTCCCTGACCATCCCAACTACCTTTGCTTTTAAAAAAAAAAAATTCCCTGGATTGGAATTTCCAAGCCTGGGTAGTATCCACACTTGGGGCTAGATAATTCTTTGTGGAGGGGCCATTCAGTACGTGGTAGGAAATTCAGGAGCATCCCTGGCCTCCACCCACCAGAGGGGCGGAGAACCCCCCCAAAGTTTCACGACCAAAAGTATCTCCCGCCTTTGCGAAATGCCTTCTGGGGGCGAGATCACTGTTTGTTCTAGAGCATCTGAAGAAGTTCCCTTCTTCTGTCTATTCATTTATCAGCTAAGCCACCTCGCTTCTCTGAACCGCTGTCTGGTCTGTGAAGTTGAGACAGTGGTGTTTATTGGGGGGTTGCAAAGATGGGTGGGAAGTGTGTATGAGGTTAGTGCTGGGTTCTTATTGGCTGCTGGGAGTCCTGCCAGGTGCTTCTGCCCTGGCAGCTCAGGCTGGGGAGGTCCACGTGAATCTTGGCAGGTGCTGCTTTGCTTCATCTTGGGTGCAAGAGTGAAAGGGCCAGAGAGCTGGGGGAGCCGACCCCAGGGAAAGTTGGAGGCTGGGTGTGGGAGACAGAAGTCAGGACAGTTTCTTAGAGATCTGATGTTTGACTGAGCCATGAGAGCGTGGTGTTTGCCCAGCCCTGAAGTCCGTCTTGTTCGGGAGGAGACAAGGTATACCTGCGGCAGGGTGGCGGAGCGGGGGTGCAGGATGGAAAGGATCTTGTGTGTCAGGAATGGGGTTTGCACTTGGTCTTAAAGCAGAGGGAGCTGGGGAAGGGGTTTGTGCAGGGAGATGTCCGGAGCTCCTCTGCAGGCTCACTCACTGATGTTGGGAGCAAATGACCAAGCTTGAGGCCACGCCGGGGCCACACTCTGCGTCTTCTCACTCATTGCATGTCCATATGGTGAGACCGAGGTGCAGAGCATGATCACTCACTCTCACACACACACACACACACACACACACACACACACACGGGCAGGGTGAAGGCATATTCCTTGTAAGTAGCAG
Organism: Proteles cristata cristata; assembly: GCA_017311185.1. NCBI lineage: Eukaryota > Metazoa > Chordata > Mammalia > Carnivora > Hyaenidae > Proteles > Proteles cristata. The sequence continues at coordinate 8,004 of JAESUZ010005181.1, forward strand.
AACCAGAGTCTGAGCTCCAGCCTGGTCTCTGAGTCCACTCTTTAGGCCAGGGCTCAGCAGACATTTCCTGTGCGGGGCCAGGTGGTAATCGTTTTAGACTTTGCTGTCTGTACCGTCTCTTAGCTCTGCTGTTGTTCTAAAGTGGTCCTAGAGGATGTTTAGTGGCTGTGCTCTAATAAGCTTTATTTACAAACACTTGAGTGTGCTGTCATTTGCCAAGCCCTGCTCTTCACCACCCGTTTTATCTCCAGTCTTACGATACTTATAAAGCTATTTATTTCTGAGATTCAAATACCATGAAGTTCATCCATTTATTTAAATTCATTCAGTTCATTTTATTTTTTTTTATTTATTTTTGTTTTTTAAATTTTTTTTTTTATTTCTAGGAGAGAGAGAGAGACAGCGTGAGCAGGGGAGGGTCAGAGAGAGAGACAGCGTGAGCAGGGGAGGGTCAGAGAGAGGGAGACACAGACCGAAACAGGCTCCAGGCTCTGAGCTGGCAGTCAGCACAGAGCCCGACGCGGGGCACGAACCCACGAACCGCGAGATCATGACCTAAGCGAAAGTCGGACGCTTAACCGACTTAGCCACCCAGGTGCCCCAATTTTATATTTTTCATTAAAATTTTCAATGTTTTTATTTCATTTTTGAGAGGGAGAGAAAGTGTAAACAGGAGAGGGTCAGAGAGAGAGGAAGACACAGAATCTGAAACAGGCACCAGGCTCTGAGCTGTCAGCACAGAGCCCGACGCGGGGCTCGAGCTCATGGACCGCGAGATCGTGACCTGAGCTGAAGTTGGAAGCCCAACAGACGGAGTCACCCAGGTGCCCCTATATGTTTTTAGTATAGTCACAAAGTTGTGCAGCCATCCCCACTAGCTAATTTTAGAACATTTTCATGACTACAGAAAAGCAAGCCAGGACCCAAGAGTGGTTACTTCCCATTCTTTCCTCTCTCCAGCCCCTGGCAACTGCTGCTTTGGCTGTATGTAGATTTCTCTATTGTGAACAGTTCCTTTCAATAGAATTATACAATGTATGGCCTTTTGTGTCTGACTTCCGTCACTTAGCACGATGTGTCCAGGGTTTGTCTTATGTTGTAGCATGGATTTCCTTCCTCTTTACAGCTGAATGATACCCTGCTGTATGAATAGACTGCATTTGTTTATCCATTCATTTGTTGCTGGACGTTTAGGTTGTTTCCACTATATGGTTGTTGTGAAGAATACTGCTGTGATCATTTGTGTGCAAATTTTTGCGTGGACAGAGGTTTTCATTTCCCCTGGTGTAGACCCAGGAATGGAATAGTTGGGTCACAGAGTCATTCTATGTTGCCCTATGAGTCATGGCAAAGGCAGCCTCATTTTCTGGAGCTTTGGCTAGTCATTGTTTCATCTGGCTTCTGCGATCACACAGGTGGGGAGGGGTGGGACCCGGGCCCGTCTGGCTCTAAATGCCTTGCCTTTTGCTCTGTAGAAAGAGCTTTCCTAGATCCCAGATGTTGTATTTGGGAGCTGGCCAGACAGCGGAATTAGATGAAGACTGCAGATTAGGGCTGGGACAGCAGAGCGTGGTGGGGACTGTGGCAGACAGGAGACCACGATCCCTTCTAGTGAGGCTAAGCCAGCCACTGGTCGGTCACCAGAGGGACTAGGGCCCAGGAGGCTAGATCTGCAGACCCTTCAAGAGAACACGGAAGCTGGATTTAGAGGTTGCATTTCTTAACTTGAAACAATGGGGAATAAGCAAAAAATGTAAAAGCAGCAAAGCCACAGCTTCTAGGAGATCAGGCCTCTGAGGGACCCCTTTCGACCCTCTGCCGTGTTGCAGGGTGTCCGCACCGAACCATATCTTGTACTGACACTAAGACGGTCTTTGTGGCGTGTTTGGACCCCACTGGGTCCTATCCCCAAAGACTGTTGCCTGGGCGCTAGTGGGCTCCACTTGCGCTGACGTCCTGTTGGAAGGCTCGTGGACAACCACCTGCCACTTGAGAGGTCCGGCCAGCCGGGGGGCTTGCCATCTTCTTGCCACAGGGACCCCGGGAGTCTCGCGCCTGGGCGGAGAGACGAGATGCCGTCCTTCATCTCCAGCGCCTTTCCCCACAGAGGAGGGTGAGGAGGAGCCCGTGACTCAGCTCTCAGAAGCTGCCTCTGGACTGTAACATGCTTGCAGACGTGAGGGGTGGTGGTGTCACACGCCACCCTGTGCCTGTCGTGAGCCGTCGGAGGCTGGAGGTACAGTGGGAGGAACACACATGCTTACTTACCTCAGACAGCTGCCGTTCACATCCCCGCTTAGCCCCTCACCGTCACACGACCCTGAGCCTTGATGCCTCAGTTTCCCTTTCCTGGAGGCATGGTGATGAGACGGAAAATCCGTCCGAGGATGAAGACACCTGTGTGATTGATGGTTGCGGCTGGCACAGCTCTGGAGAAGATTCCAGACAGATGCCTTGAGAACTGAGTGACCAAAGGTCTACCACGAGCCAGTCATACAAATGGAAACTCTCTCCATTCATTTTAGATGGATAGGGTTTGTGTGTTTTTTAATTGAGACATAATTCACATCACTGTCATCTTTTTTTTTTTTAATTTTTTAAATGTTTTACTTATTTCTAGGAGAGAGAGAGAGAGAGACCGTGTGAGCAGGGGAGGGTCAGAGAGAGAGGGCGTCACAGACTGAAACAGGCTCCAGGCTCTGAGCTGGCAGTCAGCACGAACACGGGGCTCGAACCCACGAACCACGAGATCATGACCTAAGCGAAAGTCGACGCTTAACCGACTAAGCCACCCAGGCGCCCCCACATCACTGTCATCTTAAACAAGTTGATGAGACAGGAATGGCAGGACTGATGGCATTAAAGGGGATATGAATTTCAGCTGCCGTCTGCCCTGCATGGCATCTGTGTTGCCTCAGAGAGTTACAGGTTAGTGGACAGTCCCGTGGACTTAATAGCATGCACATAACTGTCACCCCAAGTTAATTCTCTCTGGGTTCTTATTTTTTGATTCTCCTTCCTTAAAAATATAATTTTCTAGGGGCGCCTGGGTGGCTTAGTCGGTTAAGCGTCCAACTTTCGCTTAGGTCATGATCTCATGGTTCGTGGGTTCGAGCCCCATGTCGGGCTCTGTGCTGACTGCCAGCTCAGAGCCTGGAGCCTGTTTCAGTCTGTGACTCCCTCTCTCTCTGACCCTCCCCTGCTCACGCTGTCTCTCTCTCTCTCTCTCCTAGACATAAATAAAACATTTAAAAAAAATAAAAATAAATAAATATAATTTTCTAATTCCATAATTTTATTTCCCTTCTGTCCGCCCCTCTTTATCTGGTGACCTACTGTCTTGCAACCTGAACACCTACTGTGTGCCACAGCCTCCTGGGTGCTGTGTGGAGAGGGGCTCTCGGAGCTCATAGTAGGGGCTTCTGTGTCACCCGCAGGGCCTTGTTCCCAGGGAGGGGGTACAAGTGTCTCCCCTCGCTTCTCAAGCCTGTTGGTGTTTGAATTGCTTGCGGACCTGACTGGCACAGTAACCAAATTACCAGACAGAAGAAACCCTAGGAAGGACATGCTGACTGACGGGATTGGAATAGTGGAGCTGACTGAGATCAAACACACTGAAGCTGGGAAGACCAACTGCATAGACAGGTGTCAGTGTCCCAGGTGTGGAAGGGACTTAGAACCCGGCACACCCTTGAGCTGTGGCTGCCCAGCACGGAGTCACAGGAGCTGCGTCTGCAGATGCTGCAGTTTGAGGCAGGGGAGTGAGCTCCCCACGGTCCTGGGCTCGGACCACGTCCTCGTGGTCATCCTTGGAGCCTGCACGGGGTGGGGGGATTCGAAGCACATCTGGAGCGTCAGGCGGGGTCGGGAGGGGTCACAGAGCCTGTCTCCTAGGAGCACGTGGGCCTCCTGGCTTACAGACAGGCAGCCATGGGGATGACCCTTGACCGTCTGCGGGCGGTAGACGGGCCAGTCTGGTGTCCCAAGAGCCGCCTTCCTGCTTTTACAGACAGAGAGTGACCCTTCCCATCTGCAAACCCTTCTGTATGCGGCGCCTCTTACAAGCAGCGAGTTCTGTATTTGTAAGAGGTGTTTGAGGAGTCAGTCCCCTTATTTTCATTGTCTTAGGGTTTTGTAAATCTATTGTTGTGTAAGATCTTGTGGGAATCTGTATATTCATTTGGAGAATGGCCAGAATGTCCTATTCACTTGGAGAACTTTAACTAAGGGAGGGAACCAGGGCTTCAGAAAACAGCAGAAAGTCATCCCGCTGTATTGAGCACCTGCATTATTTGATCACAGCAGGGACCTTTGATGTGCTGCTGCCGTATTCTGAACGTACGGTCTGCGGGCATCACAGCCCATCCTGGCTGGGCTTCCCCAGTTAGAGCCAGGGAAACAGGCTGTGTGGACGCCAAGTGAGTCTCATCTCTGGTGTGCACTGGAGTCTAGGAGGGCCTGTTCACACTCTGACCACAGGGCCCCCAGAGTTGGATCCAGAAGCTCCAGGGTGTGGCTGACCATTTGTAGTTGGCAGGTGACACCTTTGGTCCAGGGACCGCACTCTGAGAATCTCTGGTGGGGGCACTTTCTTGGGGGCTCGTTGGAACACTCCAAGACACCCTAAGACGGCAATAGACTGGTTGCCTCCCTTTTCGAGTTCCCATTGGAATTCTTGGGAATTCTGGAGAGTGTTCCAGCTGAGATTCCTCCTGGCCCGTGTCCTGGTCGCCTCCTGGGGCCGGCCCTGGGCCGGGAACCAGAGCGGATCGACGAGCAGGGCTGCCGTCCGTGGTTCTCCGCATCCTCTCTCTCTCCTCGGGGGCTGGGACGCGGCCGCACCTGCGGGCTCCGTGATTAGGCTGCCGGGTGGGACTGTGACCGACCGGGGAGAAGTCCTGTGAACGTGCTCGCGGCCTCTTTGTTTGGATCCCAGGTCCCGCTGTGGGGCACCCGGGGCTTCCAGTGTGGTTTCTGCAGCCCCCGTGCTGAGGGTGCGGGCACCCACAGTGCCTGTTCCAGGGGTTGCTGGGGGACACCACGGGGTGATGTGCACTTGGTGCACCAGGCGCAGTCCTGCCGCCTCCTGATCCCACGGTCGGCGGGAGACGTTGATGTCAGAAGCGCTCGGGGCCACTCATGTAGTGGGGAAAACGACGCGGAAGTGGTGGGTTTAGCAGAGCCCGTATTTCCTTGGGGAAGTTGTTTTCCATCCTGGCCCAGAATGAGCGTGTTCTCTTCTACAGCATGACACAGACTGGGGAAACATGGATGGATGGGCAGGGTGGCAACAGAGAACATTCTAGACTGGGCTCCCAAAGCCTGGTGGGAAACTGTGGGTTGGCGCCGTGTTGGAAACTTCCAGAGGCCACACAGATCCAGTGAGCCCCACGCTGGCCCCTTAGTGCAGTGGTAGCGTTCATTCAACCCTGTATTCGGCAAGCAGCCTGCAGCTGGAGTCGGAAGCTGTGCTTAATTGAGAGGGAAAAAAAAAATAGCTGTTACGGTCGTCACTGAGAGACTTTTCCCCTCTGAAAATTCATGGAGACGGTCAGCTTTGTGCACAGGCATTAGGAGTAATGTTAACACGTAAACGGTTGAAAACATTATAACACTGTGTGTTGACTATGCTGGAATTAATAAAAAGTATTGAGAAAAGAAAGTGAAAGAAAAAAGAAGGAGGGATGGAAGGAAGGAGGGAATGAAGGGAGGGAGGGAAGGGGGAAGGAAGGGAGCCAGGTAGGAAGGTCGGTGGGTCAAGCAGGGGCCCTGGTAGCCTGTTCTGGGGGTTGGGGTGGGACTGACTTATCACTTACTAACGTCTCCTGTCTTCGCTCTTGTCTCTCCCGTGCGGCAGCTTTTTGACGCTGGGAGGCCAGAGCTGTCGATGGCCTCCGAGCAGGAAGAGCTGCAGCTCCAGAGCGGCACCCCGAGCCCCGAGGGGACCCGCGCCAGCCCGTGGCTGTCGTGGACCAGGACACGTCGATGGCCACTGCCGTGCAGATGGGACAGTGCAGCCTGCTTCTCAGCCACAGGAGTCTCCCCTCCACTGGCCGGTCAGCCAGTGCATGTGCGTGTCCTGCGCAGGACGCCTGCTGCTGGAAGCCCTTTTTCTGCCCGAAAGCTCGGCTGGGCTAAAAATAACCCTGTTTTCCCTCCAGGTCTGACAATCAGAAGGAACCGACGGAAATAGCAGCGCGGCTATGTAGGATTGCTCACCTCGGCGGGGGACGCACCGGAGAGGCTCCCTGGGTGGGAGGCGGTGGCAGGAGCCCAGCCTCGCTCTTCGCCTCCAGGACCGTCTCGGGTGTGGAAGGCCTCCTCCCAGGGGCCTGGCCGGGGCGGTGTCCACGCTGGCCCGTGGGTCGGCCTTGTTCCTGCCGTGCCCGCTGTCCCTCGCTCGTGTCTCTTTGCTCGTGTAGGGCTGCTCCCCAGTCCTCCCCGAACTGGTGCATAGACACAAGCAGAGGGAAGGCCAAGGTCAGGGTGGGTGCCAGAGAGAGAGAGTTTGGGTCGAGTCAGCAGGGCTTTGTCTCTTCCCGGGTTTTATTCCAGGCTCTGTCCAGACCTGACCATGGCTGTGGGCATTTGGAGGTTGGGCCCCCCAGTGGGCAGTGCAAAGGAGCCCCTATAGCCACATGACAGTTGGTAAAAGTCTCAGTGTGGAGGAAGGGGAGGCATTGGACCTCCGGAGGAAGGGAGGAATCTGCAAACTTGGAGGGCCCGTAGGGTCAGAGCTGGGGCCCAGGAGCTGCTGTACCTGACTTCATGCACCTTGGGAGATGCCCGTGACACGTGTCACCCCTGGTCACGGTGACAGTGGTTCCCTTGTGTTTCCTCAGCGCTGACTCACCCGTTGAGCGTCCTGAATGTGTTCAGGCCAGACAGCACTTGGCTGACCCGCAGCAAACCCCTAGGTCCCCTTGTTAGCCGCTACGTGAGCTTGCTGTTTGGTTTGGACCCACGCTGACCGCCTAGTACCACCAGCCAGGGTCGCCCTGTGTGTCTCAGGAGCTTCGTTTATTCCCTTGGAACCCTCCCTCCGTCTGGCCTGTGCTGGGCGCTGGAGTTCTGGAGGGAGGACGCTCAGGTCCTGGTGCAGGGGAGACCGGTGTAAACACACGGGGATAGGGCAGTGGTGAAGAGCCAGGAGATGCGAGTGCAGAGGAAAGGCTCCTGGGGGATGATATTCGAGGCGGGTATTTCACAGGAGGGGCTCCATCGTAGGCAGGTGGGCCCGGCAGAAGTACCAGCTGGGGCGCAGGTGTGAGGAGAAAGCTTGTGGCATCTCAGGGGTCAGCGCGCAGTTGGTGTGGCACCCCGTGTGGGAACATAGCCGGAGACCCGGGAGGGAGGGCCGCTCACCTGGGTCGAATGCTGAGTCCCCGCCCCTGTGGCCTGAGTGCTCAGGCTCTGTTGCTCACCTGTTTTGTAGGGTTCGCAGTCCAGCCTGGGGACAGGTGGGTGCTGGAGATCAGCCGCCTGTATGAAATCACCATCGAAGTGCTTGACCAGTCTGGCAACAAGGGCTACCTGTCCGACGTGAGTGGGGGCCTTGGGGCCTGGCGGGGTATCCCCGTGTGGGATGTGTCCCCCAGAGCAGTGCCAAGGCAGCAGGGCCCCCACGCAGGCAGGCCGAGTCCCGTGGTCCCTGGTGGTGCCACTGGGTCCGTGGGCGACAGCGCTGTGGGATCGCGGGGGCCTCTCAAGACATTGTGAGCCTGTGAGTCTGCATCCCCGGCCCTCTCCCTGTAGGGCTGGGGAGGGGAGAGGAAGCCCCAGGCCCCACAGCCCATGGAGTTGGTGATGGGGAAGCAGGGTCCGCCAGCTGCCTTCCTGCTCCCTTGTCATTAGCCCGAGACTTGCCCTCATTCCGCCGAGGACCCATCTTCCCATGCTCTGCAGAGGATCGGAACGCCTATAACGCTACCTGGAAGTCCCAGGGGACCGAGGCCACCCTCCGTTGGCTTTCTGGCTCTAGACAGAGGCAGGGGGAGAGGAGTCTCGGCACAATTTGTTCCTTCGTGAGAGGTTTCCAGGACCCTCAGGCGGACCATCTGGGACCTTGCTGGTGGCTTCTGAGGTTTTCGAAGGAGGAGGCAAGGTCCCCCTTAGGCAGCTTTGCAGGTCATCCCTTTCCTCGTGTTACAGAACAAAGACTCTGTCGATCACCCCTTTTTGGGGGTCGGGATGAGGAGAAGCTCTCATGGATGTTGACGACCTTTCTTGTGGTTTGGCGTTTAGTGGTTTCCTTGCTGGGACTCAGGGTCTGAGAAGGCCGACATGGGCCTGCGCAGCAGGAGCGCTGGGCCCTCGGGCCATGCAGGGAGGGGCGCCCGGAGCCAGAGTGGTCAGAGCTCCGTTCGGGGCTTCACTCCAGCTCAGGGCCTCAGCGGCCACCATGGCCTGGCTGCTCTCTGTGGGTCACCTCCTCCTTTCCGGACTCGTCCCAGAAGTGCCTCTCTCACCCACCCTGCTCCCCTTCCAGAATATCCACATTGACACCATGTTACCTCCCGAGTTCTTCGAGGTGCTCGCTCTTCCCAGAATGGCCTGTACCTTCACGTGCAGGCAACAGAGAAGGGCCAGACGGTCTTCGAGGCAGCCCTCACGTCCATGGTGGACCAGGCAAGTGGGCATCCCCACCCCTCCACGGCCTCCCAGGCTGGACATGAGCCCTGGGGAGTCGGGACCGCCCGCTCAGCCTATGCGCTGCTCTCATGGGTCCTGTGGGGTCGCCTCCCATCTGGGCTCACGAGGGCTGTCTGCTGGTGGGGCTCTGGGCTTTCCCTGCCCCCCGTCCCCACACTGGGGGTCCCTCTTCCTCTGCCCTCCGCCAGCCCCTTTGAAGGTGAGCCTGCGCTCCTGGGACGGGACAGAGCCCTGTTGGGGAAACCATGCTGGGCCGTGTGCAGGTGCATCCCTCTGATGTGGCTGCTTGGGTCCTTCCAAGTCTTTTCATTTCCTTCTTTGTTTAAAAGGCCGGTCAGCTTTAGGTGTGAGCAGTTTTCTCCTGATTGGGAGAGTGGCATGGGTGCTCTCCTCTTCCCACCTTGCACAGAACCATTCCCAGACCTGTAGGGGGAGCGGCTAAAGCAGCGGAAAGGATGGTCTGTGGGTCAGGCAACGATTCCTACCAGTCTGTCCCTTGAGCTCCAGGGGCTTCTGGGCAAGCTGCTTTCATGCCCCGTGCCTCAGTTTTACCGCCTGTAATGTGGGATACCCACGTCATCCCTTCTGGGGCGCCGTGAGGATGAAGTCAGGCAGTATTTATTTGAATGGCTGTTACAGAGCCGTGGAAAGCCGTCTCCATGGAGACAGGAGGCTGCAGGGTGTGCTCCCCGACAATCACAGCGTCTCCCTGTGACCTGATCTCCAGGGAGGGGTGGGGGTCTGACTGAGGGCGTAAACTCTGGTTACTGTGTCGCCATGGTGATTCACGGTGCCCTCACCCCCTTGTGGGATGGAGGGGTCACACGTTGTGGGTGCCTGAGTGGAACCAGCAGGAGGTAGAAATCTCATCCCCAACACCCTCTCTCCGAGCATCTTGATGTTTCCGTGGCAACCAAAGACAGGCACCATCAGTACACAGTACAGGTAACCGTACAGCTGGTCCATTCCTTGGGTGTTTCCGTGGGATTGGGGCTTTTTGGCTAATCTGTCTAATACTGTCACCTTCTCGTGGTCAGAGAGAATGTAAAATCCGAGAATTTTCATGCCTTTTCTATTTTGTGGGGTTTCTATCACAGCATTACATTTTGGTGATCAGGAAAACAAAACAAAACCAACCCAGAACAGCAGACCAGAAAGCAGAATAAAGAACCCCTGGAATGCAGATTTAACTTTGGCATGCATCTGGTTTAAAAAAAAAAAAAAAAAAGTTTCCCAAAGGCAGTGTCAATATCCTTGGAGGAGGATCTGAAATTCAAGGAGAGAACAGCTCTCATTGTCACATGTCAAGTGTCCTCGGTCCCACCTGGCCTCAGTCAGGCCCTGACCAAGTCCCCCGGGGGCAGCATCCCCGCCATCTCCCTGGCAGTGATGACTGGCACCTGCTGCCTGCTCACACAGGTGTGTCCCCGTCCTGCCTCTCTAGAATCTGGGGTGCTGGCCCCCAATATGGGGAGCCACGGGGCTGCCTGTACTTCAGGGGGACGACTGTCAGCGGGAGGGGTGTGTGCGGGGAGGGGCCCTTGCTCCTGGTCAGGGAAGCAGCCCCTGGACCTCAGCATGTCGCCTGGGGTGCTCCCACTCGGGTCTGGAGGCGCCGCCAGTCTGGGGCCAATGTCACGGGTATGTGCGAGTGAGCATGCGTGCGTGCATGTGTGTGTGTGTGTGAGTGAGTGCCACGACACCCCCAGAATATGAGGACCAGAAATGAGACCCGGTAGAGAGAGCAGGGTGGGGAGGTGGCCTCCAGCCGGGTGCTGAGGGGCTGCTGACCATATGTGTCAGAGGTGAGTGTGAGCATGTGACAAGAAGGGAGAGAGAGAGAGAGACACCAGGCAGGCAGGGCTGATGCTGCTGTCTTCCTCCCCAGGCCCTCGGAGGGATCGGGAACTTCAGCTGGTCTTGGTCGAGCTACATGCTGGCTGCAGTCACCAACAAGGGCATGATGACCACAGGCAGTGACACTCGACTCAGTGTGATCCAGGCACATGACGTGCAGAACCCGCTACATTTCGGGGAGATGAAGGTGAGACCTCAGGGCCCCGGACAGCTGGGGGGCAGGGTTGGGGTGGGCAGCGGCTCAGGATGGTGGTCTGTAGCCCACCCTCTCGCACCCAGCCTTCAGGCTTAATTCAGAAGCACGTCAGGCCTCCCTTTTGGGGTGTCGGTGGTGCGCTGGGCGATGAGGGTCAGGCCCCAGCCCCGCCCTTGAGGAGGTCACGTCGCAGCAGGCAGTGGGATGGAAGAGCCCACAAGGGCCAGGGTCAGCGTAGTTAAGAGTCTCTGGAAGGAAGACCAGAGAACACAGAAGACATGAGGTAATCAAAGGAGTCATTCTAGAAAATTCCTGACCTGAAAGGATTGAGTCCCCCAATCAGAAGTGCCCTGGAGTGCTGGTAAGTTCCCAGTAAAGGGGAGGCCCCTGACTCTGTGAGATCTGCCTCGGACAGCTTTGCTTCCCCGTACGGCGGCCCGACACCTGGCTCTTGACCCCAGGTGGTGCGGGACCGACTCACGGAGCAAGGGCCGTGGGTGGCGGGAGGGAGTCCCCTGCAGTGGAGGCACCGACAGCCCCGCCTCGGCCTCCTGACTTCCTGACCCTGACCTCCACTGTCTCTGTGACTTCACTGAGGGCAGCAGTCAGAGCTCGAAACACAGTGTGTCCTCTCAACCTGCCCTTACCTTATTTTGGGCGTGGATGGATGGATAGGTGGTTCTGGTCCTTTGATCTGGATCCACGTGTATACACACACGGGCATACCCGCACTCCTGTCTAAAGAGCTATCTCATTCTGACATACAAAGGGTCGTAACTGAGACCCCTTAGCTACAGCGTGGTTGTCAAATGTGTGGATGACCTGTGACCATCCCCCTTCCCCCCGAGCTTCTTCAGTCTCAGTCACGTGTGACCCTTCATCCAGGTGCTCAGCTAGCAGCCTGAGGACAGCCCCTCGAGAGGCTGTGTAAAGGCCCCAGAGGCCAGGCTGTCGCGCCCAGACCCACCGTCCAGGTTTTTTCATCAAGTAGACGTGGCTAATAAAACCTCAGCAAAGAGCCTGAGAGCATTGAATGGATGAGCAGTGTTTTTAGAACAGAACGTGGAGGGTCGGAAGGGTTGTTTTATACAGGTGTCATCGGTGGGTGAGGATCCCTCCAGCACCCTGCATGTGGCCTTCTTTATATCCCTCCAGCATGCTGAGCTGGTACGGACTCAGGACCTTTGCACTGGCTGCCTCTTCTTCCTGGAACATTTTGCCCCTACGCTCTGGCTGCCTCTGACACGGCTCTCAGGGCTGAGCTCCTGTGTCACCTTAGCAGAGGGGCCTCCCCTGACCGCTCTGTCCCCCAGTTCACGCAGTCCCCAGCTCAGTCTCCTCGCTGACGTGTCTTCCGTGCCCAGTGCGTGGCAACTTAGCCTTCCCTCTACCATGGAGCGTGATGACCCCCATCCACCCTGCTGTCCTCCAGGTGAACGTGATCGAGCCCAGCAGCGTGGAGCTCGCGCTGTGCCAGGTGGAGGCACGTGTGGGCCAGACCTTGGAGCTGCCACTCCGGATCGACGGCCTCATTCCTGGTGGGGCGATGAGGTGGTCTCCCCGAGCAACTGCTCCCATTTCAACCTGGCGATCGAGGTGGAGAACCCAGGGCGTGTTCCAGCCGCTCCCAGGTAAGCCGACACTGAAGAGTGGGCGCTGGACCACCTACGTTCTCAGCACAGGCTGCCCTAGGTTACAAAATGGGGGACTTGAGACAGCGGGGGGGGGGTCATAGCATAAGGAATGGCATCTGTGCCCTCGTCCACCATCAACAGCGGTCTGGTCTGGCTCTTGCCCACCATGTCACCCGACCTATCCCTGGGCTTTGAGAGGCCTCAGTTGCCACATCTCTAAAATGGGCATCATCCGAAATAGAATTGCGTGTCCTAGTGTCCGTTACAGTGCCTGGCATGCAGTAGGTACTCGGCATCCACTGTCCTAGGCGTTTTGGCTGGTGACAGAATCCCAACACTTGGGTGGCATTCAGTGTCCACCCCTCCGTGCCCATTGATCTTCCCTCTTTGGCCTGCCCTGTAGGGTTTTCGTGGCCACATTGGTCGTAATGGTGGCAGTGGCAGTTGTTGAAGGAGCATCAGCCCCGCCGGGTGTGGAGGAAGTGCTGGCGGGAGCGGAGCATCAGGCTTTGCAGAAGGGGGGGCTGTGGTTGGACCACGTGCTGGGACTGCCTCGCTGCCTGAAGTCTCCCAAGGGCACCGGTGAGGAGGGGAGGTAGACCCAGGCGTGTCTGACCCTGACCGGGGAGCCGTCCTCCCCTGAGAGACGGGGGTGGAGGGGTTCCCACGGATTGAGAAGACCAAGGGCTGACAGTCCCGTGAGGGAGGGAGGTTTGTGCAGCAGGGGTGGAAGTGACAGGTGGGCAGGGTCTCTGCAGGCACGTCCGAGGGACACGGGCACATGCCGTGGTCCCAGCACGGGAGCCTGTCGATTCCTGAATCGTGAAGGGCTCGGACCTCAGCGTCCAGAGGAGCGACCGCTCGACCCTGACAGGGTTCAGGAAGCTCAAGTGGCGGAAGCGTTTGCGGGGTCGCCTGTGGTGCCGGGTGGCTTCATCCGCCACCGCCGTCGTCGTGGCGACTGTGGAGCCGGGCGGACCTGGAACCGCGCAGAGGAAGGAGGCGGTGCCTCTGAACCACCGCCGTGGCAACCGCGTTCCTGTCATTCTGTGGAGGGGGCTGCCGAGCCCGCCCTGACCGTCCAAGAGGAACAGCCGTGTGAACCTTGACGCGTCCTCAGTGAGGCAGCCGTCTAGGATGGGGGAGAGCTCAGCACGATGGAGGGGCAGGCCGGCCCCCGATGTGTGTCCTGGGGGGAGTCTACAGACTGCGGCCCAGGCACCGGGTCAGCGCCCGGGAGGTCCTGGGAATGCGGGACAAGGCCTGGAACTCCACAGCTGTTGGTCTGAGCACCCCTTCTGCCTCATATTGGCTGTGTGACAGTGGACAAGTTTCCTAACCTCTCTGAACCTTAGATCCTTCATGGATAAAATGGGGATACCAGCTCCTCACTTGCTGTGAGCGTTCCCAACGGATGTCCCTCCACTCAGTGTAAGAAGCATTTAAGGGGTTTGGTTTCGAAGATGGCAGCTGCGACCAAAATCCTGTGGCATCTGCATTTTGGTCAGAAAGTTCCGGAAACGCCCCTCAGTGGAGAGCATATATGGCCTGGCGAAGCTTTGTATATGGGGTCCGGGTTATACGAGAAAGATGTGTCTTATAACCTGGAGCCCAGTGTGGGCAGAGAGATGCCGGCGTCCGGGAACTCTATGGGGCTACGGAGCGGGGGCGGGGCAGGGGGGGCGGTGCATGGAGCGACATGTCTCGGGGGCGCTGGAGACTCGTGGAACAGACGCTTGGGGGCAGAGGTGATCCCCACGTTAGGCTTCCCGGTCTGTCTCTGTCTCAGGTGAGGCTGCAGGTCGAGGACAGGTGATGGGTCCCTCAGCAGCCCCCAGGCCCCCGTCTGGGTCCGTTTGGGGCTTTATTTTCTTCCCATTTCCTCCATGTCCTTGTCGTTGAAGCCCCTTGAAAGCTGGCTGGTCATGGGCGCCGCTGTGAGCCTGCGATGGAGCCCTCACCCCACCCTGCTCCAGGTCTCGGCTGGGTTTCAGTGGCCTGTTCGTTGAGCATCTAGTAAGTGCTGTGGCCCGGGGGGTCCTGGTTCAGGAGAGGCATGGTGTCGCTTTCAGGGCCCACCTTGAACGCAGACAGGTGGCTCTGCGGGCAGTTACGGTGCCCAGGCCGGACCGCGCCGGTGCAGAAGTTGGTGCCTGAGCCTGTGTGGGGGTGTCTGGGAAGAGGCGGCTGGAGGAAGCGAGAGCTGAACCCGGAGGACCAGAGGGGGAAAGTTGGGGGAAGAGTGTTCTGAGAAGCGCGAAGGGTATGTCAGGGGCCAGGGACCACAAAGGGGGTGACATGTCTCAAGTTCAGCCCCAGGTCAGGGCAGACATTGCGGTTGGGAGAGCCTGGCGCTCAGGGAGTGCTGTGTCTTCACACCAGACAGAGTGGGGAGGGAGGTGGACAGCATCGCACTCGGCACCCCCTCCGCCCCTTCTCCATCACGCCCTTCCCAGTCTTGCAGTGGACCCGGCGTCCTGTCTCATAATTCAGGGCCGAGTCCAGAAGAGCATTGGCCCAGCCTCTCCTAACCCACCTGGAAGCCAGCAGGGCCCACGCTCAGACCCGGCATTTCCCTATTCACTGTGTGTGATTGTGGACACAGACAGGCCCAGTGGGCCGAGCTGCAGTTTTCCGGGGCTCGTGGTCTGTGCCCGTGGACCGTAGAGCCCACACTTCCTGGCGGTGCAGGGACCTCTGCCCGAGCCACAGCGGTGGCCGTGGATAGATCCGGGATCCCCCCCACCTGGGAACAGCACCAGTGCCCGTCACCGGCTGAGCGGGTGAGCAGACTGGGCCACACCTTGCGGTGTGGTGGTCCTCAGCAGGAAGAAGGCAGCAGCAACAGCAGAGGGGAATTTCACAGACACGTTGCGTGAAAGGCACCCGACGCGGAGGCCGTACTTCACAGATGTACTTCACAGATGTGCCGTGGGAGGCACGCCCAGCTCCGCAGAGACACGGAAAGCACAGCAGCAGCTGCTGGGGACCGTGGAGGGAAGGGCACCGCTGGCCATGGTTGAGATGAAATGTAGAAATTAGTGGTGGTAGCGGCCCACCTCTGTGAATGTGTTAAAAACTACTGCATTGTGTGTGCACTCTAAATGTATGATTCTGGGGACGCCTGGGTGGCTCAGTCAGTTAAGTGCCGTCGGCAGTGGCTCCGTGTCCCGTGTGGTGTGGGCCGTGGATGCGGAGACTGGCAAGCTTATCATCATCGTGTCTCAGGAAAGAGTGGGCATCTGCTGGATGCGGGGTGCTTCTGAACCCTCCCTGGATGCGGGGCCGGTAGTGGTGGGACACTGGGCAGCTGTTTACTGGGCCCCGGCTCTGCTGGTGAGGACCACCCCCTCTGAGGGTCCTGCCTCTGCCCTCGGAGCCCACAGCCCCTGCTGCTACCCGCCCCTCAGCCAGTGCCAGCCTCGCCAACCTGGGCCCCACAGATCACTCTTCTCTGGACTGAGTCTCCCCAGCTGCCAGGCCAGGCAGAAGGAGAATGGGCAGTGAAAATGACAAGCCAAGGAAGGGAATGGAAGTTTACTGAGTACGTACGATATTCCAGGCATTAGCCCGGATCACCAGACCCAGGAAGTGGGCTCAGTATGAGCAAATGCAAAATAGGCTTATGAGTTTTAGGAGCCTGGGTTCAGCAAGAGTCACTAGCACTATAAAGAGACCTAATAAGGTTGATCTTGGACCAGATTAAGAGGAGTATACACTTCAGAACGAAGGCGAGTATATAGTGTGTTCTAACCAGACTCTGGATCCTGCATCTGTCCCAGTGCCCTGCTCACTGACAGAGACACGTTAGATTTGGGGTCGGGAGGATCTGGAATCCTGTCCTGTGAGGGCCACTCAGCCTAGAGAAGGACAGTCCCCAGTCACTGCCCCCTCGTCTCCGTGGTGCTGACCCAGAGCAACGCGGTCAGATAGGGCTGCGGGCTCAGGGGACCAGGCTGGGGTTCCCAGGGGAACGGGATGAATGGCGGCCAGATGCACGCGGGGTGAGCCGCTCACGGAACCAGGCCGCCTGGGGAAGCGGGCACGTGGTGCCTGACACCCATGACCACCTTCTAGCCCCACGTCTCCCATGTCAGCCTAGGCAAGACCCTCTCTCCTTGGGTGGGGTGTTCCCTTTGTGAAACGCCCCCCCCCCACCGGCCTGAGCCCTAGAGCCCTTTCCCTAGATCCTCGTGGAGGGGAGGTGCTGCTTCTCCAGGCGGTGAGGATCCGCGCCCCCACCACTTGGATGCGGACGGGAACGCAGGTGAGATGGGGTCCCTCCGGCCCCTCCTCCTGTGCTGGCGGCTGAGCAGCCTCTTGGCAGATCTTGGGCTCCGAGCTCTGGTTCAGGATGTGCCTGGGGGGAGGCACTGCTAGGTCTCTGGCTCCTCTCCTGCTCCACCCCTGGTGTCTCTGGGGTCAGACTGGGCGTCAGGAAGGATCCCCCCCCCATTTCCTGCTCCGGGCCACACGGGCACTCTGTTTCCTCGCTCCCTGTGCAGAGTCCTCAGCATAGTGTTTACCCCTCTCCAGTTCTGTGTTGGCACAACTTTGGAGTGACACCTGTGACCCCCTCCCCCCGAGTCTGTCACCTTCCCGCACCTGGGATAGCGCCTGGCGGGAACAGGTAGTAACGTTAGTATAGCGGGTACTCGGTATTTCTGTGAAGTGCCTCATTCATTAACGAGCCGTGAGGCGGCTCCCGGGGTCGGGCTCTATGGACACGTAGGAAGCTGACGGCCTCCGCTCAGGGCCACACGGCTCGTCAGTGCTGGAACTGGAAGTCGGCCCAGGCGACCTGGCCTGGAGTCGTGGTCCTGCCTCCACGTTTTCCCCCTAGTGGGCACTCAGGAGGTGCGAGTGAGGGGCCTGGGAACCCCACCTGCGCCGACCCCACGTGAGGAGGACCCCCCTGCAGATTGAGAACGAGGTTAGAGAAGAATGAGGCACCCTTTGCACAAAGGAGGTGGGAAAGCAGCCGGGCTGTCAGAGGTGCCCCAGGGTTTGGGGGGGACTCTTGGACGCAGGACTCTGGTCAGGGCCTGGCCTCTGTCCGGCAGATGCCTCTTTACACCACTAGGAGCACCAGCAGCCAGGACCTTTCTCCTTCGGCAGCGCCATGCCGGGCCTCACCTCCACTGGTCTGTCACCAGGCAGGACATCCTGGACGTCCAGGGGCAGCACCACCAGGTACCCACACAGCCAGAGCCCCTCCTCGGGGGGGTGTGCTGGTGACTGGGGTGGGGAGGGTTCTCCCCGTACTTCTGCACATCAGGTCTGCACCCTCCCAGCCTGGTCCCGGCCCCATCCTGCTCTCTCTCCAGGCTCCTCAGGACCCCATCTCCCAAACGCTGCCACCACACTGCACCCCACCCCCGCCAGTGTCTTCCCTCTGTTCCCAGGCCTCTCGTGACCAGGAAAATGGGTGCCTAGCTCTCCCTCCGCCCAGTCCGGGGCAGCCCACAGCCCTTTTCACTTCAGCACGTCCTTGCTAAGCGCTAGGGAAGGGCTTTGTAGGTAACTCACTTCAGAAGTCCTTGTGGAATGTTCCAGAACATCATGGACACTTGGTCAGGGCCCCTAGTCTGTAACTTCTGACTCCATTCTGAGGTGATGCCTGTCATCCCTGGGGCTTTTTCTTTATATACCCCCAGGGGTCAAACTCCCCTCCACTTTGCCCTTCTTAGAGGGACCTGGCCTCTGTTCAGCCTCAGGGCTGACGCAGTAGCTCCCAGTCCCCTTTCTGTGCTGACGGCCCAAACACGGGAAGGGACGTGCGTCTTGCCCAGGGAGCCAGTGGGGAAATGGAGCAATGAGAAAGGTTTCTAGCCATGGTGACTCGAGTCTCCCATCCCTGGGGCCTGCAGGAAGCAAGCGTGGGGTGGTTTTAAGGATTCTTCTTGCCTTATCTGTGCACCATGGGGAGGGTCCTGTCCCCGGTGCCAGGGGTCTTCCTCAGACTGTTCCCATAGCACAGACATCCCATACGTGAGGGGCTCTTTGGGAGTCTACTCACCACCCACTCCACACCCCCAAGGCTCTGAGAAGGCCTGCTCACTGGGGTTGACCCAACATTGCCCACACGCATCCAGGAGCCTCGTGACACCCCAGCTCCTGCACTCATGTGGGCTTAGCAGCCCCTGGTCAGAGCGGGGAGGCAACGCCCTTTGAGAACAGGCTGGCGGCCATCAGGGGGACCGGAGGCCCCTGACCTCGCTGAGAATGCATTTGGGGTCTTTCCCAGGCTTTGCTCCCGCTGCGATCGTAGTACAACTTTGCCATGAACGTGCAGGGCCGGGTTAAAGGCCGGTCCAGGCTGAGGGTGGTGGTCAAGGATGTGGACCCCGCCACCGGACAGCTGCATGGCCGCGCCGGGGAGCTCACTGATGAGATCTAAATCCTGGTAAAGGGCAGGTGGGCAGCAGCCTCTGCCTGCAGGGGCATTTGGGTACACATCGTCCCTTCAGCCACTCTGTACCTGATGAGTTCTCAGGAGTCGGGGAGCCCAGAGATGGGGCTGCCTGAGAGCGTAAGATGGAGAAGAGTGGCTGGCAGGCGGGAATGGCATGAACGGAAGCCTGGAGGTCCGAAGTAGCTTGATGTACTCCCCAAAGAGCAGATAATTCTGAGCGTGGAGTCTGAGGCACCTTCGTGGGAGGAAGAAGCTGGAAGATCCTCTGAGTGGGACATGAATTGAATTGTCAGTGTTTGTTTCGCAAACACTCACAGATCGCGTAACGGAGGCCGACCTTCCTTTCCCCAGTTCCCAGTGTGGCCTCCCTGTGAGGTGTCCCACGAAGCCTGTACGGTAGGAGCTCTGGGCCCTGCTGCCTGCGGATGAGCCTGAGGCCCTGGGGGTAGGGGTCAGGGTGTCCCCTCCAGGTTGCAGTGAGTGGGTGGGGGGTCCTGAAAGGCCTGGAGGGCTGTGCGGTATGTATGACCTGGGAGAAAGTGTGACCCATTGATTCTCAGATGGAAACAGAGCCTCGGAGAGGGAGGGGCCTGCTCCAACTCCCAGAGGTGCAGCCCTGAGTCAAGACTGGAAGCGCAGCTGTTGTTCTCCCACTCAGTCCTCAGTGCCTGAGTCTCTCTCTCTCCAATCTGCCCTCCTCCCTCTCCTGTCCGTGTGGGCCCTCAGTAAAACTAGGGAGGTGACAAGTTCCTTCTAATGAGCATTTTTAGCTTCAAGAGCCCATTCTGCCCACCTGGGACCCAGTAACCTTGGGGACGCCTTAAATTGCAAAGAAAAATTGGGGTTACCTGGGTGGCTCTGTTGGCTAAGTGTCCGTCTTCGGCTCAGGTCATGATCTCATGGTTCATGGATTCGAGTCCCGCGTCGGGCTCTGGGCTGACAGCTTGGAGCCTGGAGCCTGCTTCAGATTCTGTGTCTCCCTCTCTCTTTCCCCCTCCTCCACTCACACTCTCTCTCTGTCTCAAAAATACATAAATGTTGGGGCGCCTGGGTGGCTCAGTCGGTGAAGCGGCCGACTTTGGCTCAGGTCATGATCTCACGGTTCGTGGGTTCGAGCCCCACGTCACGCTCTGTGCTGACAGCCGGCTCAGAGCCTGAAGCCTGCTTTAGATTCTGTGTCTCCCTCTCTCTCTGCCCCTTCCTTGCTTGTGCTCTGTCTCCCTCTCTCTCAAAAACATATAAACTTTAAAAAAACTGCATGGTGGGGCGCCTGGGTGGCTTAGTCGGTTAAGCGTCCGACTTTCGCTTAGGTCATGATCTCGCGGTTCGTGGGTTCGAGCCGCGTCGGGCTCTGTGCTGACTGCCAGCTCGGAGCCTGGAGCCTGTTTCAGTCTGTGACTCCCTCTCTCTCTGACCCTCCCCTGCTCATGCTGTCTCTCTCTCTCTCTCTCCTAGAAATAAATAAAACATTAAAAAAAAATAAATTAAAAAAATAAAAAATAAAAAATAAAAAAATAAAAAAACTGCATGGAAAAATTGAAAGCAGCCCCTGAACATGAGAACAGAAACAGATTCAGGCCCCGTCTTCAAGAAGAAATAAACCATTTTCTAACCCAGGTGCCTACCTAGTTGGCGGTAAAGATTTTCAAAGAAAGAAACCCTCATTTACCAACCCCTCACCGTGGACTGCACATGTGTGTACACACACACGCACTTGCACGTGTGCACACAGACATAAACACGCCCACGTATGTAACGTACATACTCATGCAGAGGCGCAGACACGTGTACACACACACACACACACACAGGTACATGTTCTTTCCAGTGAAAAATAAAATGAAATCATGTCTGGCACCTTCTCATCAGATTGAAGACGGGGCTTCGCAGCCTTCAAATTCTGTGACCTCACATGAGTCACGAGCATCTTTTGTGCCTCGGTTTCCCTAGCCGATAGCAGTTGGAGGTTTGAGTATGTCAGACGCTTAGAGATGCTGGATTCGGCCACAGATGTATTTGATTTGGCTCATTCAGTGCTACAAAACCGTTTTTATCTGTCGTCAACATTTAAAAATAGGAAGATGTATAAAAATCCAATAGGCAGCTGGTCCTGAAGATACATGGCATTTTGCCACGTGCCCAAATCTGCAGGAGATTGGAGGCTCCTCCCCTGGCCCCACCACTTCCCCCCCTCCCCGCCACCCCCTGGTCTCCTGATGGTGAGACCACATGTCCGCGCCATTGACCCTGGTGCTGGCATTATTGCTTTTCTTACCCTTGAGTTAACAGGGAAGTAAGGTCTCTCGTGCACCTTCATTTCCCTCTAAAGAGCGGCAACAGGGGCTCTTGGAGGGCTCAGTCGGTGAGGCTTCTGACTTGGGCTCAGGACATGATCTCGTGGTTAGTGAGTTCGAGCCCCGTGTCAGGCTCTTTGCTGACGGCTCAGAGTCTGGAGCCTGCTTCAGATTCTGTGTGTGTCTCTCTCTGACCTTCCACCACTCGTGCTCTGTCTCTGTCTGTATCTCTCTGAAAAGTAAATAAACATAAAAAAATAAAGAGGGACAACAAAGAACATGCATTGAAGACAATCAGGAAGTAGGAGGAGACATGTCTGTGTGTGTACTTCCTGTGCAACATGAATCCGCGTCAAAATCACCTGCCGAGTGGAAGGACTCCCTTGACCCAGGAACCCCATCTAGTCAGTCCCCAGAGGCCATGTATCATTCACCTTTCCGGAAGTACCGCCACTCGCATCGCCGCTTGAACCCCACGGCTCTTTGAGACAGACACGGCGAGGATGATTAGTTTTAGACCCATTTTACAGATGAAGAAATCCAGGCTCATGCATCTGATCAGAACATAGCAGTGCTGGGAGGGAGAGGGTTTTCTCAGGAAACCAAGCCCTTAGGGTCCAGCCAGCCTGATCGGATCAGAAGCCGGTGGGGAGCTCAGAGCTGTGCTCAGTATCCCAGCCCAGATGCCAAGGGAGGTCCTCCCCAGGGTTCCTGGAGAAAGGGTGGCGGGCAATCAGGGTGCATGTAGGGAGGGGCCTGGAATTCCCGTAGGTGCGCCACCGTGGGCTGGGGAGCCGCCGAGGGCCTCGGGCCCCCTGAGGAGTGATGGTCAGACCCACGCAGACACTAGCAGGTTTATCATCTGCTGCCCTGGCTTGCTGACATTCCCCACCCCCACACCGTGTGGAACCCGTGGGAGCGAGATGGCGGTGAGTCCGAGATGGTCACAGTGAGAAGCAGCGGAGCAAGACCCTGGGTCCCGGAGCTCCGCACGCTGCCTTCCGTGCCCACAGAGCTGTCCCCACCACTGGGAATTCGGGGAGGGCCCCGCGTTCCCTGGCTCTGTGAAGCAGATGCCGCCAGGGCTCACGAATGTGAGCCCTGCTGCTTGCTCTCCTCACACCCTCAGCGTCTCTTTTTTTTTTTTATGCTTTTTTTCTTTAGTTTACTTATTTCTAAGAGAGAGAGAGAGACACCGTGAGCAGGGTAGGGTTCAAGAGAAAGGGAGTCACAGACTGAAACAGGCTTCAGGCTCTGAGCTGGCAGTCAGCACAAAGCCCGACACGGGGCTCGAACCCACAAACCGCGAGATCATGACCTAACCGAAAGTCGGACGCTTAACCGACTAAGCCACCCAGATGCACCCTCGGCCTCTCTTAAAAGTCAGCCCTCCCCATCCCATCGCCGGCTGCCTGACAGGTGCTGGCAACAGGGAGCCTCATGTCTCGGCCCTGCGGGGTCTCCCTGCCGGGAGGGGAGGGGAGCGGGTGCTCGGCCGTGGCTCGGGTAGCTTGACGAGAAACAGAACTCACCCTCTGTTCCAGGTATTCAGAAAGTTGCTGCTGCTGAGCCCTCAAATAGAAGCAGAACCAGTATTAACGTGGCCCAACTCATTTATAAAGCCTCAGACAAACAGGTACGTGACTCAGCGCTTGTGTGCAGCCAGGCTGAGAAGCTGCGCTCGGCGTCCGACGGCTCCTTTGCCAAAGCTGTCAGGAGCCGCGGTGCTTCAAGCCAACTGCATCTTTCTGGGCTTGAAGTGGGTGCAGCTTCCACACTCCCTCTCCCCCCACCACGGACGTCTTCTGCGGGTCCACTTGTTCCCGAAGGTCTGGCTTTTCTCCCCTGTAGCCTCGAAAGCTTGTAATGCCGACTGCTCAAGTCTGCTGCTTCAGAGGGAAAGCAGTCGTCCCTGGAAGAGTTCAATTGTCAAATGCCCCTTTATCTTCGAGGCTTGATGTGCAGTGTAGGTCATTCCTGAACCAGCAGCGTGGGCACTGCCTGTGAGCAGGTTGGAATGCAGATCCCGGGCCCCTCCCCAGAGCTGCACGTAACCAGACCCCCACTCGACGGGGACGCCTGTCAGCGTCTACAAGGAGAAGGTTTAAAGCATGTGTGAAAATGTCGTTCCCACCTTGCATTCAATCGGGTGCCTCTGGTGGCCACGACTTGCACGTGACTTGCAGCTGCTTGGGAGATGGGGGTAGGGGATACAAGGACCACAGGAGTGCTGGCTGTTCCGTGAGGTGCGCATGTGTGGCAGTCATTCGTCCACGAGCGTCTAAACGCCAGGCTGTGTGCTAGGCTCTTGGAACACTTGCGTGACGTTCTAGTGTGAAGCGAGAAGTACGGCACGAGAAGGGGACAGCAAACAGGGATAATGGTTAAGCCAAAGCCCAATGAAGGGCCTTCTGTGCGAGGGTGTAGGGGATAGAGATAGGGACACTCGTGCTGGGAGTTGAGGGTGAACAGGAGTTCTGCGGGCGCCCAGGAAGGGGTTAGTGGAAGAAGGTAGAGGCAGAGGCAGTAACACTACTTCAGGTCATCTGAGGAGGGTCTGCTGGGCTGCGTGCAGAGAGCCGGGGGGGGGGGAAGGCCGGGGGGCTGACCACCTTGGCTTCCTGTTGTTTCTTTGTTCTGTAAAGAGTAGGAAACACTGCGGGATGTGTCTTCCACCCAGTGCAGGTCTGAGCAAGCAGCCATTCTCATCCCGTTCCCTGCCCTTGAGAACAGGACGGGGCAACACCATTGCTTCCCTTTCACAGTCGGGGAAACTGAGGCGAAGAGAGGCAGCCCGCAGCTGCTTGCCGGCCATTGGGACTGCCCGCGGGCTCTGCCCGGCTCAGCCCCATTGTCTCTCCACGGTGCCTGGCCGCCTCGTGTCAGTAAATGGGAAGCTTGGCCCGGAAACGATCGTGCACAGCGAGTGTGCCCTGTGGCTGGTGACAGACGCTCGCCCTCAGTCCCTTCTCCCAGAAGCAGCACTGTCCTTGGAAACATGGGTTTTCCAAATTAAGTTTCCTGTGTAGTCGGGCTGCGCACTGGGTCCTGATGCACAGGGGGGCTAAGATCAGGCCTGTGTCTTCTCCCGGGGCCCTTCGCTGGACCTCAGACGGGCGTGGGGCCCCTCGCTGCGACCCACTCCCGCTGCCGTGCTCTGAAACACCGAGACTGTTTTCTAAAGGGATGGAGCGGCCTCTCTGAGCTACCGCGTCCTGAACGGGCTGGAGAAGGTTCTCGTGCACGGTGATGAGAAAGGCTTCCTGGCATCCAGGTGACCGCCCAAAAGCCTTTCGGGGCCAACCAGACCGTGCCGTTTGCTCTGAAGGTGGCATCATGTGTTCCTCTTTTCAGAGGAACAAGCACTCTATTGAGGTAAAGAATTCCCCCTTGCAGGTGTAAAATAGACCTGTTCACCTCCCAGTTGAGAAACTGGAGGTGAGAAGTTATTGAAGAATAACTTGGGGGCAGAGGTCCTAGATGGAAAGTTATAGAATCTACTAGATGTCAGAGCTGGAGATGCTTGGAGATTATTGATCGCAGTGGCCTCCTTTCATAGATGGGGAAACTGAGGCCCAGCGAGGCCCGTGATTTGCTGGGACCGGCACCCGGTGTCCTGACTGGGCAGCTGGTACCTGGAACATGGTAGGCGCCTGTGTGCGTTGACTGCGTGCGCGGACACCCCGCCCAGAGGTGGTTGCATTCTAGGGACCCGTTTTACAGGCAACGACCCCAGGATTCATCATGGAGGTGACTCGCCCAGCGAGCCACTCAGTGGTGGAGAGTCAGGGTCTGGGCCCGAGCCCTAAGCCTGCTCAGCCGCCTTGTGTCCTCTGGTCATGTCACAGCGCGTCCCATGTCCCTTTCCCATCCCGTGCTCCGTGGTGACAGGGACTTTGTCCCCCGGCGTCCTTGGGTCAGGTCCCCGAATTTCCCTCCACCGTCTCAGCGTAGCCACTTGCTGAATCCTGGGTGACAGACAGGATATGTGACTTGAAGTTCGAGATTTTGCCAGGGTTACAGACGTGTTTCCTTAGTGAATCTCATCTTGTTTCCGTAACTACTACCTGTCAGGCAACCTGCACCCCAGGTTTTGAGTGAGCGAAAGCGACTTGCTGCTCATCCTCCTTCAGCAAACACGTGCCGAGCACCCGCCGTGCACTGGCCACTGCACCCGCCGACCTCTATCCAAGACACTAGGTCTCTGAGCGGGGGCTGCCTTTCTGGCCTTTCTGGCCAGGATAGATTCTCCCCGGGGTCGGGGGGCCAGGGCCGCTCTCTCTGGATCTCGGGTTTCCAGACTCCATAATCCCTTTCCCTGGAGCAGGTGCTGGCGAATACTTGCTCCGCAGTCCAAACGGACACGACTTCCACTTTAAACACCCGAGAGCCAGGCTGTCGAAGGAAAACTGAACCCTGAAAACCCAGGGGATATTTTTGCACATGTGAATAATGACCTAATTTTTCAACATCAGGGTTTTGATTCTTGTAGATGGAGGGGTTTGGTTTTAGTAAGTCCAGCCTGCTGTGTGGGTAGGTGAGGTTCTCATCACTAGGTTGGGACTCTCAGGGTACCACAGCCTCTTCTCTTTCCATGACCTCTGAGTCAATCCAGCTGTCGGTCCCTCCTGAGGGGGGCCCCCCTGGGGACAGGTGATTCCCCCTTGGGAGGCTGGGCAGCCCTGCCTCTGGGAATGACCGTGACCTTCACCGTCCACTGTCATGAAAACTCCGGAGACACCTTCCACGCTCCGGACCACACCTTCCACGCCCGCAATTCCTTCCTCAGCTTTGCAACTAACAGGTAGGGTGTGGGTGAGGCTCATTTCCCCCGTTCAGGTGCAGGTCAGGTGTACCGGGATTTCATGTGGGGGGCGGCCGACTGGTAACAAACACAGAGATCCTAGTGCCCCTAGAAGGAGAGTTTTACTGCCATGTGGCGGGAAGCTGTTGGCCATGTCCCCTGGAGGCCGGAGGCGAGGAGTTGGGGTTTGTGATAAACTCTTGTGTAGCCGTGAAAGGCGGACTGCAGGGGAGATGTAAGGAGCCCGGCCGTTGCGCTGGCCCTGTGCTGGGTGGAAGCCAACCATAGACTTTATAGAAGTTGGTCAGAGGAAGCACACACCTTCCGGTGCTCCAGTGCTGGTGAGGAAGGAGTGAGACATTCGCTGCATCTGCTGTGTACAGGCCTTTCCACATGACATCCGCTGACTCCTCCCTGTAGCCTGTTTGTAGAGAGGGGCAGAGCGTGAGCGGGGGAGGAGCAGAAAGAGAGGGAGACTCAGAATCTGAGGCAGGCTCCAGGCTCTGAGCTGTCAGCACCGAGCCCGATGCAGGGCTTGAGCCCAGGGGCTGTGAGATCATGACCTGAGCCGAAGTCGGACGCTTAACCCACTGAGCCCCCCACGCGCCCCACCATCACCCTGTTTAACGAGACCTCCAGGCGATTCTAAAGGTGGGGAACTCCGGGCCCAGGGGCAGGCAGACCAGCTCAGAGGAGGAGAGAGAAGCAGCAGGCCTCGCAGGAAGGACGCTTGGGCAGGGCTTCCCGGGTGTCTCGGGGGGCAGAAGGCTGTCCCCAGGTGTGGCTGACCGCTGCAACTTGGCCTTCTCACAGGCCTGCTCAGCACACCCGGGCCGGGCATAGGGGCCAAAGCCTGGTGGAGGATCTGGGGTTAGGAGTCGGACGCAGCTCAAGCCCCAGCTCTGGCCTTCGTGGGACTTTCCCAAAACAGGCAGCTCACCTCTCCGGGGCTCTGTTTCTGCACCTGTCATGTGGGGAACACGCCTAGTTCAGGGCCAGCAGCTGAAGCCGTTATGGAGAAGGCCTCTGGCACACGGTGGAGCTCCGTGCGCGGCGTATGGGCCCTCTGTGAGACTGGGGCCTAGGCCACCCTGAAGAACACAGAGCTGGCTCCTCCCAGCCCTGCAGCCCATCCCCCTGCCCCCCCCGACAGAGCTCCCGCCAGCCCCATTAGTGGTGGGAGCCTCTCTCCTAAGCCCCACAAGAGCTCTGGGGAGGGAGGGCACGGCGGAGGAGCGTGATAAAGCCAGAGGCCCTACCCCTCAGGCCTGCCAGTCTGGGCCTTTCCATCACAGCGACCTTGGCTGCTGTTGACGGAGCCTCGCTGTGTGCCAGGCGCCGGGCTCAGGGCTTTAGAGCCACTGACCTCGTTTAGTGCTTGCGTCGAGCCTGGATCCGGGTACGTATTATCCGCGTTGTATCGATGAGGAAGCAGGCAGAGGCTGTGCCTCCCAAGTATGTCCTTGTTCCCTGTTCGGAAGGAGCAGCAAGCATCTCGTGGCTCCCCTTGCCTTCTGTGTTCCCTGCTGGGACGTGGGGGACGTGCTGTTGGCCATGGGTCCCCCCCGTGGGGGGATGTGATGAGGCCAGGTTTGTGCCGCTGCAGTGGCCCAAGCACTGCACCGGCTGCTCGGGAAACTTGAGCCCGAGAGACGCCTGGGGCCACCGTGCGCAGAAAGATTGACCCAACAGAGGCCTCAACTACTCTTCGCCCTCCAAAGCTGGGGGCTCTTTCCTGAGACTGAGAGGTCGGGAAGGGCGTCGCCATCAACACCTGCTCGTCTGCGCTGTCAGCGCGGGCCTGACACCGCTCAGCATGCAGGACATGGGGCGCCCGGGCCTGACGCCGCTCAGCGTGCGGGGTATAAGGGCCTGTCCGACTTCGTCCCGCTGCCAGTCCCGCAGGCCATCTCCCCGGAGCGGTGGTGGTGGTGGGTGACGTCCTGTGTCTGGCCACAGTTCTGGTCGGCCTGGAAAGTGAGAGAGAGAGAGAGAAAGGTACTGGCCGCTGTTAGAGGGGGCCACGTCTTTGCGTCAGGGACAGCCCTGAAGATGGGAGGGGCCCCCTGCTGTGGGGGTAAGAGGAGCAGGGCGTCTATGAAGTTCAAGAGCCCGGAGCAGACGATGGCTTTTACAAACGCAAGTGTCTGGGAACTCCGCCCTCCTTGTTTCCGTGTTGTCGGGGGCCGTTGTTACCCTACAACTTTGGTTTTGAGCAGTGACATCAGAGACCTCTACGCCCGTACTGCCCAACAGACATGGCACGCGGCCCATTATGGAGAAAGCTCGCCAACCCGTGCGCTGGTATAGTGCTGTCCACTAGAAGTTTCTAGCGCTGTGGTAGCATCCTGCATCAACCTGACAGAGGGGGCACTCACCATCCAACCCTCGGAATGTGGCTGATACAGCCGAGGAGCTACGTTGTTTCATTTTAATTCATCTTGTGGCTGGCTGGTGGATACCACGTGCCACGTACAGCCTGCATGTAGAATGAAATATAAGTGCAGAACAGCTACGGGCAGTTCAGGGATCTCCGCACGTCAGCCATTCCTGTTCGCCTGTACATCCACGGCCTACGTTCCTCAAATTTGTTTTCTTAAATTGACTCCCTATTTTATACCTAATTAAATTCATTTTAAAAGGACGTTCAGCGCTGTCCCTAAAGAAGAGCAAGTATCACTGGCCAGAAACAGGATGTGGTTGTTGAGTTATTTTGTTGTATCTGTTACATAACGCGATCGACTTTTCACTAAGAAACGCTGTGTGGCGCCAGCTCTCAATCTGACGCTTGCTTTGTTTGCTAAAAAGGGATTGATAAACAGCCTGGGTGGGCAGGGGTGGTGCTGTGGGGACGAAGAGCACCCAGACCAGCCCGGGACAAGGGACCGATCAAGAGGTTTAAGCAGGCAGGCGCTGGAGTGAAAGTAGGGCCGCAGGCTCACTGAGCAGGTGCGCTCCAGGTGGCTGCAGCCAGGGGGCAGGGGCGGGGAAGCGGCCAGAGCCAGGGCGCAGAGGCGTGTGGCACGGCTTCTACCCTGAGTGTGTTGCAGGTTCCCCCTGGCAGCAGTGTGGGGCCTGGGTCTGGAGCCGCCTGGAGGCCGTCACGGTCACCCAGGTGACGGGCGGGGCTGGATGACAGGTGTGGGAAGATAGAGTGACAGCCCGAGCTTTCTCTCCCAGGCCTGTTGGGAACCGGGAGCTCCTCAGCCGACAGCACCCTCCACATCGACCCCAGGACGTGCGTGGCTGTGGCCCGAGAGACGGAAGCTGTGATGGTTTTTACTGTGAGGTTGCTGGGCACCTGAGGACCTACAAGGAGGTAGGGCCTCGGGGCATGTGCAGTGGAGCCCTTAGCTTTCTGTCCTGAATGGCTGCTTTCCCTTCACAAAGGAAAAGTCCCAGCACCCTGGTCAGCAGTCAGGGTCTGGAACCCGAGCTGGGGTCTGCTCCCCACTTCCTCTGGGATCGGACAGGGGCCCTTTTCTTCGCAGGCCTTTTCCTCCTCACGTTTCAAATGGTATCACGACCAGGGCTGACCTCTTATGTCCTGGGACCTGCCCCAGCACCCATGCCGGCCAAGGGAAGGGGCAGGAATGTCCCCTGTGGGCGCTTCCCAGGGAGTCTCTGCGTGGGCAGGCCAGGTGACCATTTGGCGTCACTGGCAAAGTTACGCCTCCGCGGCAAGTCACCTTTTGAGTCTCTCTGGAGGCGAACAAAACCGCTGCCTCTTCTATTTGTCTCCAGCCGAGAATGAAATCAATGAGCAGCGTCTGGCCGCGTTCCAAACGTGTCTCCAAACGTGTCTCATTTCAGAGCCAGTGTGCACGTGATCGAATCCAGCACTTTAACCTAATAGCTCGCATGTTTAGAGCCGAGGCTCTGCAGCAGGCGAGCCGACGTGGATAGAGGTACCTTGTGACTGATAAAGCTGTACTCTCCCAGGAGGAGCCACGGAGAGTGGGCAGGGGCGGGTGGGACGGGGCTCGAGGGGAGCGCCTGGTGTAGGCAAAGGTGTGCCGGGCTCAGGAGCATAGGCAGTGGGGGGAAGTAGAGGCAGGAGCTGCAATCAGATCGTGGGATACGCATCGGTTTCTGGGTAGTTCTGGTTGAGCATGTAGGCTCTGGGGCGAGGCTGCCTGGCTTCAAATCCCAGCCGGGCCACTGAGAGGCTGTGTGGCACTGGGCAAGTTATTTCACCTCTCTGTGCCTTGGTTTTCCTGTCTGTAAAATGGACATAAGAGGGCCGTGAGGATTAAAAGAGTGAACCTATGTGAAGCGCTAAAAATGGTACTCAGGGGGCGCCTGGGTGGCTTAGTCGGTTAAGCGTCCGACTTTCGCTTGGGTCATGATCTCGCGGTTCGTGGGTTCGAGCCCCGCGTCGGGCTCTGTGCTGACTGCCAGCTCAGAGCCTGGAGCCTGTTCCAGTCTGTGACTCCTTCTCTCTCTGACCCTCCCCTGCTCACGCTGTCTCTCTCTCTCTCCTAGAAATAAATTTTTAAAAAAATGGTACTCAGCACTTCGCAAATGTTGGGAAGGTATTAGCTGCACCTCTTATTCTTGCAGAGTGAAGAGGCAGAAGCTTATGCCAGTCCCAGTAGGGATTTACCAGGGTTTTTTGCTTTTAAAGTAAGGAGTGATGGAAATCACGGAGTCTGTTTGGAACGAGGACCCCGTGGCTGGCAGCTTCTCGGGAAAGATGATGAGTGGACAGAGGCGTGGCCGGCTGGAGGCATGGCGGCTCCTCTAGGCAAGGCTGGTGACAAGGCAGCAGGTCCCAGGCCGAAAGCTGGAGACAGGGTGAGAGTCCACAGTACAGAAGTGGTTCTCAGAGACCTGAGAGTGTACGGGGACATGCAGAACTTGCCAGAGCGGAGAGGGGCGAGGCCTTGGGCCCCTCTACCAGGTGTGGGGGATGAGGCAGAGGAAGCAGGGAGAAGATGGCAGGAGTCAGGGGTACAGAAGTAGGTGGGAAGACCAGGGCCTGGATGCCCACACGTGAGTCCCGGGTGACGGGGCTGGCCTGCGCTCCTGCATCAGCCACGGGCCTGGGAGCCGCGTGGGGCTTTAGGGAGAAGTGGGACCCCATCCCTGCCCCCCAGGAGTCCATGTTCTGGTAGAAATCAGACCTGTGGGAGCCCCGAAGTGCTGAGTGCCTGCCCGGAGGTGGGCGGACAGCCTTCCAGCTGGAGGGGCCTGCACGGACCGAGGGCGTCAGGCTCTGGGGGCCTGGGGGGGAAGGGTGATCCCAGCCCAAGGAAGGCACAGAACTGGGGCATCTGGGTGCAGCCAGTGTGGGATAGGCAAAGGGAGTGAGCAGGGGCCAAATCTGGGGAGCCTATTCTGCAGGGGCCTTCACTCCCCAGGCTGTGTGAGTTGCATTTGGTCAGGTGGATTTATCTGGAAGAAACACCAGTAAAGTAAAACGGCTCCTCTTCTCTTTGCTGGACGACAGGTTAACCAAACTGATGCACAGGCAGGTGGTCTGCAACTGTCACAGGAGCCCGAACCCACAGCCCACCCCAGACTGAACGTGTTCAGACCTGCTGTTGGGACAGGAGGCCTATTCAGAGGGAGGGCGGGTCTGACCGGCCCCGGGTGTGACTCAGCTCCGCCACATCAGGCCACGGCTACAAAAGACACTGGGCCTCAGGTTTGTCCCCTGTGCAGTGGGCAGTGCCTGCATCCCAGGCAGCAGGGTGAAGCCACAGGAGCCCACATGTGGTCGGTGCTCAGTGCTGCTGCCTCCCCAGATAGTGATCCGTGTCCCTCAAAGGGTCGTGTCCCCTTCCGTCTGCCCAGGCCAGACCAGCTTCCAGGAGGCCTCCAAAGTGACCGTCAGTGTGGGAGACAGAGGCTCTAACCTGAGAGGTAAAGAGTGAGGGGCTTGCTTGGGGAGGGGAGCCCCACCCCCCGGCTCAGGGAGCAGGGAAGAGGCTCCTCATGGCCCTCCTCAAACTCACACCAAAGGCAGAGAGAGTGTTTAAACCCCACGGGCCCGTTCCTTTCAGCTTTTTAGAAATCCGAGGCTTTCTAAAAGAGCCCGGCACCCAGAAACTGCCTGTGTCTGAGCTGGAAATGCCATCTCAGCCCCCACACACCCGAGGGAAGAAAGCCCCAGTTTACCGCCGGCAATCCCGGAAAGGAATGACCGAGCAGGCCTCACCGCCGATTTTGGTTCTTGTAATTACCTTTTCCAAGTCATGCATAGAACGTGTGACCCTGTCCCCTGCCCGTGGCAGCCCTGGACATCAGCTGCCAGAAATAAATACATTGATAGGGGCTGGGATTGTTTTTTGTTGTGTTCCTTTTATTTTTTTTTATTTTTTTTATGTTTTATTTATTTCTTAGGAGAGAGAGAGAAAAACAGCGTGAGCAGGGGAGGGTCAGAGAGAGTGGGAGTCACAGACTGAAACAGGCTCCAGGCTCTGAGCTGGCAGTCAGCACAGAGCCCGACGCGGGGCTCGAACCCATGAACCGTGAGATCATGACCTGAGCCAAAGTCGGTCGCTTAACCGACTGAGCCACCCAGGCGCCCCTGTTTTATTTATTTCTTAGGAGAGAGAGAAACAGCGTGAGCAGGGGAGGGTCAGAGAGAGTGGGAGTCACAGACTGAAACAGGCTCCAGGCTCTGAGCTGGCAGTCAGCACAGAGCCCGATGCGGGGCTCGAGCCCGCGAACTGCGAGATCATGACCTAAGCGAAAGTTGGACGCTTAACCGACTAAACCACCCGGGCGCCCGTTTTGTTGTTGTTGTTGTTGTTGTTGTTGTGTTTCTTTTAAACCCACGTACCCGGTAGAATTAAATACCACTGTTCTCGTTCTGATTAATGAGGTAGCTTTACCGCATCATGGAAACCTCTCTGTTCCTACTTCAGGGCACGGGGCCGATGCTGCGCAGGTGCCGAGCCAACGGTGTATTAGTCGGGGACAGTTGCCCTCCTGATGCCCAGCAGTCAGTTGCCCATCGCCCCACCGACGCGAACAGACGATGTGAGGTATGGACCCGACCCCTCTGCCATGCTGGTGGGTGCAGGCTCTGGCCCACATGCGGAGATTCTAATCTGAAGTTGTTCGTGATTCAGAATGACCCTCCTCCTCCGTAGAATGGTCGTCAGCTTTTATAAACTATGGCGCTGTCACGAAGCTCTGGGCCGCCCTTGGGGGACCCGGTGAGGAAGGAACGTGGGGTGTTTCACAGCCCGGCCGTCGGCGCGTGGCTTGTTCTTGCTTCCCTGTTTCGGGGCCTGCAGGCAGGTGCAGGCAGGTGCGGCTGGGGTGTGGCGGCCAAGAGGCCTGGCCCATGCCCGTCTCACCCCTTCCCGTCTCCAGGTGAGTGCTCCCCCTCCCAGCTGGAAGCCATCAAGACCCTGCACCCAGAATGGCTCATAGGCTGCCACCTCCAGTTCAAGGACGACGACTCCTATTTCCCAGCGCTGACGTGTTCATGGCAGAACCAGGATTTGACGCCACTCGGGGTGAGTTTGCGAGGGTTTGCGTGTGAACAGTGGCCTGCACGGAGGGTTCCCTTTGGTGCGTGGGGCTCACAGCAGCCATCTGTCCCGACAGCCATCTGTCAGGAGCCCAGCCTGGCGGTTGATGACCCCACTCTGGCCTGTCATTCCTTTCGGCCACCAGG
>JAESUZ010005182.1:0-263353 GCA_017311185.1 Proteles cristata cristata
CGCTGTGAAAATCAATAGGAGAAAATCCCCTCAGCCACTGAGATTCAAAAGAAGGCTGACAAGCATGCCCTGCAAGTCTGTCCCGGCCTGTGGACTGTTACAGCGCGCAGCGCCCAGACACAGGCCCGCGCTTTGCCTCCGCCCCGCCGCAGGATGTTCAAAGTTGTAAGATGCTTCCTGAAAGGTTTTTCCTCTTAAAATCCAAACACGATGGGATTATGGGATTCTCTCCCTTGCTAACTTTTTCTCCCACAGCTTCTATTGGTGTTATGTTAGTGTTCGGTAAAAACACAGTCATTGCAAAAAACTTCTTAAAAGTAAAGGCCTCCGCCCCCTTCCAACACTCAGAAATAACCAGTGGTTACATTTTGCTCATCATCCTTATAGAGGATGATGTCTGGGATCCTTTCAAAATAATAGGCCTGGGAAGACCGGAAGTGGAGTGTGGGTTGGGGGAGAATTGAAGGGACTGAAGGGGGTGGGGCTGGGGGAGGGGCCATGTGAGAGCACTGGTCACGTCAAGGAAACAGAAGTTCTGTGTGTCTGGAGCTTGAACAGCTGGGGAGACAGGCGGAGTGGTGGTCAGAAGCCAGATCACACAGGCCTTTAGGATCGGCTAGAACCTTGTCCTGAGGACACTGGAGAAGCATGGAAAGGCTTCAAGCAAGAAGACATGATGAGCGGTGTTTCACAAAACTCCCTCTAACTGCCAAGTGGAGGTGGGTTAAAGTGAGACATAGGAGGCTAGGGGCCAAGGGAGGAAGCCAGGCAGAGATGAGGTGGGAGAGGCAGGGCTGGACCAAGGCAGGGCCATGAAAGGGGAGCAGAGGGCAGGTGGGAGAGGTACCCAGGAGTCCTACTGCACAAGTCGTGGAGGCTGATGAGGCGGGCTGGGCGCGCGTTTGTGTGTATGTGCTGGGGAGGGGAGCATCAAGGATGAGGCCCAGGGCTCTTTGTGGGAACTTGGGATTTGGAGGGGCCACCCTGGAAGAGGAGAAGGTTTAGAATTTGGGACACTGTGAGTGTTAAGGGCCCAGGGATCACTCAGGGCTGAGGGCGCCCAAGTGTGGGGCTTAAGGCAGAGGCTGCGACTAAGGACAGAGAGTGGGCCTCACCAGCACAGAGACAGAAAACAGACCATAAAAGCAGGTAAGAGGGCGGGGTGGGGGAGAGGAGAGAAGAGCCCCCAACACTTAAGGAATTGGTGAAATCAGAGGAACTTCTTGCAAAGAAACAAGACAGAGGAGGAAAATCAGGAGACAGCAGCATCACAGAAACCAAGGGAAGAGTGTCCTTAGAGAAGGCAGGCACGGCCAACACTGCCGATTTTTGCCATGGTGGCCGATAAGACGACCACTAAAAGGTGCCCGCTGACCAGAGAAAGAAGTTATAAAGAAAGCAAGGGGGTGGGGGGAGGCTGGAGCGAACCCTCCAGGCCTAGATTAGGGTTAAAGCTGGCTAGCATGCACTCATCAGCAGGGACACAGACATCTACCTGCACACACTAAAAAATGCAGATGTGTGTGTTCACACCAGTTTGTACACAGATCTATATCTCCAAACTCTGCCAGCTGAGAGGGACAGGAGGCAGTGACACCAGGCGATGAACACGCCCAGTGCGCAGACCTTGGTTTCTACCACCATTCTCTAGCAAAAGGACCCACGGCTCCCTTGGGCTGGGGCAGGGAGAGAGCTGGAAAGTAAGGAGGTGCTTTGAGGGGATAAAAAACAACAACAAAGAGTAAAGAACACAGGAGCCAACCCAACAGGGCCTCTAGGCTCAACCTATAAAAACCCGAGTGAAACAACTGTGATAGTATTGGGTTGTACTGAAAGAATACAAAGAATATCCATGAGTGTATATCGATATAAATTAATGGCTGTACAAATAAGATCAATGGGTGGGATGGACAAATCTTCATAGAGAAGAACTCTAAATAAAATACAGCGTAGAACCGAGGGCAACAGAAAAGCATCCTTAGGATACCACAGTAGGGGTACCTGCCTGGCACAGTCGGCAGAGCATGATTCTTGACCTTGGGGTCGCAAGTTCAAGCCCCATGTTGGGCATGGAGCCTATTTAAAAAAAAAACAGACCACCGAGGTATTCACTGTCCCAGGCAAGATCCGCTGATGGGCCAGGGGGAGGGACTTTGAGGAGACTGGACATTCGCACAGCCGCAAGGTGTCTTCCCGTGTTTATCAATTACTGTGCTGCTTTTTATATATGAAGACCGGACTTTAATTCTCCTCCCTTTGAGAGGGGGCTGGGTCCCGAGACTTGCTCCTCACACATACACAGTAAGGAAAGGGCAGAACAGTACCAGTGCGGGTGAGACACCTGGGGGACGCCACCTTCATCAAGTGAGGTCACCTGAGTCTCAGTGGGATTTGTCCCCAAGCCTATAATCCCAGTCTAACTAGGAGAATATGACAAAACCCAGA
Source organism: Proteles cristata cristata (assembly GCA_017311185.1). Taxonomy (NCBI): domain Eukaryota; kingdom Metazoa; phylum Chordata; class Mammalia; order Carnivora; family Hyaenidae; genus Proteles; species Proteles cristata. The sequence goes on from JAESUZ010005182.1 coordinate 2,446, forward strand.
CTGAGGGACATTCTACAAAATACCTGACCAGTACGCCTCAAATAGGTCAAGGTCATGAAAGACAGGAAAAGACTGAGAAACTGTCACAGATTGGAGGAGATCAAGGAGACAGGACGAGTAAATGCAACGGGGTATCCTGGATTGGATCCTGGAACAGAAAAAGAACATTAGTGGAAAAACGGGTGGGATATGAATAAAGTCTTGGTTTTGACAGGAGCAAAACTGTTGTTATGTAAGATGCTAACTGAGGGGGACCTGGGTGTAGGGTATATGGGAAGTCTCTGTACCATCTTCGCAATTTTTCTGTAAACCCAAAATTATTAAATAAGAACATTTTAAAGTATCTGCGGACGTGGCTATGAGTCGGCCCAGCAGAGTCCCTCGCTCCCTTCATCTAGCGCTTCAGATCTCACCTCCTGTGCCTCTACTCTGGGGAGCCCTTCCTGACGCCTTAGCCACAGTCATGTGCTCCCTCAGGGCTCCCAGCCCCGTGCCTGTGAGGGCAACGGGGAGGCCGCCACGGCCGTGTCTCCCCAGCAGTGGGGGGCGTCTCCCTGACTAGGAACCGTCTGGGAATGCTGGGGGACGGCTGCGTGACCTCTCCGAGCCCGAGCCTTCCCCCTTCTGAGCCCAGAGCCAGCCAGAGCCCACCTTCCTGGTCTCCCTGACCCCACTCACCCGACGCAGGGCACATCTGAGGCCACACAGACAGTCTGTCCCACCCACCTATCAGAACAGGGCCAAATCCCCCCTGCCCACATGCCAGCCTCCCATACACTGACTGTCACACACCCGGTGACTGTGGACACAGAAGGTGACTGCCCAGTCACACCCCTCCCAGCAGGGATCCTCCAGCTACAACAGGCTCAGCCGGGTTGGACACCGGACCCCCATCTAATTCTCATCTGGGGAATCTGGAATGGGGCCCGAGGGGTTGCAGGGCACTGCCCTGGAAGGTTGCAGGGAGTCAGTGCAAGAGTGTACTCTTGGGCCAGCCCGGCGGCCTGCAGAATGCAGGGGGAGGCGGGGACCACAGGGCCCAGGGGAAGGAGGAAAGCAGAGTCGCTGCCCCACGTTTGGACTCTATCCTGCTCTCACCAGGCTCCGGTCTGTTTCTCTCCATTGTCACCCATGACCAATCTACTATGGGCTGTCAGCAGTGCTCACTCCTGCCGAGGCCCCGGTGCAGGCCACCGCGGTCTGTCACCGAGCTTACTACACTAACTCCTCGTGGGCACCCTACTCTTGCTCCCAGACCTTGTTTCCACCTCAACTCTCCCTGAACAGCCTCGTCCTGGGCCTTAACGGTGTGAAAGTGCCAGTGACTCCCACGTTTGCATCTCTAGCCCAGATCTGGCCCCTGAATGTCAGACTCGTATATCCCACGTGCTCAGAGAGTCCATGGGGACGCTTCACAGACCCCCAGCCTCTCCAGGTCTCCCCCGCGCAGTTCCTGGTACTCCCTCCTCCCAATCTTAGAGCTGTTGACTCCTCTTTCTCACCCCACGCCTGTACCCCAAATCCTGTCCACTCTTCCATCAAATTATGTCCTAAATTCGGCCACACCTCTGGCCAAGCCAGCACCATCTCTCGGCTGGAGAGGTGTAGCCTCCGCACAACTTTCATCCCGGTGCCCACACGGTGGCCAGAAGAATCCTACGAAGATGTTAGATCGCATCACTCTTGAGCCCCAAACGCTGCCTGCCCCCCTCACTGTGGATCGAATTCAAGTCGCCCATCAAGCTCGTATGCCCTGGGCCCTCGTCCCCTCCCGTCCACTGCTTCACTCTGGTCCAGTTCACTCTTTCCTGCTCTTCTAACACCCCTGCATACCTGGGGCCTCTGAATTTGCTCTGTTTTACTTGGAATGTCCTTCCCAAAACACACGCTCAGCTGGCTTCCTTTTGGTCAGGACTTTCTTCCATTAACATTTCCACAGAGCTTACATAAGCGTTCTCCCTCCCACTCCCCCATTTGTCACACTCTACCCCTCTCCTCCTCGACCCCTCCCCCACCAATCCCCCTAGCTCTCATCCCCAACACTGATTTCCTGACCCTCCACCTTCCCCAGGAGAATGGAAATTCCAACAAGGTCAGAACTTGGGAGCACCTTGCTTACTATTATAATACCAGCGCCTGAAACTGTGCTTGGAATGCAGTAGGTATTCAGTAGTTGATGAATCAAAAAATAAATGAATAAAACCCTAGAATCAGTTAGGATGTGGGTTCCAAATAACACTTCAGCTTGGTGTAAATGAAAATGAAAGAGAGATTTACTGGTTTCCCTAATGACAAAGTCCAGAAGGAACCCACATCAGGTGAAGCCTGACCCAGAACTTCAACAATATCACTAAGGACCTGTCTCTCCACTAGAACTTCCAGGAAATTGGCCTCCCCCGTGGTCCTAAGGTCACTGTTTACAATAACCTTGGCTGTGTGCTTCAAGTAATCATCCCTGCCATACGCTAGGCGCTTGCTATGTCAGACCCTGAGACGAATATTGTTATAATCTCCATTTTACAGTGACGAAATTGAGCCGTGGAGAGGTGATGCCACTTGCCTAAAATCGTACCACTAGGAAGTGGGTTAATAACGCTTGTATCATCTCACTACCCCTTCTTTAACAACTATGAACATTTTCATGCTAATGAGTAACAGCTATCACACCTCTTACACACACAAACTCAGCACCTACTACCTGCTAGACATCTTGCTAATACTCCATTAGCTTCTCTGTGCCCTCAGTTCCTCCTCTGTGTAACACGAATAACAGTACTGCCACGCAGGGTGACGGTGAGGCTTATGTGAGCGAATACACAAAATGGTCAGACATCAGAAAGCTTCTTTCAGTGAGCTATTGCTGAGTGACAAATCATCCCATAACACTGTGGCTTAAAATAACAGCCATTTATTTGCTCACGATCTGGAATTTGAGCAAAGTGGGGAGGGCAAGGGGAGTCTCTATTCTACATGGTGTCAGCTGGGAGCCAGCCTAGCACATCCAAGATGGCATCACTCTTGTCTTGCATATCAGCTAAAACAGCGGGGCAGCTGGGGGCTGGCTGGGCCTCTCTCTGTCCACATCTCTCTCCAGTGGAGGGGCTGGGCTTTACACAGCAGCCCAGGGCCCCAGGAGAATGAAAGCAGAAGTTGCAGGCACCTCTGGGGCCCCAACCAGCACACCATCACCCATTGCACTCTACTGGTCAAAACAAATCGCGGGCCAGCCTAGATTAGAGAGGGGAGAGGCTCCACCTCTTGATGGGAGAAACAGCAAAGAAAGTGTGGCCTTCTATAGAGGCAGCTATTTTAATCTCCGGAGAGCAGCCTTTTCGCTGGTCTCGCTACTTCAATATTTAACCGCCTGTCATCAGTTCCCCCACATGATGGCCAGAGGGATCTTTTAACATACAGAACTGACCACGCCTCCTCTCACTGCTTAAAGTTCTTCTGGGACTTTCCACTACGCATGGAGTTAAGGGCCCAGGTCCTTACAGGGTCCACATGACCTGGCCTCTTGGCCTCTTGCTCGCCAGCAGCCTCTGGGCTCCAACCACTACATGAACACACCGACACACAGACACACACACACACACCCCTCTTAATGGGAATGCTTCATGCCTATACTTTCATCGCTTCAATCCCACTTCCTAGGATCTAGATTAGAGTTCTGGCCAAGTGCTCCTATGGCACTTTCTACCTTTCTTTGTAATTTCATATCTGTGTGATCAGCTGATGATTTGAACCTCCGGCCCCGATTCTGTGAATTCTTGGGGAACAGGAAAACTGTTTTGTTCTCTGCTGTGTTCCTGATGCTCAGCACGGAGCAGAGGCAAGATGAAATACTTGTTAAACGTCTGAGACCTCAGAAAATCTTAAGGCAGTCCTCTGAAGTTCTGTGGAAGAGGGATCTGCAGAGTCCCCGTGATGCTGGGACCAGGATCTACCTTCTGAAATTACCCACTGACCCATCCCTTCAATAAATAGTTACTGAGCCCCTACTATGTGCCGAGAGTTCTTCTAGATGTTAAAGATAAAATACAAAGCAGACGAAAGCCCCTGCCCTTATGAAGCTTATGCTCTGCTGAGGGTGCAGAGGAGAAACAGACAATAAACGAGATAACCTATACAGTGAGTTAAATAGTGATATGATTAATGCTAATGAACAGCTAAAGGGAAATTAATATACAAATGTTAGTAGTATATAGTTCTGGAAGCGTGGTCAAGGAAGTTCTCAAGGAGGCGATGATATCTGAGTAAAAACTAAAGGAGGTGAAGGTGAGCCTTACTATCTGGAGAAGAGTGTTCCAGGTAAAGAGAGTAAGCGCAAAGGCCCTGAGGCTAATGTGGCTGGAGCAGAGTGAGCAGGGTAAAAGGACCAGGTGGAGAAGTAACAGGGCCAGATCATGAGGGATCAAGGGCCTTACAAAGGTCACGGAAAGAACACCGGTAGTTGCTGTGTGAGATAACGCCGCAAGAGGGTACTGAGTAAGAGAGAAATGTGACCTGATACAGGTATTCCGTGTCCCCCTGCTGCATATGAGAAAGACTGTGGGGAGCATAGAGACCACTGAGGAGGCTGCCATGATGGTCTAGGCAGGACAGAGTGGACAGGACCAGGGTGACAAGAGTGGAGGTGGGAAGAAAAGATTAGGTTCTGAATATACGTTGAAGGAATTTGCTGATGGAGCAGACGTGGGTATAAGACAATGAAGGAGGAGGCATTTACTGAGAATGTGGGAAGAACAGGTTTTGGGTAAAAGACCGGAGTCTAATTTGGTCAAGATAACTTGGTCTCCAGATGACTACAGATATCTTGAGAGAGGAGGCATCATGTGGGCAGTCAGCAGGCCAGGGAGAGGTTCTGGGCCGGAAATTGAAATGTGGGATCTACATTTCCACACTTATCCCAAATTCCTTAAGGGACCTACGTGATTTGGACCCTGATGATGTCTTGAAGCTCATCTTGTATGTTGCTAAATCAATGGCACGCGCACACACGCACACGCACACAATCCCGGGCCTTCCGCTTGCCAGCTATGTGATCGTGGTTAAGTTACTTAACTTTCTCTGTGCTCAGTATCCTCATTTGCAAAAGGGAGATCATAATAGAATCTGCCTCCTAGAACTGTCTGTTCAAAACAAAATCTTTTGTTAAGCATCTATAATATGCTAGTCACCGTTCTACTTGCTGGAGATACCCCTTTCTCACCCCTCTCTGCCTCCCCCTTCCACACAGCCTGTAAGCCATACACCCTGCCAACTCAGCCCTCTGGTCGTCTCTCCCACCTACATCCCGTCTCCCCTCCCAACCAAGGCTCCTGCCCTGGCTCATCCCCAACATCGCTTGCCTCGGAACGTGCCACAGCCACCACCCTGGGCTCCCAGACCCTGGTCTCTTTCCCATCAATCTATTTCTAGATGGCAGCAAACTGGGCCATGACCCTTCCCTTCTAGAAATCCTCTCGTGGCTCCTCAATGTCCTTAGGACAAAACCCAAGCTACCTAAATGGCCAACAAAATCTTCCACGATCCAATCCCGATAGAACTTTTCAATTAGATCTCCAACACCACATCACCCGCGGTTCATAGTCACACCACAGGCTGTTGTTCGTCGCTGCCTGCGCGCAAACCACCGCCCCACCGCCACCATCGAGTCTTCAGGTCTCAGCTCAGACACCTCCTCCTCCTCCTCCTCCTCCTCCTCCTCCGGGAATGTTCCCGTACCCGTGCCTCTTCTGGGGTTCCCTCAGCATTCCGCACTGCGCCCCCTCCCGAACACCCGCAGGTCCACAACGGCGCCCACGCCTCTCTCCTACCGACCTGGGCTTCCTGTGAGCTGGGCCGGACACCGCGGCCGGTGACGCTCTGTGCGACGGGGCCGCTTCAGGCCTCAGCGCCTACCTCCTGCTCGGTGACCGCAGACGCCTAACCAGCTCGGTCTCGGGGAGCAGCACAGTGGCCCATCTTCCGCACGCCTGACAGCACTCAACACCCGGAACCGCCTGACCAACACCGCCCAATCACGGCCTGTCCCTTCTCTACAGCCTGCCTCAGGCATCCGGGCCCCGTCCACCTCTGACTACCGATTGGCTGCCTGAGAACCCGGCCCCAGCTCGTGAGCGAAAAGAATTCTGGTCTTTGTAGTCCCCCGACGAAAAAGGGGAAAAGAGATTACAACCCTTAACTCCATTTCCCAGGAAGCGCCGCGCCCCAGGAACGGGAGACGGTAGGTACCTTAGATTCAGGAGGCGCCCGACTGGCCGGTTGGGAGAGAGGTTTCCAAATTGTTATGGAAACAGACACCCACTTACCTGAAACCCCGGGAATATCTTTCTGCCAGAGAATCTCAAAACGCTTTGCTCCTTCATGGTTCCAAACGGTAAGACCAGACGTGGGGGGTAAAGTCTGCACCTTACACTGCCTGCCTGCCATCCCCCAGGTGGTATGAAGAGGGCCTGCTGCAAGCATTCGGCACCTACTAGATGCCTGCCTGGCGTAAGGAGCCACTCCTGTGCAGACTCTGTGGAAGCCCTGGCTTATTAGGGCAGATTCTGATGTTTTCCAGAGACAGGTCAGAGCCCGGCCTCTACTCTTTCGGGGTGTCTGTTCCCACGGAAAAGACAAACACGGGCTAGGATCCTATCCAGGATCTCTGTCTAGGATTCCATAGCCCCAGACTTCCTGCAGCCCCGTGTCTGCGCCAATAGCCGTAACTTCCCCAGGGATGCATCCCACATGACAGAGCTTTTCTGGCACCCCCTCCCCAAACACCGTTCCCCACCACGCCTCTGAGGGCCAGGTGAGGGGAGCCGAGGCCCTGCAAACTCTCAGGCAGGCATGTGAGAAAGCTCTTTACTGGGGGGTACAGCAAGGAGGAGCAAGGCCATCTCCCCCTACCTGCCCCCACCCCCTCCTAGGGCCCTAGGGTGAAGGGGGTCTCCCCCCCGACACCGGACCACCACTGTCTTTGGTACAATAAATAGAAAACAAGGGGGAGGAGAGGGGGCCAAGGGTCCAGTCCTTAGTGGGGAGGGTGCGCCTAAACCCCTCTCCTTGACCCCCTGCCCCAGGCCCCAATCAGTGCAGGCCTCACCCACCCCAGCTGGGTAGCAGCAATTCCAGTCAAGGGGAGAGATGAGGATGGGAGCCCAGGGCCCCCAGATGAGGGGTATGGCTTCAGGAGGGGCCCCAGGGAGGGGGCTGGGTCATGAGCTGGCTGCCGTGCTCTGGGGTACACCATGGAGGCCCAAGCGAGGCCCCAGAGTGGCAGGGTCATCAGGGGGTGGGAGGGGTGGACGACCTCCTGTCATCCGAGTCCGGAGGGCTGAGGCAGCCGGGTGCTGGGGGGCAGGCGCCGGGTGAGGTGGGGAGCAGTCCGGAGGGCCGCCCACCAGGCTCACATCCATCAGCTCCGGGGGTGGTGGTGAGGTTGGTGATGGGGGACGGCCAAGGCATCGGGGTTGAGGGGGTAACTGGGCCCCGGCCCCTGGCAGTGACGAGGCAGAGGCAGGGGCCTGATGTGTCTTGTGGGGCACATCACCCCCTGCCCAGGGGCGCAGCGGCTGGGAGGGTGGGACCTAAAGGAGCAGAGGAACAGTGGGTGATGGAGACCCAGGTCCTGAAGTGCAGATAACCCACCACCCACCTCCCAAGGCCCCAAGGCCCCAGTACCTGTGGGCTGTTCATCTCACAGTCGGTGATGGGGGGCCCGGGGCCCCCACAATATCGGTTGCTGTATCGGTAGGTCCGGTTGTCGCTGGAGGAGCCGCTGGAGCCTCCTGGAAGTGCCAGGGGAGGAAATGAGGAGAAGCCTTAGGAGGAGACGTGGTGGCTGGCGACTCAGGCCCAGGCTTTGGGATCAGAGTCTATCTGAAGGATGGGCCCACTTCTGAGGTTATGGACCAGAGCTTAGTCAGAAGCAGTTTTAGAGGTGTGAGCCCAAGTGCAATTTCAGAGATCAGGTCACGGCCAGGCAGAGCTCTCTCACCCACCCATTTTGGAGTCCAGATCACGCAGTTTCAAAGCTTTCAATGAAGGCCCAGTGGGCAAGGTCCCCTGGGTCAGAGCAAACCAATGTCGCCCTCCCTCCTGTTCTAGCCCACCTGGCCCTGGGCACCCACCAGAGCTGGAGATGGAGCTGGCGGTGCTGGAGGAGGGGCAGGTATCAAGGGGTGCGGGCGAGGTGGAGGCACTGCTGCCTGCCGGGCCCGTGTTGGTGGCCTCATCAGCCGTGCGGCGGAAGAAGCCGTGCTGCAGAGCCCCCAGTGGGCTGATGCGGGCGGCGGGCTCATACTCCAGCATGCGCAGCACCAGGTCCTGGAAGCGGAGGTAGTCGGCGGGGCTGTGGCCCGGCTCCCCCGCCCGCCGGCCCCCGGGCCCGCCCGTCTGCACGCCCAGCACCTCCTGCAGCCGCCGTGTCCCGGGGCCCTGGTAATCCTGGCAGGGAGGGGGTGGGAGGAGGGGCAAGAGAGTGGCCGTCAGTGGGCAGGAGGGGCAGGGAGACACACACGGGGAAACAGAGGCACAAGAGAGAAAGTGGAAGGAGAGAAGCTAAGAAGAGTCGTGGGGTGGGTAGGAGAGACGGGGGGGGGTGGGGCTGGGACGAAGGAGAGGACAGACAAGGGGGAGAGGAAGGAAGGGAAAGACACAAGGGAGAGGAAGCAGGGGGAGAGGAAGCCCCAAGTGTGAGAGAGTGAGGGGCCACCAGGGTGGGAGGAGCGGCATGGGGCAGGGGCCGCACCTTCCTGAGTTCCTTTGTCCTTCGTAGGGTCCAGCCACCCCCAGGCAGCCGCTCAAAGTACTTGCGAGCCTTGGGTGCCTGGTCCAACATGGGGGCTGGTGGGATGCCCAGCACCTCCACAATCCGGTTCATCTGGTCCACCTGTGAGCAGTCAGGTGGGCAGTCAGGGTTGTCAGGCCAGCCAGGCCTCCGCCCCTTCCAGCACACCCCCTCCTCGGGAGCACACCTCATTGGAGCCACTGAAGAGGGGCTCTCCAGTGTGCATCTCCACCAGGATGCAGCCCAGGGACCACATATCAATGGCCAGGTCGTAGGGTGTGCCCAGGAGCACCTCAGGCGACCGGTAGAAGCGGCTCTGGATATACTGGTAGATCTGGGGAGGCGGAGCAGGGAAGAAGCCAGCTGTCAGAGGTCCCAGCCTCCCCTAGTGGTGCCGTGGCCATACCCAAAGCTGGGGCAAGCTTCCTTCCACCAAAACTAAGGATGGAGGTTCCAAACCTGGATGCTACCAGCACCCCTGCTGTCCAGGAGCCACTACCATCACCTTATTCGTCAGCCTCAGAAGTCTCTGCTGGCCTAGGCTCACCCTGATCTCCATCCCGAAGCCTGACTTTGGTCTTCTCTTGATCATCTGAGGTTGGCAGGCTGCAAGCCAAGGCCCTTCAGCACCCCCCCCCCCCCACCCAATCCAGACCCTTGACAAGCCATCTCAAATGTCTGTTCACATGAAGTTGCAAAACTAAAGCACCCGTCCTCTCTTAAGGGGACAGGGCAAATCCAGCAAAGCGGCACTCTAAGCTCATAGCCAACCTGACTTCACTCTGCCCACATCTGGCCCTGCCTCCTCGGGCCTCACTCTTCCTTTCCTGCTGGGTACGACACCCCGTGCGGGCCTCTCTCTTACCTCCCTCACCCACTGACCTTAGCCTCCGTACCGCCAACACCCCATCCCAATTCTACCCTTCAGGCACCGGCCACTTCAGGCCCCGCCCCCGCCCGGGCCACACCCACGCTGCGAGCCCCGCCCCTCCGCACCCGCTGGCCAAGCTGGCAGGAGCTGCCGAAGTCTACGATCTTGATGGCGCTGCGCTTGGGGTTGCAGAGCAGGATGTTCTCGGGCTTGAGGTCGCAGTGAATGATGCTGAGCTCGGGCGTGGCCAGGAAGAGCAGCGCTGTGCAGAGCTGCTGCGCCAGCTTCCGCGTCAGATTCAGCGAGACGCCGCGGAAGTGCGTGTTGCGCAGGAGGTCGTACAGGTTGTAGGAAAGCAGCTCGAACACCAGGCACAGGTGGTTCCGAAACATGAAGTGCCGCTTCAGGTGCACTGCGGGGAAGGGGGCGGAAATGGGGGCGGACGGTGAAGCAGAGGCTCAGAGAGGGCGGGGGGCGGCCAGGGACACACAATAATGAGGCCATAAGCAGATCTGTGCCTCTGCCGTGTGAGCACCGGACGGATTGTGATGTGCTCACGGGAGGCAGTTGCCAGTCAGCGTGTTTTTATACGGCCCATAACTTGATTCACGTCAAGAAAAAGATTTTCTTGCTTAAGAGAAGTTCATTTCTTTCAAGTCTCTCTGTCCAACTTCTGATAAACCAAAGAGAACGTTTCCCTTTGGTGCTGATAGGTCTTTAATACCCTTCTCCATTTCCTTAATTCTGTAACATTGTTTTAGTCTCAGTTCTGTTTATTTTTGTGGCAGAGGACACTCGCTTTTCATTTACGGTAACGATATGTATTTCAAGAAACACGCTTTTTTAATCTGCCCTTGCTTTTTCTAAGAGAAATCCGTGCGGGAAAGAGGAAAAAGCCACAGACGTCAGGAGTAAAGGCTCTGGAGTCCACTGCCTGGTGATATTATAGCTTCACGGAGTACAAACTCTGTGACCTTTGGCAAGTGATAGCACCCGAAAGCTTCCTTTTCTACTCCGAGCTGTGCCATGATGCCCCTTCCCCCCTGGGCTGTGGTGATACTGAAACCAGTTAATTCAACATGTGGTTGCAACAGAGCCTGACCCTTAGTGGGCACCCCATAAACTCTGGTCAGCACTGGAATAGGGCAGAAATCATGAAGGCGGAAGGAGAACCACTGATGTCAGAGTTACAGACCAGAGACTGCCCTGAGGACACCTGCCCCATCTGGTACTGGGTGTATGGCTGCCCCAGGCCTCACCTATATAGTACTTCATCTCCGTGTCGTGCTGATTCATCAGCTCCAGCAGCCGCAGCTCAATCTGGGCCTGGTTCAGGAAGGCCTTTTTATTCTTGATGATCTTGATGGCCACCAGCTCCTGGGTCTGATGATCATAGGCTTTCACCACCTGCCAGGGCAGGGCATGTCACCAAGTGAGGAATGGGGAGTGGGGGGGGTGGGGGGTGGGAAGGGGGGGGTGTGGGACAGAACAAAGCACCACATTTCTGCGGGTCATTATCAGTGGGTGCTCACGGCCCCCAATCCCTGGGTTGGGGGGGGTGGCATTCCACACCTGGCCAAAGGAGCCTTTGCCAATGAGTGAGTCAATCTCATAGCGCTCCAGCCAGCGCTCGCCACTGCGCACAATGTAGTCGTGGTTGTCATCGTCATAACCATGGTTCAGGACCTTCTTCTCCTTCTTGGTGCTCGAGTCCTGAGGTGGTGCCTGCTGGGCCCGCCGCTTCTTTTTCGCGTAGTATACCTGCCCCACCGGCCAGCAGATAAGGACTACTGAGTGACCTGTGCTGGCAGCCAGGACCCCTTGGCACCCAGCTGGGCCTCCCACCCTCTGCCCACCTCATTGATGTGCTTGTAGGTCTTGATGAGGTCCACGGAGAGCTTGCGCAGCGGGGCTGAGGTTGCGTCCCGAAAGGCCAGGGGCAGCCTCCGTGGCAACAGCCGCACATCAGGCAATACCTGCGGAGCGGGGCAAGGGGCGGGCACTGAAGATAGGCATTCACTTCTGACCTCCAGAGGGACAGCTATATGGGTGGCCTGGGCCATCACGTGACCGCCCCGTGAGGCTAGGAATTCCCCAAGGGCAGAGACTTGTCTGGTTCTTGCTGTATTTCCAGTGCCTGGTGCAGGACGGCACATAGTGGATGGTCATTAGAGGTTTGCTGAGTGAATGAATGGGGACCTGTTTACCCCTGACCTTTCATCCCACACTTTTACTCTTTTCTGAACCTCAGGGGGAGAGATCAGAGAGAACACGTGGGCTCTGCCCCTTGCATTCCTTTGCCCAAGAGACCATCCATTCTGGGTGTCCCATCTTGAGGGCTCCCATCTTGCTTTGCCCTCATCCGGTTGGGTCTTCTCCTCCTTCACCTCCAAGTCTGCACCATTTTTACCCAGTGTTTCAGGATCTAGCTATTCCGTCCTGCTTCAAGCTCTAATTTCAGAACCTTAAACAGTCGCTACCTGTGAATGTCTTTCCCCTGCACCCTAAGATGCTGCTGGCTCCAGGATCCTTTGGGCTCAACCTTCACCCCCTTTCACCCCACCTCCCTCCCCCATCTTTCACTCTGGCACTTTTTTCCTTAGTGAACATGTATTGAGTGTTTTTTTATGAGCCAGGCACCGTTCTTAGTGTTTTACATGTGTTTCAGTAACTTGTTTAATTCTCACAACTCTGTGAGGTAGGTATCATTATTGGCTCCATTTTACAGAGTAGAAAACTGAGGCAGGAAGAACCTAAGAAATTTAACCACCATGTCAGGATTTGAACCCAGGCTCTCCAAACGGATTCTGCCAGCAACTCCATTATCTTCCACTCCAGATGGACCCTTCATGCCCCGAGGAAACGGTTTTGGGCAACCAAACTATCTTTCACCCCCAAGACCCTTCTGTCCCCAGCCTCCCCCTACCCTAGGCAGGTGAGGAGCCAGCTGAAAGCATACCTGCGTGTGCTCCTGGGGCCCCGGGAAGCCAGAGAAGGGACCATGGCCCGGTGGGACGGCCATGGTGGGCTCAGAGGGCCGCAGGGGAGCGAGGCCTGGAGCGGGAGCCCGGCCGGGGGGCGCCTTCTCGCATCCTGCACCTCGGCTGCCACCGCCGCTGAGACCTGAGAGCAGGCAGGAGGCAGGGGAACAACATGGAACAAGGGGATGTATGGGCCAGTGCCAAGCAGGAAAGAAGTGGACATCAGAAAGAAGGCAGGGGACAGGGAGAGGAGAAAAAGAGCAACAGGTGGTAACGAGAAGGGGCAGAGAGAAGGGGTGGGGGTGAGGGCACAGCGGAGTCCCTCAACAGATGATTACCAAATAAATGAAGTAGGTGGCACAAAGAAGGGAACATGTGAAAGGGAATGATTGGAAGCCAGGCAGGGATATAGGCCATGACAAGAAAGCACAGAAAGACACCAATAATTGGGGGGAGGAAGAGAAGAAAAAAGCAGAAACCACAGACAGTATAGGAAGGAGGATTTTCTACTGTGGCCCTCCCTCCCCAGCGCCCCCTCACACAAGATCTTGCCCTCCTGCAGTCTTCCCTGATGGTCAGGGTCTCCTCTTATCAGAGCAAGGTCCCTCCACTTCAAGATCTACCTTTCCCAGTAGATCCCTCAATGCAGAGAACTCTAGGATCCCCCCAAACTACATGACAGAACTCTGGGCCCCCTCCAAACCCATGACGGAGTCCTCTGCAGGTCCCTAAAACCACATCAGGATCCTGGGGACGAAGCCAAGATAATCCTGCTATATAGGATTATCCTTATACAACGGAGTCCTACCCCATGGCATTCTCAGCCACCAGCCCCCAGCCCCCAGGGGACCCATCCCACATCAAGCCAGGACCTCTTCCCTGTATCATTTCCTCCCACATCAGGGACCGCTGCTCCAGGTAGTTTCTCCTGTGGCCCCGGTGTTACTTCACAGTATTACTTCACAGTCCCCCTCAGAATCAAGGCTCACTTTTCCTGATGCGAACAAGGAGGAGGCTTCTCCTCTCTCGCCCTTCTCTCCCCTACACTGGATCTTCCCCTCCTCCTCCCATCCAACATTTCTACCAGGGCCCTTTCTCCAGTTACTCTTCTCTACACCAGGGTCAATCCACAACTGTGCCAATTCCTAGAAGGCCCCCCAGAACCAAATTCCCCAAATATCATGTAGAGTTCTCCCCTCTCAGAGTACCTGCCACACCAAAATCCTCTCCCCACTGGCCTTCTCCCATGTCAGTCCCTTTCTTCGATGCCAAGCCTTGCCACTCCACGATCCCTCCTCTCTCTTGGAGCTCTCCCGCCCCTCGCCCGAAACAATCTCTTCCCCGGGGCCCTCCCACGGCAGGACCGTCTCTCCCAGCACCCACCCCCTACCCGGGTCAGGGCTGGCGCGGGGCCCACGGGGGGCTGGGGTGCGGTGGGGCCCCCAGTGGGGTGGGCGAGCGGCCAGCATGGCGGCGGTGGCGGCAGAGAGGAGACGGCCGCCTGTCCCGGCCCGGCAAGCCCCGCGGCGGGGAGGGCAAGCGGGACAGGCGGCCCGGTGGGTGACAACAGCAGCCGCCGCCGCCGGGGGCGGGGAGAGGAGGGAACGCGGGTCAGCCCGGGGCACGCGGGGGAAGGGGAAAAGCAGGTGGACGGGGGAGGGGCGGGTTAACCCTCGCCCCGCCGGCCCCGCCCCGCGCAGCCACCCGCCCCTGGGGACCCAGGCGTCCCGCCCCCCACCCTGGAGGCCCGCCCCGGTCGGAGGAGCCCCGGCGGGCGGGGCCCGCTGAGCTGAGCTTGGCAGTCAGCACCTGCCATGGCAACAACCGTGCCATTGGCCGCTGCTGCCAAGAGCTCACCCAATCGCAGTTCAGAACAGCTGTTGCTAGGCGACGACGATGCAGCCGGAGGAGCCGAGCCCAAACAAAGGGCGGGAGCGGGGCCCCGCTACCCCCTCCCTGCCTCATTCCCAAGACTGCTCCCTCGGGCTCAGCCCCTTCCAAGAATCCGACTATGAATAGCCATAGCTCCCTGGGCCTGCACCTGCCCGCCGCCCTCCTGCCCTCCTCCCTCGGCCTCGTGCGAAGTCTCGCAGCGACGCAGGCAGGGCGGGTCCGTACTGCCCCCTCCCCGCGGGCTTCTGCTGCCCCACCTGTAGCCCCGTTGTTACCTGAGGGCGCGGGCAAGGGGACTCAAGCTGCTCGGGAAGCCCGAGCTCAGACCTGCCCACTGGCTGAAAGTATCCGGCGGACGCGGCGAGCCAGGGCCCCGATTACCCAGTAATGCAACCAGCAAAATGGCGACCACAACAAACCGGCCCCCCCTCCCGCCCCGGGCTCCGCCCCCACTCCCCCCATTCGCTTCCCCCACGTGACCCAAGGTAACACTCCGCGCCTGCGCGCAGCGGAGCTTACCGGTAGACGACGCACAGAAAGCTACCAACCCCGCCCAAACACCGAAATCCGGACTGCGACTGCGCAAAAGGCAGCCAAGCAAGGAGCATGCGCACGTGTGACCGGATGAGCTCGCCCGCCCGCACCATCGCGCGGGTTGACGAAGGGAGCATGCGCCCTGTTGAACGGAGGTCGCTGAGCAATCAGCAGACAGGAGCAATGGAGGAGTCTTTTAATAGAAAAACACACGTGTGACAGTAATAACACAATCTCTCGCAATCCGGATGGCGCTGGACTTCAGTTCTTCACCTTGGGAGGTGGCCTGTAAGAGGAAGGAGAGAAGCGATTCAGAGCCTGTCACCATTTTCTGGCACTCCTACCAAGCGCCAACCCGCAGGGCTCTCTTGGTGGCTTCCTGGGCCCCCTGCTCACCTGTACACGCCCACCACGACGGCGTGGTCTCTTTCGTACGGCTCCAAGGTCAACTGCTCCTGGGGCTTCATGTTCTCCTGCTGCATCTTCTTCACTTCAGAGGCAAACACGGCCTCCGCAGAGGCGGTGGAGTCAATGCAGTTGGCCTGCAGAAGAGAGAACTTGAAGTCTGCAGCAAGGCTTTGAGCTGTTTTCCCTTTTTTTGTGCTCTTTAAACCGCAAGTATTTGTTTTTATTGGAGACTCCGTGAAACTCCGGTTTTGGGAATGGAGGGAGAAAGACTTCATTAGAGAAATTTTCAACTTGGTTTGGATTTGGAACAGGAAGATTTCACCAGAGACCTATTTATCTAAAAGCCCGTGTTTGTTTTATTTAAAAGCCCGTGTTTAAATGTTATACCCAGGCTGGGTTTTGTTTTGTTTTACTTTCTCTTTCTTTAACAATAGTAATGCTGAGAATACAAAATCAAATGTAACAAAAGCCCAACAAATGGTGACTCTAGCTGAAGATCTTTATTTTAAAATAAAATGTTTTTGAAAACGCACCTAGCATTTACCTAAATTTATTTGAATATCATTGTTCTAAACACTTCATATATATTAGTTTAATCCTTACATACAACACTAAAAGACACACGCCTAATATTTATACTCTATAAGTGAAGAAATAGGTACCAAGTTAGGGAACTTGCTCAAAGTCACAAAGCAAGCTGGAATTCAAATTCAAATGGTCAGACTTGCCAATCACTCACTTGACCACTACATTCTATTGCCACGCCCAAGCAAAGCCTTGTTGTTTTACAGACACTCTTCATCAGGTGCTGTTTGACTGGGGGCAGGGATAGAGGCTGACTGGATTAGGCATCCAGGATGGAGGCCTCCCTTGTTTTGACGGACTGCTTGGCAGTTACAGAGAAGATACTATCACCCCATCTTGGACTCTTCCAAGCCTCATACCTTAATGGAAATCACAAAGTGTCCTCCGTTACGAAGGAAGGTGTGGGCATTCAGGGCTACGATCCGGGTCTGGTCTGGCTGGGCCACATCAGCAAAGATCACATCCACCATTGCTAGGGAGAAAGACGCAGCAGTTACAAAGGGGACCCGTTAGATCTTCCCAGCTCCTCCCATGAGGCCTGCGCCCCGGTTACCAGCAGGTTCCTGGCAGAGCCTTCCCCTGCTTCCAGTCTCACTTCCCCCCACTGACCCTCCTCCCTCTGCAGCGCCCCCAGGATGGGTCCAAGAAACCCCGTCTCGCCATCTATTCATTCCTCTCGTAAGTCGCAATAACCACCTGCTCTGTGGCCAGGCCCAGGCTGGGTGTGGGGGACAGAGAGGAGTCAGACCCAGACCTTACTCTTGAGATGCTTCCGGGTCTTAGGGTGGGGGTGGGGGGACAAACACACTCATCAAAAAGGCAAGCAAAGGTAAGTACTTACAGGCAAGAGTGCCTGCAGGATTGTCTAAATAACTAAGTCGCTGGGACAAAGGTTATTGTATGAACGCATGTGGGGAAACACCTCAAGAGAAAACCAGCGGAATGCAAAGTATTACTTTTAAGCTAGTGTCATGGGGGGTGGGGGAGGGCAGGGAGGAGGGGATAATGAAAACTGCCTTTTTTTAATTGGGAAAAGCAGCTTATTAAATTGCTCATATCAGTTACCTCTGAGGGTGGTTTATAAGGAGTTCCAGTTTTACATCACGCTTCCAAAATTTTTTTTGAGAACAAAGTAATATTCACAACAGGACTCTCTCGGCGAAGGCCACACTCAGTTTGTGTTTTCTGGGTTATGATCTCAGCAGAAGAGGAGGAGGAGGAGGAGGACCTCTGAAGGGGGCTTTTATACATAAGCCAGGGGCGGCATAAAAATACCATGTTCTGGAGGGAAGCCGAAAGTACAGGGGTGCCTAGGGAGAGGCCAGGAAGGGGGCTGTCCCTCCAGGCCCGCCAGACACCGTCACCTGGCTCCCCCCACCCTCTTCACTCCTGCAGACTCAGGCCTGGTCATCCACTCTGATTGCATTCGGATCAGGGCCCTGGCCACCTTGGCCAGGAGTCCTGGCGCGGCCTGGACTGCACAACTCCGGACCCCTCACCGATGAGCATGCGGTATTTGTGCGGGTGCCGGGCATCTTCGATAACAGGGATAATATTGGTCCTCTTCTTGGCCAAGTTAATGAGGTCACGGCCAGAGCGGTGGGAGAACTCAACTGCATAGACCAGACCGTCCTACAATAAAGCAAATAATAAATACTGATACTACTTCTTAGATGGAACACCCACTCTGGGCCCAAACACCTCACGTAGCATCTCTTCAAATCCCCAAATCAAAACCCTACCATTGAACAGCTACTGTTATGTCCATCTTACAGGTTAATAAAGTGAGGTCCAGAGACATAAAGTCACCGGCCTACGATGATTGAATCTCACTTTGCTCGATCTGAAAGCCCAGTCCCTCAATACAATGTTCAAACGAGGAAGCAAAGGGGCGCCTGGATGGCTCAGTCGGCTAAGCGTCCGACTTCGGCTCAGGTCACCATCTCATGGTTCGTGGGTGCAAGCCCCACGTCAGGCTCTGTGCTGACAGCTCAGAGCCTGCTTCAGATTCTGTGTCTCCCTCTCCGACCCTCCCTTCCTCATGCTGCCTCTCTCAGAAATAAATAAAACTTAAAAACAAAAAAAACAACAAGAAGCAGGGCCAGTACAGAAGTGAAGTGCTAACAGCTAAGAACACTTACGATGGGCCAGGCACCGCTCTTGAGTATTTTACAGGAATTCCCTCATTTATCTTCACAGTAACCCCATTTTCCAGAGGGGTAAAGCGAGGCCCAGGTAGGTTAAATAACTTGCTGAAAGCCACCTCACTGTTAAATGCCCACATCAGAGCCTGGTGTTTTGAACCACTAAATTATACAGCTCCTTTCCCTCCAGGCCAAGAACTCAGGAGTGAGGAGGGGCCTAGCTCCTCCAAGCTAGCCAGTACAGGGAAGCGGCCACGGCCTCCAGGCTGGCAGGGGCAGCCTCTCCCTCCCTTCCACCTCACCACTGGCCCTGACCCACCCCTCCATCCACTCACCGGGCCTACGATGTCAGAGACGTGGGAGACGGTGGTGCCAGACGCAGCCCCGAGGTAGAGCACCTTGGCCCCAGGCTTGATGTGGATCTGGTCCACGCCGCCCAGGATTGCTGCTGCCAGCTTGGAACGGAAGGGGTTCCAGGCACGGTACTCGATCTTGTCATCTCCCTCCTGGGCCGGGAAAGGGGGATGGATGGAAGCCAGTCAGTGCTGGGCTCTTCCGCTAGACTCCACTGCCCTTAGCCCTAAGGCCCCAGGCGTTCATTCACTGTTCAAGATACGAACACAGGTGGAAACCGGGGTGGCTCAGTTGGTTAAACATCCGACCTGGGCTCAGGTCATGATCTCACGGTTCCTGAGTTCAAGACCTACACTTGGTGAGCCATGAGCCCCCTGTTCTCTCTCCCCCGCTCTCTCTGTCCCTTGCTCACTTGCACCCTCTCTCTCTGAGGGAGAGAGAGAAAGAAAGAGAGAGAGAGAGAAAAAGAGAGGAAGGGAGGAAGGGAGGGAAATGAACACACATATACGTCAATGACCATAAAACACACTCTCATGGAGGTTCCGGACTCAGGCAGAAGGGTGGGGACAGAGAGACAACATAGAGATACGACTACACTGGACGCCAGCAAGACCTGTGTCACTCGACAAACGTTCGCTGTGCCAGCACACCCTGTGCGCCGCATCCAGGCCAGGACCGGGGACGCACAGTGAATGAGACAGAGATGCTTGCCCTCAAGGACTAAGTATGCACTGAACTAACACACGGTGCGGCAGCCAGGGGCGGGTGCTAAGGAGAAAAGATCACGGCAGGAAAGGGGATGTGAAGCATGGGGCGCGGGCTGAGGGACGGGTGAAAATGAGAAAGGGTGGCCAGGGAAGAGCCCAGGAGACGCCTGCAGACACCCCGAGGGAGGCCGGGGCCAGGCAAGCCACCTGGGGAAGCGCACTCTCGGCAGCAGGAGAGGGCGCAGAAAGGACACAGATGGGCCCCGAGCAGGCCTGGCCATAAAGAACATGGGATCACAAGGCAGAGGGTGGGCGGTGAGGGCTGCTTTTGACAGACTGGGTGGTGCAAGGTGGCCTTGTGAGAGACACAAGGTGACATCCGACCAGGGACACTGGGGGTGAAAGGAGCCAGCTGGGGGGTGAGCAAGGAGG
Organism: Proteles cristata cristata; assembly: GCA_017311185.1. Classification (NCBI taxonomy): domain Eukaryota; kingdom Metazoa; phylum Chordata; class Mammalia; order Carnivora; family Hyaenidae; genus Proteles; species Proteles cristata. The sequence continues at coordinate 22,137 of JAESUZ010005182.1, forward strand.
TCTGTGTGGCTGGAAGACGCTAGGTGAGGGGCAGGGAGGGGGAGCTGGAACGCCCTGTCTTCTGGGCCACACTGAGGACCTGGCACTTTGCCCTGGCGGCCACGGGGATCTGCCTTCAGTATTAAGATGACACCCTGGCTGGCCTGCACAGGATGCATGCGGGGGCGGGCAGGGGGGCCAGACGGCTGGCTGCCCCATCAGCTGGGACCCTGGTCTCACCGAAATGGAGACTCTCTTCTCTCCATAAACTGACTCTCCGGGGACCAGATTCTTGGTGACGAGCGCGTCTTCTTTTCCTCGACAAATGAAGACACCTAAGTGAGGGGAGCAGTGCAGGGTGAAGACTCTGGGCTGCGCCCCAGCACACCCCACCCTCGGCAGCTCCCCACCTTCCTCGCTCACCTTCATGCCGATGGGGTTCTACCATCACATTCTTCCCCGACTGGTTTCCTCTCTTGCCTCCCCGACCACGACCCCGGTTGCCGCCAGACTGGAACCCTCCTCCTACAAGGCAGAGGTGCAGTGAGAGAGGGAGACCCCGTGATCTCTTCCTCCCTGAACCCCAAGCCCAGGCACAGCCTCCTGACTGCATTCCCCGCCCCCCCCATCCCCACCATCACTCACCACCTCGTCCTCCTCCTCCTCCTCCTCGGCCACGGCCCCTAAAGCCTCCACCACGACCCCGGCCCCCGCTAAAGCCTCCTCGGCCTCCACCACGTCCACCACGGTCACCAAAGCCTCCTCGGCCACCAAAGCCGCCCCCACGGGGGCTGAAACCTGCAGTAGCAACAGAAACAGGAATCAGGGCAACGAAGCTGGAGATGTTATTATTCCCGCATCTCGTAAGTTCCGCTGGGGGGGGTGTCCTCGAATACCCACAGTAGCCACAAAATCAGGCCCAACCTAGATGTCCCTCGGCAGAATGGGGGGCACATTCATAATCAACGATGACGAGGAGCTACCATTACACGCGACAGATAGATTATGAACATCTTAGAGTTGTAATATAAGTGAAAAAGCAAGTCAGAGAAAACCATGCCCAACATAACATCTTTTGTAAAGGTCAGCAACAATTACCGTTAAACAATGCCATGCCGTGTTGATGCAGGTGGTACTCCACGCCCCGTGCCACCCCTACCCCACCCCCGCAAAAAAAGAGGCAAAGGGATAACTGCAAAACTCACAATACTGAGTATCAAAAGGGAGAAATTACACGGTGCAGGTAGGGGAGGGACACATAGATTGACGTCAGTTATTGTAAACATCCTGCTTTTCTCTCAATTGGGTAGCAGATTGGCAGGATCCATTCTATTTTCTTTCTTTCTTTTTTAAAATGTTTATTTTTGAGAGAGTGTTGAGGGGTATAGACAGAGGATCCAAAGAGGGCTCTGCACTGACAGCCATGAGCCTGATGCGGGGCTCGAACTCACGAACCATGGGATTGCAACCTGAGCCAAAGTCAGACACTTAACCGACTGAGCCACCCAGGTGCCCCTCCAACCTGTGTTCAGTATTAGTCCAGAGAAGCGCAACCACGTGGCAGCAAGGTCCCTCAGACCCTGGAAACATTTCCAGGCCCTCCCGCTCCTGAACCGGTGTCTGGAAGAAAACACCAACCCTCAAACAGAGGGGAGGTTGGCATGGTGTATCCTTTCTGCTATCTGACCTCTCTGCTTGCAAACTTACTTGCAGAAGTCCCTCCCTGCTCAGGGGGATGGATGGATAGATGGATGGGTGGATGGATGGATGGATGGATGGATGGATGGATGGATAGACAGATAGGGGAAAAAAAGAAAAGGAGATTCAGAGAGGCTTTATTTTCATCAGCTCAGGTCAGATCAAACTTGTTCCCTTCACTGAGCACAAAACGATGACAGATTCCGTGTTCTCCTGGGGCAGTTTCCTCTGCCGTCCTTTCCGCCAACCACAATAGTGTGAAAATTAGTGATGCTTTAAAAAAAATAATCTCCCTCGATGTAAAACTGCTCAGTAGTGAGCTTGCTGGAGTTTCTGGAGAGGCGTGCCGTATTCCCCTCTCTGAAAGCTTCATGCATCCCGCCACGGCGTTGAAGATGAAAACGTAGAACTTTCTGAGCGCCATTTGTGATGGAAGTGTTACAAAGGAACACTTTCGGAGAGAGGGGTCTACCTTTTCTCCCTCTGCTCCTTCTACACTCTCCTGTCCACAGGGCAGCCGGCGACTGACCTTTTCGAAACCGTAAATCGCCGTCTCTTCATGCCCCTGCCTGAATCCCCTGAATGGTTTTCCATCACACTGAAAATGAAACCCAAATGCCCTTCTCTGGCTCCCAAAGCCCCAGATCAGTGGGCCTCACCTTTGGCGAAGGCCTGGAACCTAGAGACTCTGATTTCGTTGGCCAGCATAGGGGCTTTTCAAAGTTCCCCTGGAGATTCGAAATGTGCTGCCGGAACTAAGAACTGTCGTCACAAGGCCCTGCTGACTTCTGTGACCTCCCTCTTTCTCTGCTGGGCCTCACACGCTTCCTCCTCAAACTCATCCTCCAGCTTCTAGACCCTTAATATCTGCAGTTCCCACTGCCTGGCTCCCGGGGACATTTGCTTCTTCACTGCACTCAGGCCTCTGATGAAACATTCCTTCCTCAGAAGAGCCCCTGGGCTCCCTACCTTGACCCCGCCTTCTTGTTCTCCCCGGCAATGGGAATCCATGGCAGTTTTTATTTTATTAGTGCCTGACTCCTGCACCAGCATCAAAGCCCAAAGGGACAGGGATGTTTTAACTGTTCCGGTCACACTGCAGCCCCGGCACCATGCATACACTTGGCACAAAGTGTGGGGGGCTTGGTAAACACTGAATCAACTGTCTGCTGAGGACTTTTAACTCCCTGGGTTCTGCCTCCAGGAAAAAGCACCCTCTCTGTTCATTCAGGAAGCGGGTGATGACATGGTGACCGGAGCACCCTGGTCACCTCCCCTCAAGCAGTTCGTGCCTCCCATACAGGGCCATGGCCATGCCATTCAGGGCCCTGGAGAGTAGGGAAGGTTTGTGAGAAGCTTGAACACTTCATCTGTAAGACAGAGATACGATGGTAACACAGCTGCAAAGAGTAAGTTAAATGGCTTGATATGCACAAAGCACTTCCTTCGATACACAGCCTGGCACACAGATTGAAAATGAGGATTCAATGAGGGGAGAGGGAGGCCCCCTCCTTCCTACTTAGAGGAGAAACCACTAGGCTTAAGAGACTCAACCAGGCCTGATGGAACAGAGACAGGAGAAGGGTGGGCATGGCATGGGGCACAGGGGACAGGAGTGTCAACTTTCAGTCCTGGATTCTCTCTCTTTTTTTTTTTAATATATTTTTAAAATTTATTTCTAGGAGAGAGAGAGACAGCGTGAGCAGGGGAGGGTCAGAGAGAGAGGGAATCACAGATTGAAACAGGCTCCAGGCTCTGAGCTGGCAGTCAGCACAGAACCCGACGCGGGGCTCGAACCCACGAACTGCGAGATCATGACCTAAGAGAAAGTCGGACGCTCAACCGAGTAAGCCACCCAGGCGCCCCTCAGTCCTGGATTCTCAAAGCATAGCCTATTCCATTTCAGGTCCTGGGGAGCTTACAAAAATGTACCCAAAGTACCGGCTCCTTGGGAAAACACATGCTCGCACAGACTTTCCCAGAAGTTTTGGGAGGAGGGTCCACAGACACCCCCCCAACCTCCGCTTTAAAACCTGGTCTCCTCCATAACCTTCCCCCATCTCAAAAACGGATGCTCCACCCTTCCAGTTACATGCGCCCAAGCCCTTAGTTACCCTTGACCCCTCTCTTACCCCCACATACAAGCTGGTGGCTCCACCTTCAAAGCAGATTTCCCAATAGTGACAATGTGTCAGGTAGGTGACAGTTTGTCACCCTGGTCCAAGCCACATCACCTCCCACTAGATCACGGCAACGAACTTCCCACTAAAGTGCCTGCTTCCACACTTCTGCTCCCCCGAGGCCCCTCACACACAGAAGCCAGAAGCCGATCCTTTTAAAGATACCCGTCAGACTGCATCCTGTCCCTGCTCAAAACCCCCCAAAGGCTTCTTCTCTCCATCGGCCCCAATGAAGTGAAGAGCCGACCCTAGATTAAACTCCAGCAACTTCAAATCTTAACACAGCGAAGGTAGGGTTGGGAGGGAGCAGGCATTACCAGATCACAGGGTGCCTGGGGCGCGCCACCGTCAGAGGTACACAGCCCAGTGCTGAAGAGGAAGGGAGGCTGGGAGGGGGCGTGGATCCAACCCCCCTCCCACCAGATCACCCCATTTCTCCACACATGGACTAAAGAAAACAACAAAGAAACAAGGAAGACCTGAAGGAGGAAGCAGACCTTCTGGGTCACAGTGGAAGATTTCCCTAAACTCTAGTGGGGCAAATGGGCGGAGGGGCACAGCCTGATTTGATTTAGGAAGAGCTGAGACACCAGGGAGAAGGACCCTGATTTTGTTCCTCTTGAGAAGATAAAGATAACAATGAGAGGCAATACTATCATGTCAAGCTCTATGCTTTTTCCTGAACTTTACTGGGATGTAACTGACACACAACATCGCATGAGGCGACCACGTACAACCTGTCGATCTGTACACGTACACGCTGCAAAATGATCACCGCAACATGCTATTTCTTCTTAACACGATCTTGCTAAATGGTAACTGGGCGCCATTTTATTCAGGAGATAACAGAATCAGAGAAGTAAAGCCACTTGCCCAAGATCACACAGTAGCTTCAGAAGCAAAGAAGTGAATTGAGACCTTTCTGCTGTCAAAGTCAGGACTCTCATCAATCTGCCATGAGGGAAGTGGGGTGGGTTCATCAGGGTCTTGGCGGGGGGGAATCAAATGAATAAAACCACTCCTCTCCTGTGACTATCTCCGCCCGGCTCTCCGCCAACTCCCACAATCGACTCCGACAACCGCTAAGCGTATCTTGGGCTTGTGTAAATTCTCACCGCGAATTATCCAGATCGCTCAAATCTCAGGGATCCGCCCCCTCGGGAGAGTAGAGAGCGGGAAAGTGGGACAGAGCAGGCCACACACTATCAAACCGGGAGTCCTCCTTCACCACGGCCCTCTCGAAGACTCGGCTGGGCTAGGGGCCCGGGGGACGGTCGCTGCGGTAGTGATACGCAAGGCTAAGGGGGTTCTCCACGACCCCAAATCGGGACTCTCCACCTCTGAACCAAGACATTACCCCGAAATCCCAAGGCCAGAGAGTCAAGATGCCAGGTGCCTGGATCCAGACCCTGGGTCAGTACTCCCCACTGCCACCCCCTGTCCAATCACCAAGACCCCTAATGACGGCCTCATTGAGATAAATCTTAGTTCAGGCATCCCCATGTCAGGCCCAGGACCCTCGACTCACGACAGTGACCTCCGAAGCCAGTCACACATCTCCAGACCAGGAACCCGAACCCCGGGGTCAGCGTCAATCACAAGGCTGAACCAAGAGCCCCCTCGTCACAGAAGACCGGAACCAGGACCCCCTCCGCACAGAGACCGGATCCCCTACCCCTAGGCCAAGGCCCCGCCCCTCCGATTCCGGTCTGGCCCCTCGATTCGTGCCCGCCCCAGCCCCAGACCCCGGACCCCACTCCCGGCCGGCACCTGGCTTCATGACGCGAGCTCAGCTCGGCTGTTCGGAACCCTGCAGCGTCCCAGGTTACACGAGTCTTCTGCTTTCGCACGTGGAAAGGAACGCACGCGCGGCGACGCACGGCGTGTGACGCAGCCTCGAAGCCCCGCCTCTCGGAGTCCCAGCCCGGGCCGGAGCTCTGCGCGCGCGCTGTGGGCGGGGCTTCGCAAGCCCCTCAGGGCACCGCCTGGTCCGTGGCTTTACGCGCTGCCAGTTAAGAGATCGCTACGCAGAATGCGCTTCCTGCTTCCTCTTCACCGGTACGAGCCCACCCTACCTCCAACTCGTAACCAGGGGTCATCCCCAGGCTGTGCCCTCTGCCCCTCGTCTCTATTTCCAAGTAACTCCCTAAGGACGCTTGTACACCCAAAAGCCTTCCCTGACCTATTTCCACCCCTAAGAATAGGGAAGACACTGGGCTCACATTCATGCAATGGTAAGAACATTTATGCACCAGACACTGAGCCGAGATCCAAGAGTCAGACGCTTAACTAACTGAAACACTCTTCTCATTTCTTATTTTCCCTGTTAGTAGTATCGGCAACATGTTAAATTTTAAATCGTATATCAAAACATAATTTACATATAAAAATCCATAAGTATATGGTTCAATGAATTTTAGTAAATTTATATTATTTGTACAACCATCACCTGATCCAGTTTCAGAATACTTCCATCTTCCCCTTTCCTACTAAGGGAATCACACAATGATGGTCATTTGGGTTGTTTACAGTTTTGGGTTATTCTGAATAACGGTGCTCTGTACATTCATGTACAGATATTTGTGTGGAAGTATGCTTTCATTTTTTTTTGAAAAGGGTCCTAGGAGTCAAATGACTGAGTCCTATTATAAACGTGTGCTTACCTTTTATTTATTTATTTATTTATTACTTTTTTTTTTTTAATTTATTTCTAGGAGAGAGAGAGAGACAGCGTGAGCAGGGGAGGGTCAGAGAGAGAGGGAGATACAGAATCTGAAACAGGCTCCAGGCTCTGAGCTAGCTGTCAGCATAGAGTCATATTTGGGCTCGAACCCACGAATGCATGAGATCATGACCTGAGCCGAAGTCAGACGCTTAACTGACGGAGCCACCCAGGCACCCCAACGTGTGCTTACCTTTTAAAGAAAGGGACACACTGTTTTTCCAAAGTGGTTGAACCTATTTTATTTTTTTTTTTAATTTTACGTTTTATTTTATTTTTTGAGAGACAAAAACAGAGCACAAACAGGGGAGGGGTAGAGGGAGAGGGAGACACAGAATTCAAAGCAGGCTCCAGGCTTGGAGCTATCAGCACAGAGCCTGATGCGAGGCTCAGAATAGGGCAAGGTGTGGAGGAAGCAGCGTGGACCTTCCACACACAATCCAGGCGTGTCATTCTCCAAGGTCCTTAGTGTGTTCACCAACCAGAAGTTCTCCGAACCCTATTATTTAGAGTTTTTATGGAGATCTTATACATAGGCATAATTGATTTAAGTTATTGGCCATTGGTGGTTAAATCAATCTTCAGTCACATTTCCTTTCCCAGGGGTGGTGGTGATGCAGGGGAGGGGGATGGGTTGGGGAGGCTGGGTGCTGAAAGTTCCAGCCCTCTAATCACAGCATTGATCTTTCCAGAGCATTTTCCACCTAACACAAGGAATCTCACATTTAACATATAGTACGTCCTCAAATACATTTATCAAATGAATGAAGGAATGGCCAACGTGGAGTCAAAAGGACTGGCGTTGTGTACACTTTTCAGTGAGAAAAAACAAAAAAACACATTAGGACCAAGTATGCAGAACTCATCAGGGACTGTTATGATGGGGAACTTCATGCCTCAATTTTTTAAAAATGTGTAACAAAGTTTTAAACCCTATACAAAAGTAGAGGAATAGAAGAAACCCCATTTACTCATCATTCAGCCTCAAAAACTATCAATGCTTTCTTAGACTTACATTTTGCCCCATTTCTTTTTCTTTTTCTTTCTCTTTCTTTCTTTTTCTTTCCTTCCTTCCTTCCTTCCTTCCTTCCTTCCTTTTTCTTTCTTTCCTTCTTTCTTTTTTAATCTTTTTTAAAAGTTTATTTTGAGAGAGAGAGAGAGAGAGAGAGAGAGCAAGGGAGGGTCAAAGAGAGAGGGAGAGAGATGGAATCCTGAGCAGGCTCCACACTATCAGTGCATGATGCGGGGCTCGAACTCACGAACTATGAAATCATAACCTGAACCAAAATCAAGAGTCAAATGCTTAACCAACTGAGTCACCCAGGTGTTCCTCTTTCTTTTTTTTAAAATCAGCTCTACATGCAATGTGGGGCTTGAACTCACAACCCCAAGAGTCACATGCTCCACTGACTGAGCCAGCGAGGCACCCCAATTGCCCTATTTTTTTGCTAGGGCATTTTAAAGCCAATCTCAATATTTTGCTATTACACTCCCATATATTTGAGTATGCATCTCTTAAGAAAAAAGAGAACATTTTCTTACATTGTCACACTTAACAAAATTAACAAGAAGTCCCTCATATAATCAGATAACACAGCCACATATCTGTACTTCCTCAATGGTCAAAAACAAATTTTTATTTTTAAAAGATTTTTGAAGTTTATTTATTTTGAGAGAGTGTGTGTATGTGAGCAGGGGAGGGGCAGAGAGAGAGGGAGACACAGAATCTGAAGCAGGCTCCAGGCTCTGAACTATCAGAACAGAGCCCATCGTGGGGTTCAAACCCACGAACCATGAGATCTGAGCTGAAGTCGGAGGCTTAACCAACTGAACCACCCAGGTGCCCCAAACTCTGCTTTAAATATGATGCTGTTGACTGAGACTTTGAGTCCCCTCAAAATTCTTATGGTGGAACATAATCCCTAATGTGATGGTATTTGGAGGTGGGGCCTTTGGGAGGTGATTAGGCCATGAGGGTGGAGCCCTCAAGAATGAGATTAGTTGCCTTTATAAAAGAGACCCAAAGGCCCTCTTACCCCTCAGCTACATAAGGACACATGAGGAGATAGCCAATCATGAACCAGGAAGAGGTCTCTTGCCAGACACCAAATTTGCTAGTGCTTTGATTTTGGACTTCCCAGCCTCCAGCACTGTGAGAAATCAATTTCTGTTGTTTATAAGCCACTCGTTCTATGATATTTTGTGATAGCAGCTGAACAGACGAAGACATATGAGAAAACGGAGTGACAGAGAAATTAACTTGTTGGGTTATAAATGATGAAGCTAGAATAGAATCTATTTATCCCTCTTTCCCTTTTTAAAAATTGTTTTAACTTTCATTTATTTTTGAGAGAAAGGGAGAGACAGAGTGTGAGTGGAGTGGAGGAGAGGCAGAGAGAGAGGGAAACACAGAATCCGAAGCAGACTCCAGGCTCTGAGCTGTCAGCACAGAGCCCGAAGCAGGGCTCAAACCCATGAACTCTGAGATCATGACCTGAGCCAAAGTCAGACGCTTAACCAATTGAACCACCTAGGTGCCCCTCTCTTTCCCTTTTTGACCCTTCCCTCCATCCAATGGTTCATCTTCTCTTCATCTACTCTTTTAAGCATCTATTTCCCCATCTTCCTATTTCTCCACTCCTCCATCCACCCATCCATGTCCCCTCCCTCCCCTGTCCTTTTCATCCATCCATCCATCCCTCCACCCATCCACCCACCCATCCATGCTTTGACCCCTCCCCCACAATAAATATTCATTGTGTGCCAGATGCCCCAGGCATCTGACGGTTGCTGTGCAGGAAGGAGAGTCAGGGAGAAGGCATAAGACACACACATCGGCATGCAGCTTAGCCTAAGATATTTATTCAGTGCTCTTGCAGTTGGCCTCAGTGGCTCATTAAAGGGGTAGAATAGCATAGGGACACACAGGGACACTGTGCAGCCTCCAATTACTGCAGTCTCCAGGAGGATCCGGTCCTGAAGTCCTCATTCCTGGTGGATGGCTGATCAGGTGTGACTGTAAAAGACAGACTCTTAGCACTTCCTCTTGCACACTGAGCACCTACCCCCACCTCCTGCTTCCCACGGGGACCCAGGTGTCCCTGGCCCAAGTGGCCTGGCTTCCATGCTACATTCCTCACCATGGGGAGAAGTCCTGAGCTCTCCAGCTCTCCAATGTTGTCTTCTGGGAGTCAAGCCCATCATTGGTCTGGTCCCCATCAAAGTTTCCACAGGCCCCACACAGCTTCCCAGCATGGTCCCTGCTGACTATCACAGCCAGCTGCCCATTGGTGCCAAGCCACACCTGGACCCCTGCTTTCTGCTGGACTAGCACGGAGCCATCGGGGTTCTGACTCACGGACACAGATGTTAATACCTCAGCTGGGAGAGCCACTCGGAGGCCATTCACCTGGTGGTGGTTGAGGAAAACACAGAGTGTTAGACTGGAAAACATCCTGTGTTAGACTCAGGATGGAGACTCTAAGCAAGACAAGAAGTTCAAGGAGCAAAAGCAGAGACGGATGAAGATATGGATGCATGCACTGTATGGAGATATGTGGACGTAGCTAGCTGGAAATTTGGACAGAGGGTTAAAAGGACAGAGAAGAGATGGACAAAGAGGTGCATCAATGGATAAACAGGCATGCACAAAGCATTCCAAGGGCAGCCAGGGTGGTGGGGAACCCTTTATATCAGACAGATAAATACACAATCAAACCCCAGTATCATCCTGTTCTACTTTTTCAACGTAAAAGAACCTTTAAGCATGTCCTGTAAGTTGATGGTTCTCTAACAAAAACAACTGCATGGCTTAGTTTTTCAATGCTGATGTCTAAAGACAAGTAACAACCTGGAAAGTATCACAGTCATGTGAGAAAATTACTGTTTCTCTATCATAAGGATATGATGAGTTAATTAACTCACTGATGAGTTAATCCTTATAAAGTTAGACTCTCTAGAAAACCTTCTTTGAAAGAAAAGTTCTTTTTTCCTAAATGTTTTGGGTCTAGGTCTTCCTCTGGCGGATGATTGGAAAGATTGGTAGATATCCCTGGATAGATGGATGGATGGATGGATGGATGGATGGATGGATGGATGGATGTGTGGATGGATGGATGGATGGGTAGATGGGTGAATGGATGGATAGAAGGTAGGGAAGAACATCTGTGTCACTCGGAACATAGCCTGTTGTAGAGGGAACAGGGCTGAATGTATTCACAAAACCAAACTCTTCCTGGGAATCATCTTCCGGTGGCCAGGCCCTATTCTGGATACTGGGAACAAAGCGAAGATCAAGACAGACATGACCATTGTCCAACCTGAGGATTATATTCTGGTGATGGAGAAAGGCAATAAACACAAACAAATAATGGATAACTTCAGATATCGAGAAGTATGTTGAAGGCAGTAAGACAGGGTGATAGCATCGAGATTGGGATGGACAGGGAGAGCTTCCGTAGGTAGTCAGAAAAGGCCTTGCTATAGAATGAACATTGGAACTGAGACCTGGAGCGTGAGAAAGAGTCAATGCAGACCACGTGGGTGAAGAGCCCGGTAGCAGCAGGAATAGCAAATGTGAAGTCCTGAGGTGGGAACAAGCTTGATCTGCTGTACAAATAGCAGAAAGGCCAGCTCAGCCGATCGTTAGCACGGCTAATGAGGGAAGGAGTTACAGGCAGTGGGGCTGGAGGCCAGCAGGAGTCAGATCACACAAAGCCTTGTAGGCCAAGGGAGGCAAGTGGCTTGGGTTTGGAATGCTGCTCTGGGAAGCCACTGTAGAGTTTTACCCCTGATCTGATACACATTTTTAGAGCATCTGTCTGGCATATAGAGAACTGTTTCATGATAGAGCGGCAAGGGAAGGTCAAGACTAGGTGTCTGTTAACCTGAATTATGGATCAGGCAGATGGCCAGAGAAAAGGAATGATGGGTCCTGATTACCCTAAAGAGAACTCAAGCCCTGCTTCTGAGTCTTGGACCATGTCTGTGCGTTGGTGGGAGGATGCACCATCCACTGAGGGAGACGTGCGTGGGGCATGGGCTGGATCTCTCCACTGAGTCCAGAGAACCTCAGTGGATGTCTCTGCAGTCCACAAACAGGTCATGGAAATAGAGACATGCTCCTCTAAGGACTTTAGTGTAGCCTGACATCCATGCTTGGGTCCGGGTCTCTATCATGTGGGCCATGAACGATTAGACCATAAGTTGGCATCAGCTCTCAGTTCGACCAAACAGATTCCCTCTCAGAAATCTGGAGTGGGTATAGTGAGAGCTATGGGGTTCGTAAACACAAGGCAGCTCTACGTGAGAGGAAGTCAGGGGGCAGAAGGGAGAGGGCAACGGGGCTGGAACAGACTCCTGGAGGCAAACAATGACAGGCCCGAGGGGGTCCCGAAGAGCGAGATGAAGGGCAGGTGAGGGATGGATCTGTGGCCCAGGTTTGTCCGAGTCCAGAGGAAGTTCCCACTGAGCATCTGGAAACCATCTTGGTCCCTTGTAGCCATGGTTACCACCAGCACCTCATTCCCACCCAAGGTCGTTGGGAACTGAGCCTGGGGCTGGTGGGTTCAAAGCTGGTGGGATCTCAGGCACTGACTGAATTACTTAAATAAATGATTTCACCTTCTTGGGCCCCACTTTATCCTCTGTGTAAAATGGGGATAATAGCAGTCCCTTCTTGTGGGGATGTTGTGGGGAACCACAGGGAATGAAATGGATTTGGTGAACAGCAAGTCTAAAAGATGGAGGCATAAATCCAGATAATACTGCCAGGGCGCCTGGATCCAGCCGCTCCTGAGGCTCTATGCCTGGATTTTCTAGTTCGGTGGGCCAGTAAATTCCTTTCTGCTCAAGGCAATCTGAATGCATTTTCTGTTACTTGCGACCAACAGAGTTTCGATGAACACTGCTCTCAAAACTACTAATTTGCTTGAGTGTGTGTTTTGCTCCTCAAGAACTCAGCCAGGGCACAGGGACTAAAGTCAACAAACACAAATCCAGAGACTACATTGCAGAGATCTGGACAAAGAAAACGCAGGCCAGAAGGGCAGCCAGGACTGTGGGGACACTGTAGCAGGAAGCACACAAGCCCAGGGGAGACAAGCCACCCCCGCCTTGTGCCCCCACTTACCCACACGCCCTTCATGGGGCTCACAGTCACGAGCCCGTCCTGGAAGAAGATGTGGGTCCGGCCCACAGCCTCAAGTCTGCCGTGGCAGGGCTGGACATCAGCGACCACACGGTACCAGGGGATGGTTTTCTGTGGTCCTGGGCAGCGGGAAGACACGTCGTAGCTGCCCGGGGAGGTGACTGCTCTGCGGAGCCCATCAAAGGTGGTGAGGTTGGTGCCCATCGAAAGGGAACAGAGACCTTGGGGGGCCCAGCAGTCCCGGGCCCCAGCCTGGACCTCACATACGCGGCCTGGTGTGCAGCTGGCCGTCTGGCACGTCAGGCCGGTGCGTGAGGAGCAGGAACAGCGCTTGCTGCAGTCTGAGCTCAGCAGTGAGGAGTTCACCTGCGCACAGAGAGCGGGGCCAGGTTACTGCGGTGTGGCGGACCGGAACCGTGGGCACAATCCTCCAACCCTCTGGGCCCACGCAGAATGCTTTTGTGGCAACTTCCTTTCAGAGAGGAAATTTACAGGGTGCCTGGGTGGCTCAGTCGGTTAAGCAGCCGGCTTCAGCTCAGGTCATGGTCTCATAGTTTGTGAGTTCAAGCCCCATGGTGGGCTCTGTGCTGACCACCTGCTTTGGATTCTGTGATGTTTCTCTCTCTGCCCCTCTCCCACTCTGTCTATCTATCTCTCAAAAATAAATTTTTAAAAAACATTAAAAAAGATGAAATTTACTTCCCCTTCCCCCATCCATCTGGGCTCACCTTACAACTATACTTTGGTTATTTTAATGCAGCAGCAGCAGTGCTTGGACCAAGTTCAAGCTTGGGCCTCATGAGACCTTACAGCTTTCTCTCTCTCTTTCTTGGAACCCTGCCCGGCCGCCATAAGATTAAGCGGGGCCTAGTTTGCTGGAGGATGAGATCCCATGGGATAGAGACAATGATCCCAGCTGACACCACTGTACTCCAGCCAGCCCTCAGCTGACCCACCCTGGGGGTACATATGTCTGAGTGACCCCCCCCCCTCCCCGGGACAGCAGAAGAACCACACAGCTGTGCCCACTCAAACAGCAGAGTCCCAGTCATGGACTAAACAAACAGTTGTCTAAAGCTGCTGTGTTTTGGGGTAAATTGTAACCCAGCAAAAGCTAACAGGTTCAGGTAGGAGCGGGCATTGCAGAAATCCCAGAGTCCTGGCACCCACAGCCCAGAACACAGAGGGCTCTGGGAGCCTGACTCTGGAAATTAATTTAATAACTTTTTTTCCCCTCCTGCCTGACTGGCTGCTCTCTCTTCATGGTTCATTCTTATCTCTGAAATCCTTAACGCTACTTTGCCCTGGGCTCAGCCCTTCAACCCTTTTTGTCTTTCATCTATGTTTGCTACCTGATGATCTCATTAAATTTCATAAAAACTGAAAGCAACATCTGATCCTCATTGGGACTCTGGTGCAGGGGGGGCAGGTAGTTGTTACAGAGGACGTTATGGGGACAACTGGTAAAATTCAAATACAATCTTTTAGAGTATTGAATCACTGTTCATTTCCTGATTTGGAAATTAATCCCACCATAATCCTATAAATGAATTTCCATATTCTTGGGAAATGTGTGCTCAAGTACTTAGGGTAAAGGGGCACCAGGTCAGCATCATACTCTCGAATGGTTCAGAAGAAATGTGCATTTAAACTTATACAGAGAGGTTGGAAAGCACATGTGTCAAAAAGGTCAACAAGAACCTAAACGATGGCTATGCGGGAGTGCTTTGTACAATTCTCGCAGGTTTTCTTAAGTTTGGATTCTCTAAAAATAAAAGTCTGGGGTGCCTGGGTGGCTCAGTCGGTTAAGTGGTTAAGTGTCTGACTTAGGCTCAGGTCATGATCTCACGGTTTGTGGGTTTGAGCCCTGTATCCGGCTCTCTGCTTCGGATCCTCCCCGCCCCCATCTCTGCCGCTTCCCCCCAGGCACTCACTCCCTTTGTGTCTCAAAAATCAATATTAAAAAAAAAAAAAGGATCGTTCAATGAATTAATATCTGTTACAAACCTGGCACACTCCAAGAGCTCAGGAAACATCAAGCATGAAAAGAAATCAAATTTTCCGTTTCCACCACGAAACGATTGCCAGCTTCACTACCTACTGTGCTGTTGTAAAGTGCTGGCATTTTTACTGTATGATGAAGGTGGAGGGTGAGGCCCCATGCCCGGTCAGGACCTCTCAGGCACAATGACATCCCATCCTCAGATACCCGTGGTGCATGGGTGATAATTAAGCTCGTGTTATAGAGGAAGAAAATGAGGCTCAGAGAGGGGAGTGTAGGCCGGGTAATAGCCCCCCCAAATATATGAGGCCCCAATTCCTGGGACCAGTCAATGTTACCTTCTATGGAAAAAGGGTGTCTGCAGATGTGATAAACTAAGGATCTGGAGCCGGATAGACTGTCCTGGGTGGGCCTTAAATGCAATCGTACGTATCCTTATAAAAGAGAGGCTTTGTGACACACCAGAGGAGGGGACGCGTGATACAGAGGCAGAAATTGGGGCCGGGTGTCACAAGCCGGGGAATGCCTGCAGCCACCAAAATGGGGGGAGGCAAGGAACAGATTCTTTCCTGGGGCCCCCGGAGGGCGTGCTGTCCTGCCGGCACCTCGATTTTGCCCCATTGACCATGATTTCTGATGCTGGCCTCCAGAACTCTGGCAGGAAAAATTTCCCTGGTTTGAAGCCACCAAGGTTGCTTGTGGCCTTTGTCTCAGCAGCCTCCGGAAATATAGACACTTTACCAGCATCGAGTCACCCAGGTGGGAAACTGGAGGTGGCTCTTCTGTCCCCATCCTTGAGGAGGTTGGCAGAGAAGCTCAGAGTCTCCCTCCAGCTCCTCTACCCTACCTGCCCACCTCCAGCCCTGGCTCACCGGCAAGTAATGACCATCGTGGGCGCAGCCACAGTCCTGCACGGGGACGCAGGTGCCCTGCGAGAGCAGGAAGCGGTCGTCACACTCGCAGCCCTCAAAACAGCGGCTGGTGCAGCCCGTGAGGCCGGAGAGAGCAGCACAAGAGCCCTGGCATGAGCGCGTGCAGACTGAGTAGTGGCTGTGGGCGGGGCACTGGAGCGCTGCGGGGGGGCAGAGAGAGGGCGGGGTCAGGCCTGGGGGCACCGGACCCTGGTCTTGGCATCCCGCTCGCTGGATCTGGGCTAGCAGTGCTGGGCACACCGGCTAGGAAGCCGCCTCATGCCCTGCCCCATGGAGCTCATTATCAGTGGACAGGTAGTCACGGCCCACCGTGACCAGGGCTGCAGGGGGAGGCATGGACAGAGAGTTCAGGGCCCGGATGAGGCCAAAACAGGGGGTTATAAGGACCCACGGGAAGCATCCAGGGTGAGGCCCTGGGCTCTGCCTGAGCAATCCATGGATGGTGTGGCTGTCCCAAGATGCAGACTTGGGGTCACAGAATGGTAGGGTCAGGTTTGGGGTGAGATGCTGATGTCATATGGGAACACAGCAGGTGTGAAGAACCTGAAGGACACCCAGGGAAAACTGTCCAGGAAGCCACTGGACCCCAGAGGTTGGCAGTCGGGAGAGGGTTCAGGGCCAAAGACAGACAGCGTCTACTGTCAGCACAGGACAGATCTAAGGCCACAGAGGTAGATGATGGCCCCAGACATGGGTGCTGTCCTGCAGAGAATGAAGGAGACACGGCCCTGCCCTGGGAGTTTGATGGAAACGTACCCCCTAAGAGAGGTACAGTCCTGGGCTGGGGGGCTGAGGGCAACTGCCTTGTCCTGGAGGCTCTGAGGGAACATGGTCCCATCCTGGGGGGTCCAGGTGAGTCACAGACTCGGGCTTTATTATGTGAGCTACTGGCCTGTCTGACCAGCCCACCTGGGCCCCGCAGAAAGGGTTCAGGATGAGTCCTGGGGAAGAGCTCTGTCTGTGGTTTCAGGAGCCATGGGAGGGGGGGCCCGCAGGTGAGTCAGCGGGGCAGGAAGAAAGGGGGGAGGGTGTGCTGTGGGAGAAGCTGGGGACGGGGCTTCAAGAGGGCAGGACTGCTCCTGAGAGGCAGACAGGACAGGAGCAGATCAGGGGGTGTCCCTGAGCCTGGTCTGGAGTCCTCCGAGGGCCCCCTTGGACACTCACGGCAGAAGCTGTCTGTCCTCCAGGGTTTCACGGCCCCACCGGCCGCCTGGCAGGCCGCCATGTAAGCGGCCAGGCTGCGGCAGAGGAAGGTGGTGCTGCCTTTGTGGACACACATGTCGTACACACACTGGCGGAAGTATTCGGAGGGGTTCAGCACCGCGTGGCAGGCTGCGAAAGGGCCGTGGGGGTCCCGGAGCCGACCGCAGGCCTTGACATTCTCATAGGGCGCCGTCTCCTCCGCTGAGCACACGGGACAGCCGCCCGGCCCACAGCCCTCGCCACAGCCCTGGGAAGAGCTGGGCGCCCGCCAGTTGGCCCCGAAGGCGTCCACGCTGGGGGCCACGGCGCCACTGGGCAGGACAAAGTCGTCACTCCAGTTGCCATTGAAGTTCCCACAGAGGCCACAGAGCCGGCCACGGAAGGGGCTCGGGATGGATATGAGGATGTGGGCTTCACCATCAAAGAGAAGCCGCAGTCCCTTGGTTGTCTGGAGAACCATGTTCCGGCCCTCGGCGGTCACCCGCACACGACCCACAGCCACAGGCAGGGCCACAGCCTCGCCGTCGATGGTGACCTGGGTGGAAGGGCCGGGGCCGGGGGTCAGGGACTCATAGTACCACAGTGAGGTAGTCCCCTCAGACTCCTGGGGTAGAGTTCTGTCCCTCTCAGGCCCTTTGGGTTGCACCTTGTCCTTGGATTGCCCAAGGGAGGGACTGTGTCACCTTCAGACCCCTAGATCTGTGTCACCCTTAGTCCCCTTGGAGTGGGGTCATAGCTTCCTCAAGCCCTCCGGGTGGCCCCTGTCCTGCTCAGAACCTGCCCCCCCACCCCCGCCAGTGGATCCATGTGTCCTTCAAGCCCCCAGGGTAAGGCCATGTCCCCTTACTTACCCTTGACCCCCGTGCCAGCACCACCACCTGGCCAGCCACAGTAACCACCAGATGCTGGGGCTCTCCGGCTGCATTCTTCTCAAGCACAATGACAAAGTCCTCGTCCCCAGGCTTTGGGTGGCAGACTTGGGCCAAGATGTAGGAGCACGAGCCATGGAGGTCAAAGACACGCCCATCAAGGGTGACGTAGTGGACGCCCCCATTGGCCAGGCAGCGGCCACAGCCTGTAGGGTGACAGGCCTGGACGCCGTCCTCCACTCGGCATACCTCGTAGGGCCCACAGGCCACGCCCTGCTGGCAAGTGACTTGGCCGCCCGGCCCGCACTCGCAGCGCCGCTCACACTCAGGGCCCGGGTAGAAGGACTGGCCCAGAGGGTAGTAGCGGCCGTCGTGGAGGCATCCGCACTGGCCCACAGGCACACAGGTGTCACCGCTGAGCACGAAGCCGGCATCACAGACGCAGCCCTCCCGACAGGTCTGCACGCAGCCCTCGGGCACAGACAGGCTTGGGCAGCTCACGGGGCAGGAGTCACCGCAGAGCTTGTAGTGGCTGTGGGGAGGGCACTGGAGGGCTGTGGGGACAAAAGGGGAATGAGCCAGGCGGGCACCGGGGCAGGGGGGGGGTGCACGGGGACTCAGGGGAGGCACAGAGTGGGAGAACCTGCCCAGGTGAATCTGTATGTCCTGCCTGAGAATATTTCATGAGCGAATACATCCAGGGATCTGAGCGGAGTGTCTGACCCAGTGTATCTAACTGGAGGATTCGAGATGGGGCTGTGGAGACCAAGTCTCTCTGACCACTTTGCAGGTCAATCTGATCAAAATTTCTGTAGATAAAGTGAATTTGACTGGGTGAGTTTGACCACCTATATTTGACCAAGATATGCAGGATTGGAACCAAATATGTGGGTATCTCGGTGTGTGTGGGGGGTGACTCTGACCGAGCTACGGGACCAAACGTATCCTGCATCTCTGGTATGAATATACCTGACTGTGGACGCCTGTCCTGGAGCCTCTGATGGAGTGTCTCAGACAAGGCTGGTGTCCAGTGTGACTCTAACTGTGTGTATCTGATTGGGTGGAGCTGCCAGCATAAATCTGACCAAGGCGATGTGCCTGAGGGGGGAACTATCTGGACTATCTGACCATGAACCTGTATATATCTACCTGGGGCTATGTCAGGGTCACGGTTGTACCTGCGAGTATCTGTCCCAGTGTCTCTAACCAGAAGAGTCCCTGTCTAGGCTATCCCACCAATTCTATCTGAACTTGCAGATGTCAGTGTTTGAAACAGTGTAGGTGCATCTAACCAGGTGGAAGTCTCTAGGTCTCTGTGACCCAGGGTACCTGAGAGAATCTACTTGACCATGTGTATCTCGCTGGATAGCTGTGACAGGGTCAACCGCCCCAGTCTATCTGAGTGAGACATCTGAGCACATGAATCCCGGAGAGGGTCCGGTACTCAGCGTTTCTGACCGGGTGTATCTGAATGTCTCCCATGGCAATATGCGACCTGGTACAATTCGGGAATAAACGCCCCGGTGTATTTTTGACAGGACCTATCTGGCTCATGGGAGGCAAGGGGGTGCCGGAGCCCCACGGAAGAGGAGAGGACTCTTGTCTTTGAGCTGTGTGAAGAGGGGAGGAGGGATGACCCCACGGGGTGGACCATGCATGGATCAGTACTCACGACAGAAATCCGGCCGCCTCCACTCGCCGAGCGTGGCCCCCGCGGCCTGGCAGGCTGCCACATAGGCCTCCACGGCAGGGCAGAGGCCACCTGGATGGCCCTGGGCTTGGCAGGCATCCAGCAAGCAGGCCTTGAAGTAGTGCTCTGGTGGCAAGAGGTGGTGGCAGGGTGCCAGCGGGCCGTCGGCGGCCGAGATCACGCCGCAAGCGTCCCGGCCGCCGAAGGCCTCCTGCTGCTGAGGCGTGCACTGCGGCGGGCATGGCCCGGGCACGCACTCCCCGCATCCCTCCTGGCCGCCCACCTGCCAGCCTCCTGGGTTTCCGCCCACAGCCTTCAGGTCATCGGCTGGATCCCGGTTGTAGTTCCCGCACAGGCCACAGAGGGCGCCCGCGTACGCCGCCGGCACGCGCAGGCGCACGAAGCTGTTGCCGTCGAAAGTCAGAGAGAGCCCGGTGGCGGCGGTCACCACCACGTCTGCGCCACTCAGGTACGCGCGCAGGCGCGAGTCCAGTTGGTAGGGCAGTTCTACGAGCTCGCCGTCCACCTATGGGCACGGGGTAGGGGTAGGGGTCGTGAACGGCGTGGGCACAGGTTCGAATTTTGACTCCACTCCCTAAGGAGTGGGTAATGCGGGGGTGGGGTGGCCGAGCATGTGATCTACACTTTGTGATAATGATGATAGTAGTAGTAATAAGGAGCATCTATAGACACGATGCCACTGCCTCCTCACACGACTCTGTGAAGCAGGTACTTTTCTTAGACCCATCTTATAGTGGAATAAACTAAGGCTAAACTAAAAGAATAAACTAATTAGTTTAAACGGGGAAGCCCCCTCCTCCAAGACCTGTACTCTGAACCCCCTTCCCCCATCATGTCCACTAACCACTGGAAGGTAACCAGGGGGATGGTAAACCCCTAACTGTCCCAGATGACCCCAGGGCTCCTCTCCATGCCCCTCACCTGCAGCTTTTGGGGCCAGCGGGCGCTAAGGGTCAGTCTGTGGCCATACATGTACAGGGTGACGCTGCGGGTGTAGCTGACGGCCTGGCTGCCCCGGTGCTCATTGGCTACAGTGACTGTGAAGTTCTCAACACCCTGGGCTGGTGCGGAGCAGGGCGCACTCAGCAGGTACTCGCAGGTGCCTTGGAAGTCGAATTGGTGCCCATCCAGGGTGATGTAATGGGGGTCACCCCAGGCCTTACACTCAGCCGTGCTGGCGGGATGGCAGCCGAGCTGGCCCGAGGGCAGCAGGGCACATTCTTCACCTGGCCCACACCTGGCAGGCTTGCAGACCACCGAGCCACCCCCAGGCCCGCAGTGGCACCTCTGGGAGCAGGTGGCATCGGCCCAGAACTCGCTGCCAGCTTCATGGTAGGTGCCATTGGCCCAGCAGCCACAGCCGCCGTCCAGGGGAACGCAGCGGTCGGCACTCAACACGAAGCCTGAGTCGCACTGGCAGCCCTCAGCACAGGGGCCCTCACATAGTGCTGGGGTCGTGGGGGGCGTGGGGGATGGGCAGCTGGCCGGGCAAGGTGGGCCGCAGAGCTCGTAGTGGCTGTTGTCGGGGCAGGATATCTCTGTAGGGGTGGATGGAGGAGTGGGAGGGAGAGAAAGAGAAGAGAATGGTGTCAGGGGGGTGGGGTCAGAGGATGGGAAGGAGACAGAGGTAGAGAGAGACAAAGGGGGACAGAGAAACAGCAAGAGACACCAACAGAGAGAGGGTCACAGAGGAAGACTCGAACAGAGAGGCAGAGAGACGATCAAAGGGAGACAAAGAGATAAGCACCAAGAGACTGAGAGACAAAAACAAAGAGAGAAACTAACCAAAAGATTCGGCAAGACTGCCCCCCCCCGCCCCCGCCCAGCTCCTGCTCTGCTCCCCTCCTCACTCACCACAGCCAGCCTGCTCCCTCCAATCCTTAATGGCGACCCCGGCGGCCTGGCAGGCAGCGGCATAGGCGGCCAGGGCCTTACAGAGGATGTCGTGGGCCCCGCCGCCTAAGCAGACATCCAGAACGCAGCCCTTGAAGAAGCTGTCGGGAGCCACTTGGGCATGGCAGGCAGCAAAGGGGCCTCCCGTGCCAGGGGCCAGGGGCCCACAGAAGCCAGGGCCCTTGTACTCCTCCACTTGGTCCCCAGAGCACGTTGGACAGGAGCCCTGACACTCATCCCAGCACAGCGGGTCCCAGCCTGGAGCTCGCCAGCTGCCGCCCCACACCGGTATGGAGGGGGACAGCGTGCCGTTCGGAAACACTCGGTCGTTGCTGGGGTTGCGGTCCATGTTCCCGCAGAGCCCACACACTGCGCCGTGATAGCTGCTAGGCAGAGTCACCTCCACTCGCCAGTCCCAGTCATAGGTGACCCGAAGCCCGAAGTCGGCTGCCAGCACCGCTTTCGACGCGCCCTGGGTCACCGAGAGCCGCCCACCGGCCACAGAGACTGGCAGCGCCGTCAGCACCCCGTTCACCTGGGGGGTGAGGGGGAAAGGAGGCACAGAGCTCACTGGAGGGGGGGACCCCAGCTCTGGCCCCCCCACCTCCCTCCCCGAGCCTGCCATGGCTGGCAGCCGCCAAGGCCCTCCTCGCCACCGATGGTCGTGGGTCACTTGACAGACATTGTGGACATTGCTGAAACCCACGCTGCTTCTTTTTCTGGGTCTCTCTATCCCCATCTCCCTCCCTTCCTCTCTCTCTGTTGTCTCTCCCTCTCTCTACATCTAAACCTGTTTCTCTTTCTGGGATCTCTCTTTCCCTCTCTGAGTTTCTCTCTCACTCGGTGTCTCTCTCTCTCTCTGGGTCTCCCTTCCCTCTCTGCCTCTCTCACGCGTGTACTGACTCTCTCTCTGCATCTCTGTGCGTGTGTGTGTGTACATGTGCACACACACACACATACTCTTTCTCTGGCTCTTTCTCTTTCCTGTATGTCTCTGTGTCTGGACATCTCTTCAACTCGCTCAGTATCATTTATTGAGACCCTACCCTGTTCCATATCTGTCTCTCTCTCCCCCTGTGAACTGCCATTAATCTGCAACTCCATTACCATGGGCAGGAAGGGTGGTCTCTCCCCCCCCATACCCTCCCCCCAATCTCCTTGAATTTCACTCCACTTGGAGGCCCTGGGCCTCTCCCTTACTCCCTCGCAAACATTCACGGCCTCTCACCCGGGTCAGACCCTCTGCTGAGCACTTATCATGTGCCACTGGATCCCCGTTTCACAGGTGAGGAAACTGAGGACCACCAGGAAAAGTCACTTGCCCAACATCACACGGCTCACAGGGAGAGACTGGATTCAAGCCCAGGTCTCTAAAAAGGGTAGTGCTGAAGTCCTACACCCTTAGCAAAGGGCTACACCCTTAGCAAAGGGCTGGGCTCCTTTAATGCCCCACAGAGAGGTGATGTTTGTTGTTATTTTTGTTGCTTTTTGCTGTCATTTAGTTTGAGGGCTGGGCAAAGAGAGAGCTGTCAGGTTCTAACTGTGGCTGGCAGGACCCTTCTCCCCCCGACCAGGGGGCTCAAGGGACCATCCTGCAGGACTTACCCGGACTTTGCCGATCTCGCCTTTGTGGATGGAGATGTTGACTCTGAGGGCAGACACGGTGACGCGCCTGACAAAGGACACAGCAGGGTTGCCCCGGTTCTCATTCTTGGTGGTGACAGTGAAGGGGGTCAGGCCCTGGGCGTTGACCCCTGGGCAGCCAGCGGCTGCCAGCACGTAGTCGCAGGTGCCCTGGAAGTCGAAGTCCCAGCCATCGAAGGAGTGGTAGTGCGGGTCGCCCCACAGCCAGCACGTGGCCTCGTAGTTGGGCACACACACGCCCTGGCCGTCCTTCTCCTGGCATGTCTCCTGTGGCCGACACGTCACACCGTGGCATGGGTCTGGAGGCAAGGAGAGAGGACCTCGTGGGGCTGCCCAGCATCGGCCCCGGAAGGGGTCCCGAAGGTAAGGACAGACACCAGGGGCCTCCCATCTGAGACTCAGCCCCTGCGGTTGGCTGTTTCTGAGACAAGGCCCCGGGGGTCCCCCGCGTTGGAAATCCAGGCCCTGCGGCGGACTGTGTCTAAGACCCCATCAAAGGCTCCCACACCCAAGGCCCTGCAGTTTGCTGTCTGAGACCCCCGGCCTGAGTACCTGACCGCCAAGACTCACTCTAGGGTCCCTGCATCAGAACCCAGCCCGGGGGCTCCCAGTATCTGCAATGCCAGCCCTGAGGGCATCCATAGCCCCAGAGTTATCCGTGTTCAAGACCCTGTTATCCTGTGCAGCGGCACCAAGGCTCAGTCAGTTCTGAGGGCTCCATTCTCATATCTTTGGGAATAAGGAGTTATTCTCTGCCCTTCATGCTAAGAAACCAGTCCTGGGGGGCAGCTTTGTGACTTAGATGTAATCTGGGGGAGGTCCCAGGTCTGAGACTGTTTCCCTATAAATCCTGATCCTCCTCTTGGCGGGAGGGCCTGAATTTAAGACCCAAGCCTTGTTGGGGTCTCTGCCTGAGACCTCAGGACTGTGCTTTCTGTCTCTGTACCTGTGGGTCCCCCTTTCCCCTACCTTTAAGGGGAGGTGGTAGTAGAAGCCCTGAGCCTAATCCTCCATACCAGTGGTCAGCGACCCATGCCACAGCCAGCTGCCTGTTTTTATAAATATCCGAGGCTTTTATTGGAGCCTCACCCCCTCACTTACACAGTGACAGATTTCATGCCACAGTGGCAGAGTTAAGTAGTTACAACTGAGACTATAAGACCTGCAAGTTCAAATCTTTACCATCTGGCCCTTTAAGGGAAAAGTTTGCCTGTCTTTGCCTTATGCCAAGGGTCTCTGACCTCTGCTCCAGGGAACCTCACCCTGAGGGTCCCCAGAACCTGGATTCCACCATAAGGAAGTCCACCTCGCGGTCTGGAGGCCCTGTGCCCCTGGCCCTGGGAATCCCAGCCTGGGGGGCCCCAGATCGGAGACCTCAGTCCTTAGTCCTCTGTGCTGCTGACTGTGAGAATCTGAGTTCACACCTCCCACTGCTCCAGAGTCCCCATCCTCTGTTCCCAGCCCCAGGGGGCCCAGCACCTTTGGTGACACAGCTCAGGACGCCTCCTGCAGGCTCGCACACCTGCCCTGGCTTGCAGCTGTGGGCCTGGCACACCAGGTCTTTCCCGGGGTGGCACACGCACTGTTGCTGGCAGCTGTCGATCAGGACCTCCTGGTTCGGCTGTGAGGACAGAGGGCACCGCCATCAGGGCGGGAACTGAATCGGCATCTCCAGTGTCCCAGGGATAGAGGGAAAGAGGACATCAAAGGGACATCTTTCAGCAGGGTGGCCCCCTGTCTGTGAAACTAAGGCACCATGTGGCCTTGGGATCCAATTCATTCATTCATTCACTCATTCATTCATTCACTGATTCATTTTTCCAAAATATCCACTTAATGTCTGCTGTACAGGAAAAACAGTATAATGTACTAATTAAGAGCAAAGGCCCCGAGCAAACTCCCTGGGTCTGAAGCCTCATCCTGCTATTTCCAGATTGTATCACTCTGTGCAAATTGCTTAACCTCAACTGACTGAGCCACCCAGGCGCCCTGGGAATTCCTTTAAATAATCCTGATTAGGGAAGAAACAGGGATAGGAGATGAAACAAGATCACAAAAACGTGGTTGTCATGAAAGGCAAGGGACGGATACATGGAGATTTACACTGGTCTCTTGATGTCTGCATGTTTGAAAATTTTTCATAATAAACGTTCCTATGTGTGTGTAACGCACGTGTGCTGTGTACCAGGAGTGCAAGCAGTGACTGGCATGTAGGAAGTACCACCTACTTGCTTATTGTCACTGTCCTTTGTATGAGGAGAGCAGGCAGAGAGGGTCCCTGGCCTCATGGAGCTCGTGGTCTTCTGAGGGGACAGATGTTACACACACACAGACACAGACACACACACACACACACACACACACACACACACACACACACAGTCAAATCAAAAGAAAAGGAGTAAGTGGGTGAGGGTTGGAGAGGGAAGCAGCTGGAAGTGCCTACTGTGTCACAGAGACAGTCTAGAGCTGGGGAGCCAGGAGAGGGTTTAAAGCTGCAGGACCCATGGCTGTATTGAGAAAGGTCTTCCCACTGCCATCAGGAGGGTGGCCCAGAAGGGGCAAAAGTGAGGGTGTGGAGGGAGCAGGTGGGAGAGGACAAAGGTACCACGGTGGGGCCATGATGGGGGGGAGGGGAGGTGAGGAGAGACATTCAGGAGGCTGAGTGGACAGGCTGCGGGGTGATGGGCTGTGGGAGGGGGTCCAGCGTGAGGCCCCAGGCTCTGCCCGCAATGACTGGGGTCCTACCTCATAGTAGACACCGTTGTGGTAGCAGCCACATTGCTGGATGGGTACACAGGCCTGGCCGTCACTGAGGAAGCCGGGGTCGCACTGGCAGCCCTCGGCACAGCTCTCCGGGCACTGGGGGGAGGCACTGAGTGCCGAGCAAGTCAGGGAGCAGGTATCTGCACAGAGCTTGTAGTGGCTGTTGGGGGGGCACTTCATTGCTACAAAGAGAGGATGCTGGTCAGAGGGAGGGGCTGCAGGGCCCAGAGTCTGGCCCCCTCTGTGCCTCAGTCTCCCCTCCCTGTGCTCCCCTTTTTCTGCCCTCTACTCACGGCAGAATGATTCGGTCCTCCAGGGCCCAACCTGGCCTCCAGCCGCCTGGCAAGCACTCACGTAGGCGTGGATGTTGCTGCAGAGAATGCTCTCGTTCCCGCCACCCAAGCAGAGGTCAAAGACGCAGTTTTTCAAGGGACCCTGGGGATCGACCAGCTTGTGGCAGGCGGCCAGCGGCCCAGTGGGGCTGGTGAGGAGCCCACAGAACTTCTCCTGCTGGTACTTCTCCTGCAGCTCAGGTTTACACTCCAGGTCCGGGTCACAGCCATCACCTGGCTTGCAGGTGGGTGGCGGCAGGCACGGAGAGCCTGGCACTGCCTCCTCCCACGAGTTGCCGAACTCGGTGGGGCCGCCTGCCTGTGTGCCGTCCGGCTTCCGGAAGTCATCCTTGGAGTCACCATTATAGTCCCCGCACAGGCCACACAGCTGCCGGTGGTAGTTGCCTGGGACGGTGACCCGCACATTGTACACGAGGTCATAGGCCACACGCAGGCCGAAGTCGGTCTCAATCACAGCGTCTGAGCCATGCTTGAAGGCGCGGACCCGGCCCTGGGCCAGCACCACGGGCAGCTTCATGTCCACGCCGTTCACCTGGGAGGCGGGAGATTCCACGCGTCAGGGGGCACACTTTGGGAGGGCGGGCCCTAGTTCAAGCCCCTGCCTGACACTGGAGATCCATGTGACCTCACCTCTCTGGGCCTCTGTTTCCATATTTGTAAAATGGGCAGCATGGCCGAGTCTTTGCAGTGGGTGGAATGGCCATGTCCTACCGGAAGCCCTGAATATGACCTCATTTGGAATAAGAGTCTTTGCAGATGTACTTAGGGTCATGATCTCAAGATCATCCTGGATTAGGGCAGGCCGGAAGTGACCAGGTTCCTTATATAAAGATAAGAGCCAGAAGAGGAGACAGACAGAGATGTGGAGACAAAGACAGGGATGGGAGGGAGGTGACCGTGAGCCAAGGAACAAGAAACAAGGAGCCTGGGACCACCAGAAGCTGGAAGAGGCAAGGATGGATCCTCCTCCAGAGCCCTGCCAATACCTTGAATTTGGACTTCTGGCCTCAACAAGGGTAAGAAAACACATTTCTGGTGTTTTTTAAAATTTTTTAAATGTTTATTTTGAGAGAGAGAGAAAGCATGAGCTGGGGAAGGGCAGAGAGAGAGAGGGAGACACAGAATCCGAAGCAGGGTCCAGACTCTGAGCCATTAGCACAGAGCCTGATGCAGGTCTCGAACCCATGAACCGTGAGATCATGACCCAAGCCGAAGTTGGATGCTCAACCAACTGAGCCACCCAGGCACCCCACATTTCCGTTTTTGTTTTTTTAATTTTTTTTTTCTGAGAGAGAGAGAGACAGTGTGAGCAGGGAGGGTCAGAGAGGGGAGACACAGAATCTGAAACAGGCTCCAGGCTCTGAGCTGTCAGCACAGAGCCCAACATGGGGCTCGAACCCACTAACCGTGAGATCATGACCTGAGCTGAAGTCAGACGCTTAACCGACTGAACCACCCAGGAGCCCCCATTTCCATTGTTTTAAGCCACCATGCTTGTGGTAACTTGTTACAGCAGCCACAGGATGCTCATACAGGTCTCGACAGAGTTACATGCTCTCGGCTACCCCTTGATTCTCCACTTACCGATCAATAACGCAGTGAAGGATCCCAGAGCCACCAGCCTGGGTTCTAACACAGCTTTACTCTTTCTGTGACTTTGTGCAGGTGAAGACCCCTCTCTGGGTTTCCTGCTTCCTCATCTACGGAGTGGGGCCCACAGGGTTGCAGTGGGGATTAGATAAACCAATATTTGTCAAGTGCAGGGAAATGAGTCTGGCACAGAATGGGTGTTTGGGGAGCATCTGCTACTGGGATGAACTATGATTAGAAGATTTTTACTTTGCCAAATAAGTGGGTGCTGAGGCTTTTTGCGTTAAGCATCAGGGGGTGGACCATAGGCTCATGGGAAATGAACGTTGGGCCCCCTAGCCAAGAACCAGTGGTTGTGATTGAAGGCTGCTGGGCACCAACCAAGTCTTATAAATCCCCTCCTGATTAACACGTTTGCTCATCCTTCCTTAATGCAGACATGACAAGCATTGGAGTCTTCTGGAAGATTAAGGAATCAGAGAAGGCAAGAGGCAGACACGATCCTGTCCGTGGCTCCTAAAAACATTGTCACCTGCCATACTTCTCAAGCAGGGACAGGGAGCAGTTAAGGACAAGTGACATACTCTGTGCCTCAGTTTTCTCACCTGTTAAGTGGGTATAATAATAGTTTCCACCTCATGGAGAAGCTGGGGGATTCAGGGAGATGCAAATAACACCAACCACTCGTATATTCACAGTCAGCTATATGTCAGTCACTATCCTAGGAGCCTGCGCCACCTCAGGGACTCTGTTAAAGCATCTAATGTGTGGCCAGTGTAATGCATATAGGCACCTGAAAAAGTCGGCTGTTTTTCAGCATGTTCATTGCCCATACTGCACGAGTACGAGACTTGTGCGCCTGCCTTTTAGTGAGATCTCTGGGGAAAGCCCTCCAGCTTTTACATGAGACCAAGTCCTTCTCAGAAAGGCAGCACGGAGCCCCCAAGATCCCATGTGCTGTCTCCTGGCATGCTGTCCTAGGCTCAAGTCCTGTCTTTGCTGGTGGACTTTGGGCCAGTGATGGGCCCTCCCCCTCTAAAGAATAAAGCAACTCGTCCTACTTCCGGCAACAAGGATGAAATGACACTGTGGATGTGAAGTGCTGAGCGGCCAACAAAGTCAGGGATCAGCCGAGTAAAAACCGTAGCTACTGTTACTGTCATTATGGCTGGGGAGGGGGGAGGGGGTCAACCCCAGACTGTCCTCTGTCCTTGAACCTTTCCCATCCCTGAACTTGCCCCGTCTCTGACTGTATCATGTTGCTGGCTAGGAGACCAGGGAGGTGGCTGGGGCAGGGGCCAGGTGCAGGGAAGATGCAGGGGAAGGGAAGGGGCTGGGAGAGATGCTCAGAGGGGATAGTCAGAGGCAGGGAGAGGAGAGACTAAGGAGCAGACAGAGGGGGAAACTGAGTCACATGGGAGCAGGTCCCAGGTCCCAAAGGCCTCCTCACCCCTCTGCTCTCCACTTGGGGCTCTGACCGGCACCTCCTCTCCTCTGGAACCCTGTGCCTTCCACATCCATTCCCAGATCCGAGCCCTTCCCCCACCCCCGCCCCCACCCCTGGGCTGAGTCCTGCCTGAGTCCATGTCACACCCACCCAGCACCCTCTATCCCAGGCCCCCTCCCCTTCACGACCCGCCCCTGCTCTCACCGTGACCTTCCACTGATTCTGCTCCAGCCGTAGGGTGAAGTTAGCCACCTGGACAGTGATGACCTTGGTTACGCTGACCTTCCCATTGCCCCAGGCCACATTTTCCTGCAGGACGGCGAAGGACTCCAGGCCGGGCCGGGTCCCACAGGTCCGAGCCAGCGCATACACGCAGGTGCCCATGAAGTCGAAGCGGCGGCCGTCGAAGGTGGTGTAATGGGGGTCTCCCGATGCCTGGCAGGTGGCAGAGCCCACGGCCACGCAGCCCAGGATGCCTCCGGCCGGCCGGCAGGCCTCGTGCGGCCCGCAGGTGGAGGGCTCACAGGTCACCAGGCCGCCCTCCTGGCAGTGGCACAAGGAATCGCACCCGGGGCCCGGGTGGAAGGTCTGGCCCGGCGGGTGGTAGATGCCCTGGTAAGTGCAGCCGCACGCGGGCAGGGGCACGCAGGACTCACCGCTGAGCGCGAAGCCCTCGTCACACACGCAGCCCTCGTGGCAGTCGGAGCCACAGCCCCCGGGCACTGGGAGGTCTCCGCAGGACAGCGGGCAGCCGCGGGAGCATGCCTCGTAGTGGCTGTGGGGCGGGCAGCTCAGAGCTGTGGGGAGAGCCGCTGTGAGCATCACGGGCCCCGCTCCCTGGCGACGCTCGTGCAGGCACACGCGTGCTCCCATGCTCACACGTAAGCGGCCCGTGCAGGGAGCCCTCTGTATAATCTGTCTACTCTGTGAGATCATCTTCTCGGGGAGGGGGGGATGATATCACAGTGAATCTGGTCCTGATAAGTAGGATTCGACTCCAATTTCACTGTGATTGATGGTTATCTGTAATGTCTTTAATGACATATTTTAAAATGTTTATTTGTTTGTTTGTTTGTTTTGAGAGACAGAGCATGAGTTGGGGAGGGGCAGAGAGAGGAAGAGACACAGAATCCAAAGCAGGCTCCAGCTGCTGACGGCTCAGAGTCCAACACGGGGCTCGAACTCATGAACTGAAAGATCAAGACCTGAGCTGAAGTTGGACACTTACCCGACCGAGCCATCCAGGCGCCCCTTTAATGACGTATTTTAAGCAAATATGTGCAGGTACAGTGTGTGTGTGATCAATGCAATGTATTCATGAATACAGTGTTTTTTACTTCTTCCTTCTCTGGGAGAGATATAGTAGTAGCAAATTAAAATATGTGGCCTGTGGTGTGAAGAGGAAAAGAATAATCATTCCTCTGTCCCAACTCCAGTCGCTCCAAAGTATACAACAGGTGGTTTCCTTGAAACAAAACAAAAAAACTAAAACTGAGCCAAATAAAGTCTCTATCTGTGCTGATGTGATAGCCACTTGGGGCCATTTAAATGTAAGTTAATTACAATTTTAAAAACGGAAGATTGGGGCACCTGGTGGCTCAGTCAGTTGAGTGTCCTACTCTTGATTTCAGCTCAGGTCATGATCCCAGGGTCGTGGGATTGAGCCCTGGTGTCGGGCTCTGTGCTGAGCATGGAGGCTGCTTAAGATTCATTGTCACTCTCTCTTTCTCTCCCTCCCTCCCTCTGCCTCTCTCCCCAGCTTGTGCACAAGCTCTCTCTCTTTTTCTCTCTCTAAAATAAAAAAAAACAAACAAAAAACAAGACTTAGTTCCTAGATCATACTAGCCCCATTTCAAGTGCTCAATACATGACTGGTGGCAATCATACAGCATAGCTCAGGGACAGAACATTTCCATCATCACCAAAGTTCTATTGGACAGCACTGTTTGAGATCTCATAACCAGCTTACAAGAGAATCAGGGGGCAGAGGGACAAGTTAAATAACACTACAAAGAACCAACTAGCCAAGTCCACAAAGTAGGAAATTCTGCAGGACAAATGACTCCCCCCCACCACCAATAAATAAATGGTACAAACAAAACAGAGGGACAGATATGTGATAAAGCAAGTACAGTGAAATGTCGACTGTAGAATCTAGCTGGTAAGTGTATGGGTATTCACTGTAAAATTCTTTCAATCTTTCTATACACTTGAAAAATTTCATAATAATATGTTGCCAGAAAATGGAAAAGTGATATTATAGGATAAAAATGATTTAAGGGTGTCTGGGTGGCTTAGGCGGTTGAGTGTCTGACTTTGGCTCATGTCATGATCTCACGGGTTCGTGGGTTCAAACCCCACATCGGGCTCTGTGCTATCAGCATGGAGTGTGGAGCCTGCTTTGGATTCTTTGTCTCCCTCTCTCTCTGGCCCCCCTCCCCCACACTTGTGCTCTCTCTCTCTCTCTCAAAAATAAACATTTACAAAAAAAAATTTTAATGATGTAAGAAAAACCAACCCAATGCAGTGTGTGGATTTGGTCTGGATCCAGAGTCAAATAAACTGAAAAAACACATTTTTAAAAAATTTTAGACAATTGGGGTAATTTGAACCTCAGTTGAATTTTAGATGATGTTAAAGAATCAGTGTTATTTTTGTTACTGGTAATAACAGCATTGTGGCATGTTTCTTTAAAAGTGCTATCTGTGGGGCGCCTGGGTGGCTTAGTCGGTTAGGCGTCCAACTTTCGCTTGGGTCATGATCTCGCGGTTCGTGGGTTTGAGCCCCGCGTCGGGCTCTGTGCTGACTGCCAGCTCAGAACCTGGAGCCTGTTTCAGAGTCTGTGACTCCCTCTCTCTCTGACCCTCCCCTGCTCATGCTGTCTCTCTCTCTCTCTCTCTCTCTATCTCTCCTAGAAATAAATAAAACATTAAAAAAAAATTTTTTTTTAAAGTGCTATCTGTCTGAGATGTTTACTGAAGTATTTATGGGAAAATTCATTTGTCTAGAATTTGCTTTAAAATATTTCAACGAAGGCTGGCTCTGCTGGTAGAGCATGGGACTCTTGGTCTCAGGGTTTAAGTCTGAACTCCATACTGAGTGTAGAGGTTGGTTAAAAGTAAAATCTTTAGAATTTTTTAAATAAAAAAATAAAAATAAAATATTTCAGCAAAATAAAAAAACACAAAGGGAACTATTGGGGGGAAAGTTGCATCCATCTTACTAAGAGATGCCTTTCCAATACATTCTGCTTTTCATGTTTATAGGTTTTATGTTTTTATATGTTTTCATGTTTATATCTTTTAATATTTTTCTATGATTTAATATATTTATATACATATTAATATATTACTGTTTTATATGCTCTATCAGTTGTGTACTAATGATATTTGCAATGATAACTCATTTCATCTTTTTTTTTTAAAGATGGGCCTTGACATATAGGCCAGAGTTTTTTTTTAATGCTTTATTTCTGAGAGAGAGAGAAAGAGAGAGAGAGAGAGAGAGAGAGAGATCAACAGCTTGAGCAGGGGAGGGTCAGAGAGAGAGGGAAGCACAGAATCTGAAACAGGCTCCAGGCTCTGAGCTGTCAGCACAGAGCCCGACACGGGGCTTGAAACCACGAACCGTGAGATCATGACCTGAGCCGAAGTCGGATGCTTAACCGACTGAGCCACCCAGGCGCCCCCCCCTACTTTTTTTTTTTTTTTTTTAACACTTAAAGTCTGATGGTCTCAGGAATTTCTAAAAATAATGAAATGTTCACATGTGTATATGTTTGTGGCAGAGAAGTATGATGGGGATTGGGACAGACTGAGAACAGCCACCCGGTCTTCTGGGCTTGGCCACACTACTGGCTTTGGCCAATGGAATAACAGCAGATGTGACGCCAAGCAGAGGCCTGAAGTGTGTTTGCCTACTGAGGCTTGTCCACTCTTGCTGTTCGTTGGAATGTCGAGACTGCTGTGTGAGGAAGCCTGTGCTAGCTGGCTGGAAGATGAGGCCAAGTGGAGCAGGAGCAAGCCGTCCTCGATAAGGTCCCACAAACCACCCAGCCTGCCAGTTGTGTAAAGTCTGGCCACTGTAGACCGTCCAGCCCTCACAGGACTGCCAGTAGGACTGCAGTGATAAACCACGCTGGCCCAGATTAGAACAGCCCAGCCCACAGACTCATGAGAAATCAATATCACTTTTAACTTTGGGGATATTTGTTACACAGCAAAAACTAACCCATGCAGTGATTTAAAGAGGCTTTCTGGAGTGCCTGGGTGGCTCAGTTGGTTAAGCATCTGACTTTGGCTCAGATGATGATCTCACATATTGTGGGTTTGAGTCCCGCATCAGGCTCTGTGCTGACAGCTCAGAGCCTGGAGCCTGTTTTGGATTCTGTGTCTTCCTTTCTCTCTGCCCCTCCCCTGCTTTCACTCTCTTTCCTCTCTCTCTCTCTCAAAAGTAAATAAACATTAAAAAAAATTTTTTTTAATAAAAAAATAAAAATACACTTTCTGGAGCACCTGGGTGGTTCAGTGGTTTAAGCATCCAACTCTTGAAAATGGCTTAGGTGATGATCTCATGGTTCATGAGATGGAGTCCCATGTCGGACTCTGCACTGACATCCCAAAGCTTCTCTCTCTCTGTCCCTTCCCCACTCATGCACGTGCATGCTCTCTCAAAAAAAAAATGACTTTTTTTTTTAAAAAAGAGATTTCCATATATATATATTACATTAGGTTATGTTCTGCTGGAACTAAAAACCATAAGATGGTCAGTTCAAGAGAGCAAGAATTTTTTCCCTTTTTTTCTCCCCATTATATCCTCAGTGGTTAGAACATAGTAGGTGTTCAACAAATATGTGTTGAATAAATGAATGAATGAATATAAGTTGAAGGGGAAAAAGAAATGATGTGACATTCATGTATTTATCATGTGTATTTTAACAGAGAGCGATATGTACCATCTTGGCAGATACTGTAAATGGGTGAAGTAGACCAGATGCCCCAGAAAAACGGGAGAGGGGAACAGGGTCAGGCTTCTTCTAAAGGCAGCACTGCTACTTATCTCTGAATGACCCCTGCCATAGGAATTAGACCCAGGGCCATCAGATATTTTTGGCCATCTTACAAATATTTACTGCAACCATGACTTTCTAGCTGTACGTGATCCTGGGTGTGTAACTGACTCTCTCTAAGCCTCTCTTTCCTCATCTGATAAATGGGTATAACTACAGTCCCCACCTCATAATACTTCTGTCGGAGTTACATGAATTAACGATACTTATATGTTAGTGGACACAAACGAGGCTGAGCCCCCCGCCGTCACTCAGGTACTCACGGCAAAGCTCCTCACTCCTCCAGGGGTGCACAGTGGCCCCAGCAGCCTGGCACTCAGCAGCATAAGTGGCCAGTGCGTCACACAGTGGCCCCGACTGGCCCGGCAGCAGGCAGCGGTCGTAGACGCAGTCACGCAGGGCGCCCTGTGGGTCCAGCTTGGCATGACACTCCCGGAAGGGCCCCTGAGGGTCGGCAAGGATCCCGCACTCCTTCTTGCTCTGCAGTTGCTGGGCCACCAGGGAATCCAGCTTGGGACAGTCACCTGGCTCGGTGGCCTCGCAGCCTGGCCTCGTCTCCTCCTGCCAGCTGTTCCCGAAGGCCAGCGCGTTGGGAGCTTGGCCTCCACCACGCAGGGCCAGGTCGTCACCTGGGTTCCCGTTGAAGTTCCCGCACAGGCCGCAAAGGGCCCCGCTATAGCTGCTGGGCACCTTGGCGATGACACGCTCCTTCCAGTTGTAGGTGACGGTCAGGCCAAAG
This sequence comes from Proteles cristata cristata, assembly GCA_017311185.1. Classification (NCBI taxonomy): domain Eukaryota; kingdom Metazoa; phylum Chordata; class Mammalia; order Carnivora; family Hyaenidae; genus Proteles; species Proteles cristata. The sequence goes on from JAESUZ010005182.1 coordinate 57,081, forward strand.
TCCGTGCGCACAACGGCGTCTTGACCCTGGAGGAACACCTGCACCTGGCCGTCTGCGGCCTGGAAGGGCAGGTGCTGAAGGACGCCATCCACCTGGGTAGAGGTGAAGGAGGTCCATGGGGTCAGCGTACTCATGGCTCTGTGTCCCACCCTTCACTCACTTGCCTCCAAATATTCTCAACTCCTTGCCGTTTGCTTTAGCACATCATACTTGGTTCCCCCGCAGGGCCTTTGCACTTGCTATTCCCTCTGTCTGGCACACCATCTACCTCTCTTACCTTCAACTGCCGGCTTAAATCCAAATCCCTAACCCATGGCCTTCAGAGCCTACAGCATCTGTCTCCCCATTACCTCCCTGACCTTCCTGCCTCCTACTCCCCCTGCCTCACTCGGTCTGTTCCAGGCACACTGGCTGTCTTGATATTCCTCCACTTCTCTCAGTTTAGTCCAACTTTAGGGCCTTTTCACTTTGCTGAGAACATCACTCACCACTTTTCTCCTGGCTGCTTGTCCTTCAGCCTTCAGGACTTGGCGCAGATCCAAGCCCCTTCCGACAGGGTCTAGTTTGACCTTGGCCCTGTCCACCTTTGTACCGGCATCACCTACCATATTGCTCACTCAGCCTCCTTGCTGTCTCCCTGAACGCATCAAATGCACTCTCACCTCATGGCCTTTGCACTAGCCATGCTCTCCTCCTAGATACCCTCTCCCCAGTACTCTTTCCTTGCCCAGTGCTACTTCATCTGTTTGGGGTTAGCTTCGATCCAACCCCCTTACGATGGCTTAAAAGGCCCCAGGTGATCTGAGCCTCGCTACTCTCCAATCTCTTCTCTAATAGTGCCCCATTCCCCGCCCCTGCGACTCCAGCCACGCAGCCATTTTGACCTCCTGAACCCAGCAAGCTCAGCCCAGCCTTGGGGCCTTCTGCTCGCGACATTCCTACGTTCCTACCGTCTTCCGCATCCCTATTCTTTGCCTGGTTACCTCCCCTTCACCCTTTACGTCTTGGCTTAAAACAGACCCCCTCTCCCCCCACTTTTCTGACCTCATCTCCTACCACCCGCTCTGCCCCTTCTCTCCAGCCTCACTCTCTGGTGCAGCCACACTGGCTCCATGCTGCTCTCTTGAGTCTTCAAGCTCAGTCCAGCCTCAGCCTTTGTATCTGCTGCTCCCTCTGTTTCCAAACCACCACCCTTCACTCTCTTTTGTCCTTCAGATTTTGGTTTAAATTAAGACCTCTATCACAGCTGTCCCCTAAATCGTCCCCTGTCCCCACTCCAGCCCCCTGGGCCCCCAGGCTGTTCCTCTGCCCCTCATGTTTGTTCCTGCCTCAGGGCCTTTGCACTCACTGTTCCTTCTGCTTGGAGTACTTTTTCACCTACTTCTGTCCCTGTCTATTCCATCTCTTTCCTCAGGAGAGGCAGGAGGATGTCGTGGTTAAGAGTATGGTCCCTGGATGGGGCGCCTGGATGGCTCAGTCGGTTAAGCAACCGATTTCGGCTCAGGTCATGATCTCGCGGTTCATGGGTTCGAGCCCCGCGTCAGGTTCTGTGAAGGCAGCTCGGAGCCTGGAGCCTGTTTCTGATTCCGTGTCTCCCTCTCTCTCTGTCCCTCCCCGTCTCATGCTCTGTCTCTCTCTGTCTCAAAAAATAAATAAACTATAAAATATTAAAAAAAAAAAGAGTATGGTCCCTGGAGACAAACAGCCTGGCTTCAAATTGTGAAGTGAGTGAATCGGTCACTCATTAGCTGTGTGACCTTGAATAGCTGGCTTAGCCTTTCTGTGCCTCAGTTTCCTCATCTAGCTATTTCACAGAGTTGTTGTAGAGATTCAGTGAGTTAGTCTACGTCAAGCATTTAACACCTAGGAGTAATGTCATATGTATTGGCTATTATTATTTCAGACTCAGAGAGATGGGAACATAAATATCAATTGTTATGCCCTCTGTTTATCTAGAAGTTTCTCTATGCCAAACACTCGGCTTTATGGGCAAAACTTCCTTCACCATGAGGTCGTTCTGAGGACTATGACTTAAGGCCTGTAAAGGGCCTTACACACGGCCTCCGTGTGCCTGACACATGGAGATTTCTTTCAGTTTTCCATCTATTTCCAATTCATCCTTCTGTCACTGGAGTTGTGAATCTTACAACCCCACCTCTTGATTTTTATCTTTTTTTTTTTTTTAAGAGAAAATCAGTGGTTCATGACTTCTGCTGTGTGGCAGACGTGCTGATGGAAGGCGGCCCTGAGACAAAAACCTGGAGAGACAGTCAAATGAAGAGACAGGGCGAAGGAGAGGCAGCACCGCCGGCTTGGGGCCCAGGACATAACCACACGTCTTTGAACAGATCCCCAGCCCTACCTGGGGTTCAGAGCCCCTACTCCTGAAGAGGGATTTCCTGCCTCCCCTCTAGCCCCGCCCCCCAGCCGCGAACCCCACATCACTCACCAGCACTTGCCGGGGGTACTCCCGGCGCACCTCCACCTTCACGCCGCGGGCCTCCACGCGCACGGCGCGCGTGTAGCTCACGGTCTGGCTGCCCCGGTGCTCGTTTTCCACCAGCACCCGGAAGGCAGGCAGCCCCGCGGCCTGGCCGCACGAGCCGGACAGCAGGTAAGTGCAGGTGCCCATGAAGTCGAAGCGCCGGCCGTCGAAGCTCACGTAGTGCGGGTCCCCGTACCCCTGGCAGCTCCCAAAGCGGTCGGGGTAGCAACCCAGGAGGCCATTCTGGACACGGCAGCGCTCGCCCGCTGGACAGCCCTGCGTGTCGGTGCAGCGCACCTGCTGGGTGGCGCCGTCGCAAGTGCAGCGCCGTCGGCACTGCTGGTCCGCCCACACCTGCTGGCCCGGGGCGAGCGGGCGGCCCTGGAAGGTGCAGCCGCACGACGCGGCCGCCACGCAGCCGCCGCCGCTGGCCACGAAGCCCGGGAGGCACACGCAGCCCTCCACGCACGGGCGGCCGGAGCAGTTGGACGGCGCCGCCTCCGAGTTGCAGGTGGCCGGGCAGGCGGGGCCGCACCGCTCATAGCGGCTGTTGGGAGGGCAGGACAGGGCTGTGGGAGACGGAGAAGGGGGGGGCTCAGGCGGGTGCGAGGGTGTTGCATTGTTGCATTGGCTGTTCCCTTTCCTGGCAGGGGGCCCTGCCCGAAGCCTCAACAGGGACTCCCTCCCCCCCCCGCCCCCGCCCCCAACCATGCTCCTGCCCCAGAGCTCCGCATGCCACTTCCGTCCCTCCAGGTGCTGGGACCCCAAACCTCAGAGACACAGTTGACTCCTTTCCCTCTTCGCTCACAGAAGACCAATCTGTCAGGAAGTCCATCACCTCCCTCCTCCTCCCCCCTCCCTCTCCCTTTGGCTCACTCTGTCCCAGCCACAGAGGCTTCCTCACAGGTCCTCACGCTCCCACCTCAGGGCCTTTGCACTGGCTGTTCCTGATGCGTGTAGTGGCCTTTCCTCCGAAGGCAGTGCAGCATGTGGCTAAGAGAAAGCTGCTGGAGCCCGGACAGCCTGGGTTCAAATCCCAGTCTCCCCTTCCTAAGCTGTGTGATTGTGAGCAAACGACTCCACTGGCTCCGTGCCTCAGTTTCCCCATCAGTAAAATGAGATAGTAATAGTACTGACCTCACAGGGCGGTGAGGGGTAAACGAGTTAATCTATGCAGAGACACCCCATTGTGTCATTGTTACTTAGCTCACTCTATTGCCCTTTGCTGCTCTCGGCTCCCATGTCACCTGCTCAGAAAGGCCTTCCTATGAGCCTCCCATTTCCTCTTCTTACACAAAGGCCCTTTCTTTTGCTCTTTGAAGATATTCCACAGTTTACTGCTTACTGTCTGTCCCCTCTGCTGGAATATGAACTCTGAGAGCAAGGATCTGATCTGCCTCAACCTCAGCTGACTCGCCAGCCCCAAGGACAGGTCTGGCCCATAGGAGATGCTCGCTCATTCCACCTCTGCCCCAGGCCCTGGGGAGCTCAGGGGGGGCGGGCGTTTGCTGGGCAGCGAGGACACAGGAGTGACCAAGACAAATCCCACATGGCCTCAGTGTCTCCCCAAGACTTACTCCTCCTCTGGAGTCCCTGTCTCAAGCCCTAGGCCTGGGTCTGGGCACCTCTCCTTCCCTGCACACTAGACTTTCTGTCTCCAGAAAATTTCTTTGGGAGCCTCACAAGGGAGGGCCGGGGGGGCCAGCACACACCAGCAGAGGGATTGGGGCCAGACAGGGGCCCCTATGAATGAGTGAATGAGTAAGTGGATGGAAGCTGACTAAGGAGCTTGGACTTTACCCAGAGGGCATCGGGGGAGCCGCGAAAGGGCTACAAACGAAGAGCTGTTCACATTTCTGCTTTGGGACTCCGAGGACGATGTCTCACGCCGGCTCCTGCACGTGCTCCTCTCTCACCCCCGAACCTGCTTCCTGCTCCCCTTTATTCTGCCTAGTGTCAGTTCCTCCTGCAGCTTTCAGATCGGGCATCCCTTCCTCTGGGAAATCCTCCTTGACCCCGCCAGGCAGAGTCAAGCAGTTTTCCTGGTCTGGAATTCCCCCGCGCTGACCCTGGCCACTCGGCCTGTGCCTCCCCGAGCCCAGTGGGGACGACTCGGGACTGTCACCTGCTAGTGATGGGTCTGCCCCAACCTCAGGCTCAGTGCGGGCACTGTCTGGCTACCTCGGCCATCCCTGTGTTCCTGGCGCGGTCCAGCTTCAGGCCGAACCACACACAAGAAGTGCTCAGACCCTGAGCGGCTGCAAGGAGTCCCGGGCCTTCCCACCGCGAGCTCCCAGCCCCCCCAGGGCATTGACTCACGACAGTTGGCTGGTGACCTCCAGTCTCCGACAGAGATGCCGTGCTCCAGGCAGGCCTGGGCGTAGGCGCTGAGGCTGCGGCACAGGCTGGACCGGTCCCCGCTGAGCACACACAGGTCGTACACGCACTCCTCCAGGAAGGGCAGGGGCGGCAGCGCACCGTGGCAGGCGGCAAAGGGGCCGTCGGGCAGGGTCAGCATGCCGCAGAGACGGCTGCCCTCGTAGTGCTGGGCCTGGCCCGCGGTGCAGGAGGGACAGTTGTTTTGGCAGCCGTCGTCACACAGGAAGTCCCCGTCGTCCAGCTTCCAGCTGCTGGCGAACTCCATGGGGTCCGGCGCCAGCTCCTCCTCGGGCGTGAGGAAGTCGTCGGCGGGGTTGCCGTTGTAGTTGCCACACAGTCCGCACACCTGCTCTCGGAAGCGCTTGGGCAGGCTCAGGGCCAGCTGGCAGTCCCAGTCGTAGGTGACCACCAGCCCGAAGTCCAGCTCCACCACGCCCCGCGTCCCGCTCTGGTACACGCGCAGGCGACCGTCGGCCAGGGAGGCGGGCAGGCGCGAGCGCTGGTTGTCGATCTGTGGGGGGGAGGAGCGGGTGGTCAGATCCCGTGTGCTCTGCCTTCGCCCCTTCCCCCCTCTCTCCCTTCCCCTCCTCCAGCCGGGATCCCTTCCTCCTGCTGCTGCCACCAACCAAGCCCTGGGCTCCCTGCCCTTGCTTCCCTGTGGCCTGAACGGTTCTTCCCCGAGACGTACGTGTGTTTCGCTCCCTGGTCCTTACACAAGCTTTGCTCAAATGTCACCATGGCAGTGACATGCCCCTATTCTGTGCGGCAACCCCTCCCTATGCTGTATTCCTCTTCCCTGCTCTGTTTTTTTTTCTATAGCTTCTAAGGCTTCTAACATATCATCGGCACACTTCTCATGTTTATCGTTTGCCTCGCCCCGTAGACTGTCAGCCCCACAAAGACGGGAGTTTGGTCTGCTTTGCTCACTGCTCCGTCTCCAGTGCCTTGAACGGTGCCTGGTAGGATCGCAAGTGCTCAGTAAGTGAAGGGAGGCATTGCGGCGTTAGACGACCATTCGCTGGGCACTCCCTCTGTGCCTGGCCCTGGCCGGGAGATCCCGGGCACACAGTGGTCATCGACACAACCCAGAGCCTGCTCTCATAGGGCTCCCAGTCCAACAAGGGAGACAGAACTGTCACGAGATCAGAGTGACAGATCAGAGTGATCAGGACTGGGATGGTGGACGCGCAGGACGCTGTGGGCGTCTAGAAGAAGAGCCAGACGCAATCTTGCAGGTCAGAGGAGGCTTCCTGGAGGCAGGGACAGCTGAGCTGAGCTGTTAAAGGATCAGTGAGGGAGAGCCAGAGAGACATGGGGAAGGGGATTCCTTTGCAAATATCCTAAGTGGAGACAGAGTCAGGCCAGGAGATAAGGAGTGTGTCTCTCTGTCTTTTGGGCCCAGTTTCCTCTTTCTGAGTGTTTCTTTTTAATTTTTTCTTCCCATATGCTTATCTTAGCTAAGAGGATGGGTGGGGTATGAAAAAAATAAAAGGAAAAAGAGGCAGAGGGGACCGCAGGAGGTAAGATAGATCTTCATTCAGTCAGTGGGTCAGCAAGGCCTCCGTGAGCCCTCCTGTGTGTCCAGGCCCGTGCTGGGCAGTGCTGTGGATGCAGCCGTGACCAAGACACTCACGGGCTCTGGGCCCAGGGAGCCTATATTTATCTCTATTTTTAAATGACACAAGTAATAGGCGCTCATCACAGAAAACTTACAAAATCCTCATGAGAAAAAAATCAGGAGAGAGAAATCACTCACATTGCTGGGGACACACGTGTGTACATGCATGTGCACACAGGTACATTTAAAAATCTGCCTGCTGGGGTTGTTTTTTCTACCTTTTAATTCATGATTTTTTTTTTCTTTTTAAATAATGAGACCCTGCTGAAGTCCCCATTTCATGAAGCCCTCTTTTCTCCTAGCAATGTTTCGGGGATATCCTATCATGATTTTTTTTAATGTTTTTTTTTTTTAGTTTATTTATTTGTTTAGAGAGAGAGCACAGGTAGGGAAGGGGTGGAGAGAGGGAAAGAGGATCGCAAGCAGGCTCTGCACTATCACCGTGATAACACATTGTAAGCCCGATGTGGGGCTCAATCCCATGAACTGCAAGATCACGACCTGCACCGAAATCAAAAGTCGGACGCTTAACCGCCTAAGCCACTCAGGCATCCCTAATGTTTATTTTTTTTTAATTTATTATTTTGAGAGAGAGAGAGAGAGAGAGAGGGCAGGGGAGGGGCAGAGAGAGAAAGAGAGAGAGAATCCCAAGCAGTCTCTGTGGTCAGCATGGAGCCTGACTCGGGGCTTGATCTCAAGATCAAGACATCATGACCTGAGCTGACATCCAGAGCTGGACGTTTAACGGACTGAGCTGCCCCAGGCACCCTGATCATGATTCTTTTTTTTTTTTTAATGTTTTATTTATTTCTAGGAGAAAGAGAGAGACAGCGTGAGCAGGGGAGGGTCAGAGAGAGAGAAGTCACAGACTGAAACAGGCTCCAGGCTCTGAGCTGGCAACCAGCACAGAGCCCGACGCGGGGCTCGAACCCACAAACCGCGAGATCATGACCTAAGCAAAAGTCGGACGCGTAACCAACTAAGCCACCCAGGCGCCCCGTTCATGTGAGTTCTTGAACACGCGCACGCGCGCACACACACACACACACACACACACACACACACAGAGTTCCTGAACAGGGAAAACTAATCCATGGTGGAAAAAAAAATCAGAACTGTGGTTGCTGCTGGTAGTGGGTTGGGATTGTTTAGGAAGGGGAATGAAAGAATGTTCCAGAATGATGAAAATATTCTGTATCTTTTTTTATTATTTAAAAAATTTTAATGTTTATTTATTTTTGAGGGACAGAGAGAGACAGAGGGTGAGCAGAGGAGGGGCAGAGAGAGAGGGAGACACAAAACCAGAAGCAGGCTCCTGTGCTGACGGCTCAGAGCCTGACGTGGGGCTCAAACCCAGAACCCACAAATCATGAGATAATAACCTGAGCCAAAGTCTGACGCTTAACCGACTGAGCCACCTAGGCACCCCAAAAATATTCTGTATCTTAATGGAGGTCTGAGTTGCACGTTTGTCAAAACTCCGTGACTTGAGATTTATGTATTTTATTATGTGCACATTTGATATCGAAAGTGAACAAAACAGTGATAAAATATTGTGTAAGGCAGAATGGTGAAGAGGTTAAGAATAGAGACTTAGAAGCCAGCCTACCTGGGTTCCCAGCTCCATCTCTTACTGGCTCTGGGTCCTTGGGAAGTCACCCCTCTCCCTGGACCTCAGTTTCCTCTTCTAGGAGTAATAATAATAATGCGGGGCGCCTGGGAGGCTCAGTCAGTTGAGCGTCTGACTCTTGATTTTGGCTCAGGTCGTGACCCCAGAATCATGGGATGGAGCCCTGTGGTCGGGATTTGGGATTTTCTGTTTGGGACTCTCTCTCTCTCCTCTCTCTCTGTCCCTCCCCTGCTCACACTCATGAGTGCTCTCTCTCAAAAACAAACAAACAAAAACAAAAACAACAATAACACCTACCCCCACAGATCACTGTGAGCACTCAATGCATTAATACATGGAAATCACTAAGAAACAAATCCAGGACATAGCAAGGGCTCACTAAGTTTAGTGTTTGGTCCCTTAAGAAATTCCCCGTTATTGGACATTTTGTTGCCTTTTTTTCCTGTTGCTATCACAATTGACATTGGCAGAAACTTTTATTTTTTCTGAACCATGTTTCTGAGTATCCATTAATTTTCTAGAAGTAGAATTACCGGACGAAATGGATTTAAACGCTCTGCCAGTTTCAAATTCCCGCCTCCTCCCCCCTCCTCCCCCCTCCCCCCTAAGCCCCCTCCGCCCCAGCCTTTGCCTCCTCCTTCCAACTGGAGGCTCCTAGGTATTCAACCTGAAGCTTCTGGATACTCACCCGGGCGAAGCCGACCTCCCCGCGGACCAGCGATACGGAGTGGCTGTAGGCGCGCACGGTGACCAGGCCCACGTACGAGACGCGGCGGCTGCCCCGGTGCTCGTTCTTGGCCTCCACGCTGAAAGCGGGCAGGCTCTGGTCCTCGCTGCACAACTCCACCACGGTATACAGGCACGTGCCCATCATGTCGTAGCGGCGGCCGTCGAAGGTGGTGTAATGCGGGTCACCCTGGGCGCGGCAGGTGGCCACGGGGACCGCCACACACCGGGCCTGCCTGCCCACCACCTGGCACTGCTGCTGGGGAGTGCACTGCACGTTTTGGCAGGTCTCCTGGGCTGGGGAAGGCGGGGGAGGGGCAGCAGAGAAAGAGTCAGGAGTATCGTTGCTGGTGGGAATCCCGGAGCTCTCCTGCTGCGAGGACCCATTTTAGAAGTGGGGAAACTGAGGTCTGGAACTTCACAGGGAGAGAACCGCCCAGGCATGACCCACCCCCAGGTCCTCTGAGTGTTTGGTCCCTGTTATGATTAATCACCCACCCCTCCCCCATTCTACCATGCAAACTCAAAGTGGCTCTGTAAAGTTGAGGGGCTTCCATGCTTGGGGTCCGAGGGGACGTTTTGGCCAGTGCTGGGGACCCTAATGTCCAGGGTCCTAGCTTGAGGCAGGGGGTCCACACAGGAAGAAATAGCAATTTCCTGCCTCCCAGTCTTCAAAAGCTCTTGTTTTCTGTCTGCTCATAAAAACGTACTAGACACCCCCTAAAAACCTTACAAATCTCACTTATTACCCCCTCACTACAATCCTGTGACAGTTATTGTCTCCATTTTACAGACATGGAAACTGAGGCCAACAGAGGTGAGGTCACATGCCTGCCCAAGGTCGCCCAAGCAGAGGTGGGATTTGAACCAAGGAAGTCTGGCTTTAGCATGTGTGACTCTGACACCACAGTGCACTGTTTGGGGGCAGCTCTGAGCCTAAGTTTACACATAAGGCCGGGTCCTAGAAATTCACTATATTAACACATGCAAGGCACCTAGAATAGTCTGGTATGTTGAGAGGTAACTCCCCTCAGCATGGTAGCCATCATTATGATCATACTTTCAGACCTCTTGAGCTACAGTATAAACTTTCCTATATAAGGTGGGGGAATGGTAGTTAGCAACTGGTATAGTGGCTAAAATATTAAAGTATTTCCGTGGCGCATGGGTGGCTCAGTCGGTTAAGCACCTGGCTTCTGATTTCGGCTCGGGTCATGATCTCACGGGTTTGTGAGTTCGAGCCCGGCATCAGGGTCTGTACTGACAGTGAGGACCCTGCTTGGGATTCTGTCTCCCTCTCTCTCTCTCTCCCTTCCCTTCCCTTCTCGCTCTCTATCTCTCTCTCTCAAAATAAAGAAATAAGCATTAAAAATATATATCAAAATATTTCCAAATTGTTTGATAAGAAGCTGACCTGATGCCAGTCCCTCCCCCTTCCCCAGAGATCCCTCCCTCCCTCCAGGCACGTGGCTCTTCCCTGGGGAAGCAGGGGAGGGAGGAGCTGGGAAGCCTTAGGGAAGGGAGGGGTGGCAGAAGATGGAGGTGAGGTGGGGAAAGCCCAGCCTAGCCAGGAAGCCACAGGGGAGCAGGTAGGTGGGAAGAGGGAAGAGTCAAGCTAGCCTGGAGAGGGGCACCAGGGTCATTTCCCGTCACTTACTTCGGCCGCAGGCACCTACTGTCCCGTAGCTGATGGCGCTGGCCAGCCCGAAGGTGAGCAGCCCAAAGTTGGTAGTGGCCTCAATCATGTGGATGTTGTCAGCAGTGCCAAGCTCCACTTCGGCATACGAGAACTTACTGCCTGGCACAGCTGTCCACGAGAGATCGGCCCCCACCCTGCGCCCTTCCGTGGTCAGCTCCTTAACAGCGTTCGTCCGGGCCACCACCACAGCCACGCCCTTAGCGCCTGGCATGCTCTTCACCACGTAGCCAGGGCAGTAAGCCGCCACGTCCGGGATCAAGGTCAGGTAGGGGTCATAGGTGACTCCATCCCTCACGGCACCTGTGCCGAACTGCAGGACCTGGATGCCCACGTCTGCAGACAGGTAGAGGGGCTGGGACGGTCGGACCTCAAACTCGACCACATCACCTGCCCGGAGCCCGCGGGAGCCGGTGGTGCCCCCCTGCTGGTAGGTGAGCTTCGTGGGCTGGCTGGCCACGACGTAGGCCAGGTCGTAGCGGGTCTGGGAGGACAGAGAGGGCACCACATAGTGGGTGCCCCAGGCGGACGTGGGCAGCAGCTGCTCTACCACATGGTTGCAGTTGGTGTGTTTCTGGGCGCAGCTGTGGCCGGAGAACACAGCCACGGGGCTACTGGCCGTGATTTTTGAGCCCGACAGTTCAGCGGTGCTCTGCACCTGGGCCACGCGGTAGGGCTCCAGAGTCAGGCTCAGGACACTGCCTGCTGGGTAGAACTTGTTGTTGAAGGTCACTGCCCCCACCAGCTGAATACTGACTGAGGCTCCCGCTGCCCCAGCCACCACAGCGAACTCCTTCAAGTGCTTGGAGGAGGTGCTGGGAGGCGTAAACACAAAGTACTCAGTGCCCAGGGCACGGACGGGCCACAGCCGCGTCAGCTCTGCCGTGTCGGGCTTAGTGTTTATGGCCTGCGCAGAGATCGCACGGTCTGAGCGGATCAGCACCGCTCGTCGGAAGGTATTACTGCCGACCATCTCAGCTTCGGCGCTGATGGTGACCATGACTGACCGCGCGGGCTTCACTATGACATTCTGGGAGGTGCCATCTGCCTGGCTGGCAATGGAGACTGAGGCGGGGCTGTCCGACAGGCTGGAGAGGAGGAGCTGGAGGGAGGCCCGGCGGTACCCTGGCAGGTAGTTCTGTAGGAAGGCTGCGAAGAATTCCACCTCCCCGGTGTCCTGGGGGTTCACCGAGGCCCCCTGGGTCACCCCTGAAGGGGAGAGAATGAGTTATGACTCCGCTTGTCCAACCCTCCCCAGCAGACAAGTAACCGCTTGCACTGTGGCTAGATGCCAGGTTGAAATAGTGACTGGAGCATTTCCCCTCCCCCCACTCCCCGCCCCCCTTCTCCCTCTCCTTTCTCCTTATTCACCACCGGCCTTTCTGGCTTTGGTTTTCTAAAAGCCTGAACACTTCCAAAGGGGATCTCAGACTCCAAGGCCGATGGGGGCAGGCGAGCAACGTGAATGTGAGAAACAGTCTGGGTGGGGAGTGTGCAAACCGGAGCATTCATACACCAAGGAAAGTGGGGAGCTGCTACCACCTTCGGCCTGTTATTATGATGGTTTATGGGCTCTTTTTTTTTTCTTTGTTTATGCCAGATCTTACCATGTTTTCAAGAGAAGTTGGCTCTTTGAATTCCCCTGGGAAATCTCCAACCCCAAATTGTTTTAAGTACTCTGGGGCTCAAACTGGCTGGATTCAGGTGCCTGTTACAGATTTCTGTCTTGATAAAACTTGGGCGGGGGTGTATAAAGGGGATAAAGGGAAGAAGATTATAGGTGTGTGGGCAATATATCTCCTAGAAAGAGAGAGGAGTGGGTGCTTTTCAATACCCCCAACTAGGAAGAGATTCTCCAGGGCTGGGAAGTGGGGGAGAAGGAGGGGAGATCAGCAGGGTCTGGGAGAGGGCATGGGGGTTATAGAAGGACTGTTTGCTGAATAAGGGGAGCGGGGAGGATGTCCCAGTGTCCCACGGGGCCAGGGGATCAGGGACAATGAAGACTTCAAAAGTAACCTAAGCAGATGCTGACTGATTCCCGCCTTTCCCCTAGTGCCCTGGTTTCATCTGAGACTCTGGGGCCTGGGCATAACCCTGGGGCACCGGGCACCAAGCCCTCCAAGAATGACTTTAGTGAAAATTTCCGTCACCTCTGCAGAATGAGACTCAGAGTCAAAACGTTGGTTGAGTTACAGAAAATGGAGGAAGTGGTAGTTCTCACATACTTTAGTTTGCGGACCGTGTTTTTTATTTGCTTCCTTCTGGGACAGGGAGACAATGGGCAAATCCCACCACATTCCTCTGCAGAACCCACGGGACCCCTCTCCATCTCCGCTAGCTCGTGGGGGGCGTATGGACGGAGGCTGCTGACCCCCGCAGGCAGAGTGCCCCAGACCAGAGCAAGGACAGGGATGGGATCTGGGTCTGACTTACCCCACAGGAGGGTTGCTCCGGTCCAGAGTGTCCACCAGCTCCGCAGGGACCCCATGTCTGCAGTGGGGAAAGAGAGGGCGTCATAGGAGGCCAGTCTGGCCCTTCTGGCTGGACACTGTCCTGGAGAGGACAGAAGGGCCCAGTCTCAGGACAGGGGCAACCTGGGCACCAGGAAGGCTGAGGCGGGCTGGATCCGAGGGCCAGTGTGTGTGTGTATAGGGGAGTCAGATGTTCAGTAGGTCTGGTTGGGGGTGGGGGGGTCAGGACAGGGCAAGGATGGGGAGTTGGGTGTCCAATGGTCTGGGGTTGGGGCGAGGAAGCCTGGAGCCAGGGGCCAGAGTAGGGGACCCGATGTCCCACTTCTAAAGAGGACCCCAGCCTGTCTCACCTGCAGGTCCCTGGAGCTGTGGGGCTGGCCCCTGAGCTGGGCTATATAGCGGAGTTTCTGGCCTCCTTGGGCCACACCCTGGGCCACCTACCAGGAAGATGGTGCCAACTTCCTGGAGGAGGCTGATGATCCCCGGGCCAGGTGGAATGGGGACCCTGAAGGCCTGGGAAGGGTGGAGGGCGAGCCCAGACACCTGGGCCCTGAGAGGGGTGTGAGAACAGCTGGTGGCTGTGGCCTAGGAGCCTTCTGGAAACTTCAGAACTATAAGGGTGGTGTCCCTGAGGAAAACAGCTGGGGAGCAGGGTGCTGAAGGTCTGAGTCCCCGGGGGCAGGGTGGGGAGTAGGGACAGAAGGTGGTATTTGATCTTGTTTGGTGGCTCGATGGTTGGATTTCTTCCTTTCCCAGTTGCCAGGAAGAATCACAAAGGACTTACATCCGGGTTCTGGCTGGTCCCTAGTCCCCACAAGCTGATTCCTGGGCCCGAGCCATCCATATTCTGCATCTAGGCAGCGCTGTGGGGGTGGGGACAGGTGTCTGAGGTGGGCAGGAATCTGGGCGCCTGACCCAGGCCAGCGGGTGCCTCCACCCCAGTCTACAAAATGGGAACATCAGAACTAGCCTCACCGGGCTTATCTCCCGGACCGTGCTCTGTACACCCTTGAGGACTGTAGGTGGGAGGCAGGCTCTTATGGTGAGGCTCCCCCGTGGAGAGCAGGGTGGGAGCTTGGGGGCTGGGAGCTGTGTGTGAAGAAGGATGGGGGCCTCTGTTTCCTGGTTCCACGCAGACACCGGCATCTACTTCCTGGAGAATTATTTGTTTTCTGGGAGGTCTTTTTGCCCAGAGAAGGGACTGGCAGAACAGGCTTTGGGGAACTCTATGCCCCCATCACCCAGGATCTGCCTGGGATGGGAAATGGGGGCCTACGTCGCACATGGGGAGCAGAAGGGGCCGCTGAGAGGTGGTGTGGACTTTCTGAGACCGGGTCTGTTCGTCCAGGGGAGCCGGCCAGGCCCAGGTCTTGCTCCCCTCCTCCCAACATCAGACTCATTGTTTGCTGGGGGCGTCTCCCCTGGAAAGGCAGCTGCAGGGCCTGGGAGCCTGGACAACACCCAGCAGCTGCTGCCCCCAGGACTTCTCCCTCCTCTCTTATCACCAAAGCCGGGGCCTTGTGGTGGCCAGGGTGGGTGAGGACTCTGGCATTCGCCACACAGGGCAGGCTCCCAGAGTGGGAAAGAGAGAAAGGCTCACAGCTGAATGGCTCCCAAAGTCAACCAGGAAAATGAAGTGAGTAAACAGGGGACTGGATGAGAACCAGGAAGGTCAAGAAACGGGTGGGGGTTGGGGGGCTCATGGAAGTGGGAGCTTGGGGAGGAGCAGTGCCTGGGTCTCTGAGGGTCTGGGGGTGGACCAGGGGGCAGGGAATTAGGGTGGGCCTCAGGGTGACTGAAGAGGGAAGCAAAGGCAGGAAAAGCTCAGCCTGCAGCCCATTGATAGATGTCAGGGACCGAGGGTGTAACACTTCCCAAGGCGTTTATGGCCTCCTGAAGGGCTCCATTTTTACACTTCCTTAGAAACTAAAAGCAACCTTATCTTGACAATAGCTGAACCCTGCTTTCAGAATTTCCTTGGAGACCCGGGTTATCTGCCTCCTCTCCCTCCACAAACTTGAAAGTATATCATTAATCACTCCTCACAACCCCAGTGCAGCTCTTTCTGCCCATGGGTCCTGTCTCTGTGCTTTAATGAAATCACCTTTTTGCACCAAAGACGTCTTCAAGAATTACTTCTTAGCCGTTGGCTCGCAAACCCCACTTCAAGTTTCATCAGTGACCATGCCCCCAATCTCCTCTAGGCCTTGAGGTCTCCCCTAGTTTGACCCTGGAGGGGAGGCTTTGTCCCTCAAAATCCATTGCTGCCCTTTGTACTCAGAGTCCCTAGAAATGGGGTGGAAATGGGGAACGTCACCATTTTTTTTTCTTTTTCTTTTTTTTTTTAAGGTTTTTTATTTATTTCTAGAGAGAGAGAGAGACAGCGTGAGCAGGGGAGGGTCAGAGAGAGAGGGAGTCACAGACTCTGAAACAGGCTCCAGGCTCTGAGCTGGCAGTCAGCACAGAGCCCGACGCAGGGCTCGAACCCACGAACTGCGAGATCATGACCTGAGCCGAAGTCGGACGCTTAAGCAACTGAGCCCCCCAGGCGCCCCTACCTCCTCCACTTAAAAATACATAATTATTGGGGCCTGGAGCCGGTTTCAGTCTGTGACTCCCTCTCTCTGACCCTCCCCTGCTCACACTGTCTCTCTCTCTCCTAGAAATAAATAAAACATTAAAAAAAAATACATAATTATTTTAAGCATTTCTTCCATCTGCATTGAGCACCATATCAGACAATGTTTTAGTTGTCTTGTACTTGAAGAGGAGTATGGAGAAATCAGTCTCTGCCTTCTTGTCTGAAACTGGAAGTCACCACTTCTTTTTTTTTTAATGTGTATTTTTGTATTTTTTTTTTTTTTTCTAGGAGAGAGGGAGAGACAGCGTGAGCAGGGGAGGGTCAGAGAGAGAGGGAGTCACAGACTGAAACAGGCTCCAGGCTCCGAGCTGGCAGTCAGCACAGAGCCCGACGCGGGGCTCGAACCCACGAACCGCAAGATCATGACCCAAGCGAAAGTCGGACGCTTAACCGACTAAGCCACCCAGGCGCCCCTGTATTTTTCTATTTTTGAGAGACAGAGAGAGATTGGGAGATTGAGCAAGCAGGAGGGGAAGTGAGGCAGAGAGAGAGGGAGAGAGGGAACACCAAGCAGGCTCTGTGGTGTCACAGTGGAGCACAACGTGGGGCTTGATCCCACGAACTGTGAAATCATGACCCAGGCCTAAATCCAGAATCAGATGTTTAACCGACGGAGCTACTCAGGCGCCCTTCACTGAGCTTTTGAATTTCAGAGGATTCAGGTAGAGAGAAAAGTTGAAATCTTCAATTTGTTCACACAGGAATATTTTATCACATTTCTATATTATCATGGGTATCTTAAGACAAAGTCTCCTTACTCTGGAAGAGCAAACAGAAGAGCCAGCAGTGTTTCAAACAAGAGTCACAAAGACTGTAACATCTTCCTCAATTCATTCAGTCCCATGTTACATTTCTTTCTTTTCCTTTAATGTCTATTTACTTTGAGAGAGAGAGAAAGAGAGAGAGAGAGAGAGGAAGGGAGAAAAAGGAAAAACGAATGGAGGAGGGGCAGAGAGAGACAGAGAGAGAATCCCAAGCAGGCTCCTCACTGTCAGCACAGAGCTCTCCATGGGCCTGAACTCACAAACTGAGAGATCATGATCAGAGCAGAAATCAAGAATCAGATGCTTAAGGGACTGAGCCACCCAGTCGCCACTCCCATGTTACTAACTCTTGTTCAGTTTGAATGCAGCTTTTTGTTTGTTTGTTTGTTTCAGACATTTTTACCCATTTTAGTTTTATGATTTAAAGCTATCAAAAACCTGAATTTGTCAAAAGCCCTTTTTATGAATCTCCTTGAAGATGAAACAGATTTTGCAAGAGAATAAGAACAATAGCTGTAAATGACAAAAGACTTGAAAATGGACACTGGTAATGATCTGACATGAGAGTTCACTGTGGTGTAGCTGGCAAGGAAATCCCGTTATTTCTGTGACACATAACACTTCAAAAATCAGAATATTGAGTGATGATCTGATACCAAAACATATTAAAACTTTAGGAATTGCATATATCTCCAGAATAGTTATAGTATTTACCCAAACAGTGTAACCTAAGGCTTATCATTATTAGTTTTTACTGCACTTCTGGAATAACCTTTTTTTTTAAATTTTTTAATGTTTTATTTATTTCTGAGAGAGAGAGACAGCATGAGCAGGGGAGGGGCAGAGTGAGAGGGAGACACAGAATCTGAAGCAGGCTCTAGGCTCTGAGCTGGCTGTCAGCACAGAGCCTGACGCGGGGCTCAAACTCATGAACCGTGAGATCATGACCTGAGCCGAAGTTGGACGCTTAACGACTGAGCCACCCAGGCGCCCCAACTTCTGGAATAACTTAATGTACCAAATAAAAAGGCCTAATTAGTCAAAAAGACTTCATTTGCAGGGAGGTTTGTCAAAAAACTCAGAAGTTATAAAGCACATGTCACAACGACATGGCAGTAAGAGGTTCCAAAGACAGATAGGTAGGGTTATATAGTTGTTAGCAAAAGTTAGCTCCTTTAATATTGAGAAGTTATAACTTTGTTAAGGATCAAGATCTGATAAAGACAAAACCTGGAAGTTTTGGTGTTCTGGGCAGACAAAAAAGAAGAAAACCTTTTGTTTACTTTTTTTTTGAGAGAGAGTGCATGAGTGGGAGAGAGGAAAGTGGGAGAGAGAGAGAGAGAGAGAGAGAGAGAGAAAATGAGAGAGAGAGAGAAAGAGAAACCTTAAACAGGCTCCACACTCAGCAGGGAGCCCTACTCAATCCCATGAACCACGAGATCATGACCTAAGCCGAAATCAAGAGTCAGATGCACACTCAACTGACTGAGCCACCCAGGTACCCCCACCAGCACACTTTTAAAATCCATTCATTTCAATCTTAGTCCTAACTGCACATAAAATTCTTTTCTGAAGATTTCCCTTCATAACTTTCTATCACTTTCTCATTCAGATTTTGACTTAGGCCTTTTCTTTCTAAACAACTTGTCTCATTTTAGGACAAAATGACTTTCTTTTTTCCTCAACACAATGTATTCCCTTTCCTTAGATCTTTCTCGTATATCTCCTGCTTTCCTACATAGAGAGTTGCTGCCCTTATTCCATTACTCTTAATAATGTTCAGCCAAATTTTAACTCCTAAAAACCATAGTTTCCAGTAAAAACTAAGTAGCAACCAATTGTGAACAGTTATATCAGACTTCTTAAGATCTGAAATTTATAAATACATTTCACAATTTTATTTTATTTTTTAAAATGTTTATTTATTTTTGAGAGAGAGACACAGAGACAGAGACAGAGCATGAACAGGGGAGGGGCAGAGAAAGAGGGAGACACAGAATCCAAAGCAGGCTCCAGGCTTCAATCTGTCAGCACAGAGCCCAACTCAGGGCTCAAACCCACAAACTGTGAGATCATAACCTGAGCTGAAGTCGGACGCTTAACCGACTGAATCATCCAGGAACCCCAAATACATTTCACAATTTTAAAAACATGTTTTTCCATAGTTCAATTTTTCAAATAAAGTACAAAGCATATTTACCAACAAACCCAAGTAATCTTCAGCTTCTCTGCAATCGGAAGTCAAAAGCAGATAAACTTCCTGTTCAGTAATCAATGCTTCAGTATCGTATCTTATTTGGAAAAGACTTAGATGTCCAATGAATTCAATGCAATTTACCATCTCCAAGAAAACTTTAAAGTTTCAGGTTACCAAAGACTTTGAAAGCTATCTTAACAATTACTCATGAAAGGAGCACCTGGGTGGCTCAGTCGGTTGAGTGTCTGACTTCCAGGTCATGATCTCATGGTTTGTGGGTTCGAGACCCACATTGGGCTCTGTGCTAACAGCTCAGAGCCTGGAGCCTGCTTCAGATTCTGTGCCTCCCTCTCCTTCTGACCCTCCCCTGCTCATGCTGTCTCTCTCTCTCAGAAACCATTTTTTAAAAAACATTAAATAAAATAAAACAATTACCCATGAAAACTTTGAGGAAAACAAAATTAAGCCCTATTTGAAATCCTCTTTTTGCTGACACAAGGTTATTTGACCTTCAGTCATACTTGGTAGTATATAAAAGTTTTATATTTAATGCTGATAACTCTAAAGACACATCCATCTTTATTAAACTAAGAAACTTGAGTTAGTTTAAATACTGAATATAGGAGCATCTGGGTGGTTCAGTTGGTTGAGTGCCCAACTCTTGATTTCGGCTCAGGATGAACTCATGGTTTGTGGGTTTGAGCCCCATGTCAGGCTCTATGCTGCCTGTGCAGAGCCTGCTTGGGATTCTTTCTCTCTGTCACTCTCTCTCTCTGACTCTTCTTTGCTCTCTCTCTCTCTCTCTCTCTCTCTCAAACTAAATAAATAAAGTTCTAAAAAATACCAAATATTTTCCACCTGGGTCCACTTAAAAGACAATCAATTTGTTCCCCATTGTCAACTTTTTAGCTGGGACACTGGTGGGGAAACCTGAAGTGGGTGGTGTAAGTCCAAGGGGGTGCTCTTTGCTCCTTGACAGACAGGGAGGAAGGAGGAGACAACGGTGCCAGGACCAGTTCTGCAGGCCGCGCCCAGGGTGGTGCAGAAGCAGGAGGGAAGGGAGGGGGCAGATAGCTGAGGTGCCACCAGACAGCTGGAGGTGGATGATAGCCCAGAGGGCAGAGAAAAGGCTCCTGGTTCTAAAGCTCATCAGCTAAGACAGATGAGCAGACACTTGTTTTTTTCTCACCAATAAGTAGAAATGGGCAGTCCATGTCGAGCTGGAGAAGACAGGAAACTTCCTTGAAACCAAAGTTTTGGCTGCTGCCCATCCCAAGGTTGATTAACCAGAGATCATTGATTACAATTATCATAGCCATTAATCTGGCTCTATTAAGCTCTGTAGCCCGTGTGTACTCCAACAACATGGGTTTATTAGGAGGAGCCCTACTTAGATAATCATCAACCAAAACGTTGGGAGGAAATTTATTAGCTTGGCTAGTGGCCAAACACATTCTGCAAGAGGTCCTTAGGTCAAGGTCCGGATTTAGGGGCACGCAGACCTGGCAACAGGGTACCTCAGTCTATTAGCCCTGTTTTCTGTAGAAGAGATCTGATAAATCATACTGAATCTTAACATCTCATTAATGGGCCATTTTTTCTTGTCTCCTAAGGAATACTGAGGTCATGCAATGTTACAAAATTTCCCCTTAAATTTTGCAACCTGAATTGTTTCCAGTGGGTTAGAAGGCATCCCAATGGAGAGTTCTTGGGAACTGAAGACCTCGTGCTTCTAGAAAAGTAGAGAAGGTCCATTACCAAGAAAGTCACACCCCTTACCCCTGTTGCCAATGACTCCCAGGCGGCATCCTACACAGGATATGTCAGAGATTCCTAGTAAGAAGCCAACAAGAGGTGGCCCTTGAATGAAATCACTGTGATCACTGCCCTGCCAGCACCCCACCCCAACCCCACAGCTTCTCCGTCATCCTAGGCTACAAATGGGTGCCATGAATGGACCAAAATACTCTGTCGTGCTGTGCTATGAAGGCTGTGAAGAACATGCCATTTTTAACCCATGGAAAACACTAGAAAACTTTTACAAGGGGAAATGACCCAATGTAATTTAAGTAGTTAATAGGGGACATTGATGGAAAACAGTAAAGATAGAAATCCAACATGATCTAAGCAATGTTCTAACACATGTCAGCTTTACAGCTGACTTCCCTAGGAAATGGTCCCTGGTTGAATTTTAATTCAATCAGATGCTGGTTTCAGTTGCCTTGAGGCCAGAAGCGGCTAGAACAGAAATACGGAGGGGATCACATTAGACCAATGAGGAGGAAACGTCACATGTGACTCAAGATTGGCAGCCATCCTGGTGATCTAAGTGGCTGTCCCTTGCCCAAGAAAGACAACTTTGTATAAGGACAGGAAAGAAAGAGAGGGCATCAAGCTTCTAGGTCTTATTTACCATTCTGGCCAGGCTGCTAACTTTCAGCCAAAAGGCATGTTTTTTTTCCTCCTCAGGGAGCAGCTGCGGGCTAGAGGACCATAGCCTGAGCAGTTGACATGAACATATTCCAAAACATTATGCTCTTAAAAAGTCCCTGAAATGGAAGTAAAGGAAGAGAAGATGAATTACTCGCCAAATGTGCATTGAGGCTTGGAGTCCAGATGAGAAGACTCAGGCCACATGTTCAGGCACCAACATTATATGGTTTGCAGTTTTGGGGTTCAGAGCCAGTGGCCAAAAAAGAATTCTTAAGATGTTTTCAGTGCAAAAAGGTAGTTTAACTAAAGCACGGGGACAGGACCTGTGGGCAGAAAGAGCTGCACCGAATGATTATATACTTTTAAGTTGGGGGTGCGTAGGGATAAAGGAAGTTTCTAAGAGGATCTTCTTTTTTCTTGTTATGTCCAGATCGCGATCTCCCCAAAATCCCAAGACCACCAAGGAGTCCGAGTCGCGTATGCAAAGGCAAAGGGCTTTATTACGGGCTTAAGTTCGGGCTCCCAGACCTCACCAACGCAATGAATCCATGCCGAGAGCCCTGAAGAAGGGCAGAGTAGGGTTTTTATGGGGTTTGAGATAGGGGAGTTACAGAAGTTGTGACATGGGAACAGTGATCCAATCATAATTATAGAACATCATTGACAGTGGGTTTGACCATACACATTGTCTAGAGTATTTGTTACTTTTGGCGGGATCCAATTACAACATTTAGAGTACCTTTAAATTCAACCAATTACAGAGCGAGCATAGGGTCTTGTTCCGCGACTAACAGGTTAACTTTAACATTAGGTGACAGGGTCCTATCTATAGTTTCTATCTCCAGGCCTCTCCCTTGGTAATGTGGAGGGTGGTCGCTGGACTTTCCTGATTGGGTGTTGCAAGGGTGGTTTCTCCTGGCTTGGGCAATGTGTAACTGCCTGATAGTTTTGGGGAAGCTGGAACTCAGGCCTTCTAGTTTAGAGGGGAAACTTAAAGCCTGTCATGGAGTCACTTTGGTTTAGACGTTTAGACTTGTGGCCTTACATACTTTTTAATTTCTGTTAAATGTTTATTTATTTTTGAGAGAGAGAGAGAGAGAGAGCATGAGCAAGAGAGGGACAGAGAGAGGGAGACACAGAATCCCAAGCAGGCTCCAGGCTCTGAGCTGTCAGCACAGATCCCAACACAGGGCTCGAACCATTGAACCATGAGATCATGACCTGAGCCAAAGTCGGATGCTTAACTGACTGAGCCACCCAGGCGCCCCCCACTTTTAACAAGTTAGATATCTTGGCCCTTTTCAAATTTATCCCTGTGTATGTGGTGAGGAACAGATCAAATCTGAACTTTTTCCATATAGCTACCCACTTACTCCAGTACCACTTACTTTAAAAATCCTTTTCTCCAGTAGTTTGAGATGCAATCTTCACTGTATGCTAAATTTCTATATGCATTTGGTTCTCTTCCTGAATTTTCTATCCTGTTCCTTTGGTCCATCCATGTGCTAATACTGATGAGGTTTTGAGGTACTGGTGGGGTTCAGAGCTGGCAGCCAAGAAAGAATTCTTGCTGACATCTTTGGTGCAAAAAGGTGTTTTCATTAAAGTGCAGAGACAAGACCCTTGGGTAGGAAGAGCTGCACTGGGGTTGTGAGGACTGACTAGCTATATACTACGAGGCTGGGGGAGATAAAGTCAAGAGAAGTTTCTTGAAGGGATTTTCCATATGCTAAAGACCCACAGTTTAGCGGAGGCTGAGCTATTGTCAAGCTAAGGCTCTTTTTCCCTCTAGCAAAGCATTAACATTAAGACAGCAGGGAGCTCCTGGGGATTAGGCTATTGATACTATTGCCCTTTTCCTGTAATACTACTGAGATACTTATAAACTGATGGAGCCTGGGGCGCCTGGGTGGCTTAGTCGGTTAAGCGTCCGACTTTCGCTTAGGTCATGATCTCACGGTTCGTGGGTTCGAGCCCCAAGTTGGGCTCTGTGCTGACTGCCAGCTCAGAACCTGGAGCCTATTTCGGAGTCTGTTATTCCCTCTCTCTCTGACCCTCCCCTGCTCACGCTGTCTCTCTCTCTCTCTCTCTCCTAGAAATAAGTAAAACATTAAAACAAAAATTAAAAAAAAACCTGATGGAGTCTCTTATCTGTTTAACCATTTGTTTTCTGTCTTTTCCTTTGTCCTTGGGCAGCCAGGGGTGGCTGAGGAATGTCACATACATCCCACCTGGGGGGGGTGCCAGCTTGTGCTTGACCCTCAGCTTGCCTTTTGTCCCTCATCAATACCATATTATTGTAATTACAGGGGTTTTTATAACATGTTGCACTATCTGGTGTGGCCAGTGGTGTCCTCTTACCATGGTCTTCTTAGAGTTTTCCTGGCTGTTCTTGTTTGCTTATTCTTTCAAATAAGTTTTATAACCAATCTTTTTCTAATTCTAGATAAAATGATGGCATCTGGGGGGAAGGTTGCACTACATGTATACATTAACTTTGGAAGAATTGATATCTTTATTACAGGGGCCTTCTGTCCAAAAACATTGCCCTTGCATTTGTTCATGTTTACTTTTGTGTCTTTCAGGAGTGTTTATAGTTTTCCTCTTATAAATTTTACACATTTCTTGTTAAGCTAATACCTATATATATATATATTTTTTTTAATTTTTAATGTTTTATTTATTTCTAGGATAGAGAGAGAGACAGCGTGAGCAGGGGAGGGTCAGAGAGAGAGGGAGTCATAGACTGAAACAGGCTCCAGGCTCTGAGCTGGCAGTCAGCACAGAGCCTGACGCGGGGCTTGAACCCACGAATCACGAGATCATGACCTAAGCAAAAGTCGGACGCTTAACCGACTAAGCCACCCAGGCGCCCCTAATGCCTATATATTTTATTATTATTACTATTTGTTCTCATGACTAGGGTCTACCTTTCTGTTCTTTCTTCTAACTGGATCCTGTTAAAGACAGCTGGTTTCTGTATATTAATTTTATGTCATGCTACTTCACTAAGTTCTATTTGTGGTTGCTTTTCCATTGATTGTTTTATAATCATATAATCAAACAGAGGGTTTTTTCTAACTCTTTCCTTTTTTAGAGAGAGAGAGAGAGTGTGTGTGTGTGAGGGGTGGAGAGGGGCAGAGGGAGAGAGAGAATCTCAAGCAGGCTCCATACTCCATGCAGAGCCGGGCATGGGGCTTGATCCCATTCCCCTAGGATCATGACCTGAGCTAAAATTAAGAGCCAGCGCAGAGCCCAACATAGGGCTTGAACTCATGAACCGTGAGATCATGATCCAAGCATGAACCAAGACTTGGGCACTCAACAGACTGAGCCACCCAGGTTAGTTTCCTGTTAGTTTCCTAACCTGCCCCTGTTAGTTTCCAATTCTTACGTTTCTAACTGGTGTTATAGCTCCTGGCCCCAACATAAAGTGAAAGAGACTGAAGATGAAGGGCACCCCCATCAGAATACTATTCCTCTCAGTACAGTCCTGACTTCAGCTTCTTTCTACCTCCTGCACCATGCCTCTAGTCTGGCTTCCACCCCCACCCCTGCTCTGAGTTGATGCCAGCCAAGGCTGCAAATAACCTCCTTATAATTAAGTCCTGAGACCATTTCCTGCTTTCAGAGAATAAGTGCCCCTTTTTAAATTTTTCTTCCATTGACTTTTCTGGTAGCACATACTTATGTACACACACACACACACTTACCTTATCTCCCATCAATCCCTCCAGCTGCAACTTTCAAGCTCCTTATATTATGTCACCCCTCATTCTCAAGCCTCTTCTTATAGTCTACTGTCTTCCTAAGCCTTCCCAAACTCTTTCCTGGCTTCAGATACCACTGACTCCTGCTGACTCATGCCCCATGATGGTTCCAAATGACCTTCTGCTTTTGTTTTTTATCTTATCAGAAACAAGATATCTCTTCCCATGCATGCACTCACATGGTAAGTTGCCAAAATTCATTTATCATTACATACTGGTTGAGACAGAAGGATTGAGTCTTCTGGTGCTAGGCCAACATAGACAACAGTGATAAGGAACGTGAAATGGTAATTCTTGGTAAGTCACATACAAGTTCATAAGAAAACCATGATTCTATACCAAGTGAGGATTCTGAAAATTTTAAGAGCAGTCACAACTATCCTTTGAGCTCCAGATGGTGTGTTTCACTGCCGACTTGATACCTACTGAATGTCTCAAAGTCATTTCAAATTCAGTAGATCCCAAATCTCATTGTCTCCCACCACCTATCCTGTCCCTCTCTTGTTTTGAATGATGCTACCATTGGCACCAGTTCTGCAAGCCAGAGAATAGTTTTCCCAAGAGTACTTTCTTTTTTACATTAGTACATGGTAAAATTGACATGTATGGATTTACGTTCCCACTATTATAGGATACAGAACAGTTCCATCATCCAAAATCCTCCCTCGTGCTTCCCTCTTCAGTCACACCTTCCCTCTCCCCCTAACCCCTGGCAACCACTACTCTTTCCTATGTTCCTGTAGTTTTGCATTTTTCGAGAATGTTTCTTTACTTTAAAATTTTTTATCATTTTTTAAAAATATTTATTTATTTTTAGAGAGAGCAGGGGTTGGACGGAGAGAGGGGGGAGAGAGAATCCCAATCAGGCTCTGCACTATCAGCACAGAGCCTGAAGGGAGGCTTGACCTCACCAATCAGGAGATCATTACCTGAGCTGAAATCAAGAGTCGGACCCTTAACCAACTGAGCCACCTAAGGTGCCCCAGAATTCAGTTGTTTTCTATTAAGCTGGACATTAAAAAGATTTGCAAAAACTCAAAACAATGTCACTCTTTTTTTTTTTTTACGTTTATTCATTTTTGAGAGACAGAGCACAAGCAGCAGAGAGACAGAGAGAGCAAGACACAGAATCCAGAGCAGGCTCCGGGCCCTGAGCTGTCAGCACAGAGCCAGACACAGGGCTCGAACCCATGAACCGTGAGATCATAACCTGAGCCCAAGTCAGACACAACCGACTGAGCCACCCAGGTGCCCCAATATCACTCTTTTCAAAAGATTCGTGTGTGTGTGTGTGTGTGTGTGCGTGCGTGCGCGCGCGCTTAGCGTTGTCATTAAGATTAATTAAGCCAGGGTGCCTAGGTGGTTCAGTCAGTTAAGCGTCTGACTTCGACTCAGGTCAAGATCTCATGGTTGGTTGAGTTGGAGTCCCACGTTGGGCTCTGTGCTGACCTTTCAGAGCCTGGAGCCTGGAGCCTGCTTCGGATTGTGTCTCCCTCTCTCTCTGCCCCTCCCCCCCTCATGCTCTGTCTCTGTCTCTCAACAATAAATAGGCGTTGAAAAAAATTAAAAAACAACAACATTGATTAAGGCTACTATACGTAACCCCTCACTGATTACAACTAAAAGTTCTGGCCAGAATACATAAAATAACTACCCAAGGACACTGAAAAGTAACTGACAGCAGGAAGATTGCAGAGGGAAGTCAAAGTTTGAAAAAGAACTGACATGGAGGTAAGGTTTCTGTGGGGTTTTTCCCTCTTGTACCTCTCTACTTTAACCAGAGCATGATCCAAATCCCAGACCTGGGCAGCAGATGCAGACAGAAAAATTCTGAGAAATGCTCTCTTTCTGGTCAGAGAACTGGGAAGGATCACCTATAAACAGATAGTATGTGGGGGCAAAGTGGGGAGCCAATGGAAAAATTAAATGAAAAGCATTCAAATCCAAAAGAAGGCAGAAATGGGGAAAGAGAGAACAAAACAATAAAATGATAGACCTAAATCCAATGTACCAATCTTACCTTACATGTAAATAATCAAAGTATACCAAATAAAAGACAGAGATAGTCAGATTAAATTTAGACTATATGCCATCTACAAGAAACTCACTTTAAATAAAAAGATGTGGACAGAATAAAAGTAAAAGGATGGAAAAAGATATACTACCCAAATACCAATTAAAATAAAGCAAGAGTCACCCTATTCATATCAGAAAAAAAGTATACTTCAGAACAAGAAAAACTACCAGGGTCATTATATAATGATATAAAAGTAAATTCACCAAGACAATTTAACAACCCTGACTGTGCCTGTGCCTAACAACAGAGCTTCGAAACACATTAAGGGAAAACAGACAGAACTGAAAGTAGTAGACATATCTATATTTATAGTTGGCAACTTCAACACTCATCTCTCAGTAATCAATAGTAAAAATAGATAAGAAATCAGCAGAATAGAGAAGATATAAACAATACTATCAACTAAGCTGGTCAAATTGATATTTCCGAAACATTACACCCAACAATAGCAGAAAACACATTCTTTTCAAGTGCACATAGTGGGTGCCTGGGTGGCTTAGTAGATTAAGTGCCTGACTTAGGCTCAGGTCATGATCTTGTGATCTGGTGATTTTGAGCCCCATGTTAGGCTCTGTCTGAGCATGCTTTGGATTCTTTGTCTTCCTTTATCTCTGCCCCTCCCCTCTCATGCTCTCTCTGTCTTTGTCTCTCTTTCAAAAATAAAATAAATATCAAGTGCACATAGAACACTTACTAGGATAGACCATATCCTGAGGCACTTGGGTGACTCAGTCAGTTAAGAATCTTGACTTTTGATATCATCTCAGGTCATGATATCATGGTTCAAGAGATCGAGCCCCAAGATCGAGCCCTGCATCAGGCTCTGCACTGACAGCACAGAGCCTGCTTGGGATTCTCTCTCTTCCTCTCTCTCTCTCTGCCCCTTTCCTTGCTCCCACACTCTCTCTCTCAAAATAGATAATTTTTTAAAAAGATACACTATATCCTGTGTTATAAAGTGAACACCTTAACAAATTTTTAAAAATCATACAAAATATGCATATACAAAGTACGTCCTCTGGCCACAATGGGATTAAAGTAGAAATCAATAATAGAAAGATAGTGGGGTGACTGAGTGGCTCAGTTGATTGAGCATCTAGCTTTGGCCCAGGTCATGATCTCACCATTCATGGGTTCAAGTCCCACATCGGGCTTGCTGTTGTCAGTGACAGAGCCTGCCTTGGATCCTCTGTCCCCCTCTTTCTGGCCCCCCCACCTCTCTCTCTCTCAAAAATAAATAAACATTTTTAAAACTTGTTTTAAAAATAATAGAAAGATAGCTGGACTATTTCCCAAATACTTGGAAATTAATCACAGACTTCTAAATAATCCATGAGTCTCAGTTAAGAGGAAATAAAAAAAATATTTTTAAAAATTTATTTTTGAGAGAGAGACAGAGAATGAGCAGGAGAGGGGCAGAAAGAGAGACACACACACAGAAACCAAAGCAGGGTCCAGGCTCTGAGCTGTCAGCCAGAGCCTGATGCAGAGTTCGAGCTCATGAATGGCCAAATCATGATCTGAGTTGAAGTCAGATACTCAACCAACTGAGCCACCCAGGCACCCCTAAAGAATGCTTTTAAATAAATCTAAAAATATCAAAATTTGTGGGAGCAATTAAAGCAGTTTTTAGAGGTAAACTCATTGCAGTAAACATATATTACAAAAGAATTTCTCAAATCTAGCTACCTTAAGATCCTAGGAAAAGAAGAGCTGATAAAACCCAGAGTACTGAAGGAAAACACAGCAAAGAGCAGAAGTCAGTAACACTGA
This sequence comes from Proteles cristata cristata, assembly GCA_017311185.1. Taxonomy (NCBI): domain Eukaryota; kingdom Metazoa; phylum Chordata; class Mammalia; order Carnivora; family Hyaenidae; genus Proteles; species Proteles cristata. Next base: position 85,741 of record JAESUZ010005182.1, read on the forward strand.
AAAAAAAATAGGAAAAAAAATCAATAAAACTAAAAGCGATCTCTGATAGACCAATACAGTTGATAAACTTGTAACCAGGTTGACCAAGAGAAAAAGAGAGTAAACAAAATTATCTACTTTGTGAATGAAAGAGAAGCTATAATTACAGAACCAACATGAATTAAAAGGTAATTAGATAATACTACAAAAAACCCAATGCCCATAAATTTGACAACTTCCATGAAATATATCAATTCCTTGAAATATACCAACTACCCAAAACTACCCAAATTCACCAAAGATGAAAAAGATAACTTGAGGATTCTATAACTATTAAAGAAATTGAATGTATATCTGCCAAAAAATAAATCTCCAGGCCAATGGTTTCACTGGAGAATTCCATCAAATATTCAAATATTTATTCCATCAAATAAAATAATCTAAATTCTGAAAAATATCTTCCAGACAATAGAAGAGGAAGGAACACATTCCAGCTAATTTTATGAGACCAACATTACCTTGATACTGGAGACCAGATAAAGACATTACAAGAAAACTATAAATCAATATTCCCCATGAGCATAGACACAAAAATCCTTAACAAAATATTAGTAAATTAAATCCATCAATATATAAAAATGATAATACATAAAAAGGCCAACTGCGGTTTATTCTGGGAATACATGATTCATTCAAGATTCAAAAAGCAAATCAATGAAATTCATCGTATTAACAAACTAAAGAATAAATTCTGTGTGATCATCTCAATAGATAAAGAAAAAACATTAAACAAAATTGACTTTTAAGTCAGTAAACAAGGAATAGAAAGAAACTTCCTTAACCTGTCAAAGGGTATTTATAAAGATAGATGATGTTAAAAGTTTGAATACTTTCCATTTAAAACTGGGAACAAGAAAAGAATGTTTGCTTTCACCTATCCTATTCAATATTGTTCTGAGAGTCCTGGCCAGTGCAAGCAGTCAAGAAAGAAGAAGAAAAAAAAAAAAAGCATATAGATCGAAAAGGGAAAAATAAGGTCTCCAGGTTGGCTTAGTTGATTAAGCATCTGACTCTTTATTTTGGCTCAGGTCATGATCTCACAGTTCGTGGGTTCAAGCCCCATGTCGGGCTCTGTGCTGACTGCCAGCTCAGAGCCTGAAGCCTCTTTTGGATTCTGGGTCTCCCTCTCTCTCTGACCCTCCCCTGCTCACACTGTCTCTCTCCCTCCTAGAAATAAGTAAAACATTTTTTTAAAATAAAAAAAAATCGAAAAGCTGATTCCAAAACTGTTATAGAAATGCTACGTACCTAGAATAGCCGAAGTAACTTTGAAAAAGAAGGATAAAGTTGGAAGACTTCCATTACCAAAGTTCAAGATTTGTAAAGCTAAAGTAATTTTTTAATGTTTTATTTATTTCTGAGATAGAGAGAGACAGCATGAGCAGGGGAGGGTCAGAGAGAGAGGGAGACCCAGAATCCAAAAGAGGCTCCAGGCTCTGAGCTGGCAGCACAGAGCCCAACGGGGGGCTTGAACCCATGAGCCATGAGATCATGAATTGAGCCAAAGTTGCACGCTTAACCGACTGAGCCACCCAGGTGCCCCTATAAAGTTAAAGTAATTAAGACAATGTAGTATTGGTGTCAAGATAGGAAAATAGATCAGGAGAACAGATTATGAGTAGAACCACACCTGAGTAGTGGACTGAATTTCGACAAAATTTCATAACAATTCCATGGGAAACAATAGTATTTTCAACAAATGGTGCTCGAACAAGTGAGTATCCAGAGGCAAAAAAGGTGAACTTTAGCACTGCTTTGTACCCCATGGCAAAAATAAAACCCCACAGCCTTAAAATGAATTATAGCTCTAAATGCAAATGAAAATACAAAACTTTTAGAAGAAAATCTTTGTGACTTTCCATTAGGCAAAGATTCTTTTAGATAACAACATTGACAGAATGATCTCGTTGCTTTTTTTTTTTAATTGATAAACTGGACTTAAAATCAAGAATTGCTGTCTTCAGAGACTTTATTAAGAGGATGGAAAGTCAAGCCACATATTGGGAAGGTATTTGTAAATAACCTCTGGTAAATGACTTGTGTAAGTCTTATGGACTGAATGTGTCCCCCCCTCTCCCAAAAAAATTTGTAGTTGATGCCCTAACTCCCAATGTTACTGTATCTTGAGATAGGGCCTGTGAGGAGGCGATAGAAGTTTAATGAGGTCCTAAGCATGGGGTTCTAATCCTTATTAGAAGAGGAAGAGATTCCACACCTTTCTTACTCCACTATGTGAGGACACAGTAAAAAGGCAGCCATCTGGGTATCTGGGTGGCTCAGGTAGTTGAGTGCCTGACTCTTGATTTTGGCTCACGTCATGATCCCAGAATCATGGGATAAAGCCCCATATTGGGCTCTGTGCTAAGCATGGAGCCTGCTTAAGATTCTCTCCCTCTCTCCCTCTCTCCCTCTCTCCCTCTCTCTCTCTCTCTCTCTCTCTCTTTCTCTCTCTCTGTCTGTCTCTCAGGACACCTGGGTGATTCAGTTGATTAGGCGTCCAACTCCTGATTTCATCATGGAGGTCATGAAGAAGAATCCCAGGAGCCTGCCTGGGATTCTCTCTCTCTCCCTCTGCCCCTTAGATCTCAGAGCCTGCTTGGGATACTCTGTCTCTGCCCCTCTGCCCCCACCCCCTCCCCCCCAGTCACACTCTACCTCTCAAAATAAATAAATATATATTTGTTTTTTAAAAAGATTCTTTCTCTCTCTCTCCCTCTCCCCAACTCATGTGAGTGTGCTCTTTCTCAAAAAAAAAAAAAAAAAAAAAAAGGCAGCCATATATAAGATCTATAAGCTAGTAAGAGAGCTCTCACCAAGATCCAAAAACAGCTAGCACGTTGATCTTGAACTTCCCAGCCTCCAGAACTGTGAGAAATAAACTGCTTTTGTTTGAGCTATCAGTCCATGATTTTGCCCAACCTGACTAAGACACTAGAATAAATAAAGAACGGTCGAAACACAATTAAAGAGAAAAAGCAACACAATTAAAAATGGGCAAAATATTTAAACAGACACCCCACCCAAGGAAATAAATGGATAGTAAATAAGCACATGAAAAAAGGCTCAGTACTGTTAGTCATTAGGTAAATTCTAGTGAAAATCACACCTATTAGAATGTCTAAAATTGAGGAGCGCCTGGGTGGCTCAGTCAGTTAACATGGGACTCTTGATAGCAGCTCAGATCATTATCTCATGGTTGTGAGATAGAGAATGTATTGGGCTCTGCACGGTGTGTGGAGCCTACTTAAGAGTCTCTCTCCCTTTCCTTCTGCCCCTCCCCTGCTTGCATGCCCTTTCTCAAAATAAAAACAAAGCAGTTTTTTTAATAAAAAAATTTTTTTTAATGTTTCATTTATTTTGGAGAGAGAGAGAGACAGCGTGAGCAGGGGAGGGTAAGAGAGAGGGAGATACAGAATCTGAAACCGGCTCCAGGCTCTGAGCTAGCTGTCAACACAGAGCCTGACGCGGGGCTTGAACCCAGGAACCGTGAGATTCATGACCTGAGCCGAAGTCGGACGCTTAACTGACTGAGCCACCCAGGTGCCCCAAAACAAAGCAGTTTCAAAAAAATGTCTAAAATTGAAAGACTGATTTGAAAGTCAGGGAGTATTTGGCGAGGATGTGGAACAGCTAGAAGTCTCATACTGCTGACGGGAATGTGATATGGAAAAACCATGCCAGCAAGTCATGTGGTGGCTTCTTTAATAAGTTAAATTGACACCTACCATAGGACCCAGCCATTCCACTCCTGGGTGTTTATCCAAGAGAAATAAAAGCACGTGTCCAACTTTTACATGAATGTTCAGGGCAACTGTACTTGTCATTCCAAAGACTATTAATCAGTACAGTATCTTCAGCAAAGCAAGAGATTGAGCTATGCTATATACAGTAACATGCATAAATTTGAGAATACTTAGGTGGAATGAAAGAGTGTATACTGTATGATCCCATTTACATAAAATTCTAAAATCCTAAAAACTGCAAATGAATTAGAGTTTCCTAGGGTAGAGGCACAGAGAGTCTGGAGGAAGAGTATAGAAAGACCCAAAATGACTTTGTAGGGCAACAGATGGGTTCACTCTCTTGATTCTAATGATGGTTTCTTGCGTGTGTACACATACCGAAATTTACCAAATTGCAGACTTTAAATATGTGCACCTTATCATGTATCAATTATCCTATTTTGAGAAAGATACTCTTTTATTTTACTTTTTTAATGTTTATTTTTGAGAGAGAGACAGAGTGCGAGCAGGGCAGGGGCAGAGAGAGGGGGACACAGAATCCAAAGCAGGCTCCAGGCTCCCAGCTGTCAGCACAGGGCCTGACGCTGGATCGAACCCACCCACTGTGAGATCATGACCTGAGCCGAAGTTGGACACCCAACTGACTGAGCCACCGAGATGCCCCTAGGAAGATACTATTTTAAGTAGCTTGAAAAAATGATGTATTTAAGGGCATACCTGGTTTTATTGAATTCTCTTTATTGTGCTTCACAAACTTTGTGTTTTTTACAAATTGAGGGTTTTAGACAACCCTGCACTGAACAAATCTATTATTGGGACCATTTTTCCAAAGCATTTGCTCACTTCGTGTCTCCGTGTCACATTTTGGTAAATCTTGTAATATTTAAATTTTTTTCCATTACCATATCTTTAACAAAAAAAAAAAAATTTTAATGTTTTATTTATTTCTGAGAAAGACAGCATGAACACAGGAGGGTCAGAGAGGGAGGGAGATACAGAATCTGAAACAGGTTCCAGGCTCTGAGCTGGCTGTCAGCACAGAGCCCAATGCGGGGCTCGAATCCACGAGCCGTGAGATTGTGACTTGAGCCGAAGTCGGACACTTAACCGACTGAGCCACCCAGGCGCCCTTCCATTACCATATCTTTTATGGTGGTCTCTGATCAGTGACCTTTAATGTTACTATTATAATTGGGTACACCTAAGCCAGTGACCTTAATTGATAGATGTATATGTTCTGACTGCCCCACTGACCAGCTGATCCCCTGTCTCTCTCCTCTCCCTACGCCTCCCTATTCCCTGAATCACAATATTGAAATTAAGCCAGTTAATAACACTACAATGGCTTCTAAGAGTTCAAGTGAAAGGGAGAGCCCCATGTCTCTTCCTTTAAAACAAAAGCTAGAAATAATTAAGCTCAGTGAGGAAAACATGTCAAAAGACAACATAAGGTGAAAACTCAGCTTCTCATGCCAAACAGTTGGCCGGTTAGAGGAAAAGTCCCTGAGGAAAATGAAAAGTCCAACTCCAGTGAACATACGAATGATAAGAAAGCAAAACAGCCTTCTTGCTGATATGGGGAAAGTTTTAACAGTCTGGAGAGAAGATCAAACCAACTATAGCATTCCCTTAAGCCGAAGTCTAATCCAGAGCAAGGCCCTAACTCTCTTCAGCTCAATGAAGGTTGACAGAGGGCAGGAAGCACAGGAGAAGAGTGTGAAGCTAGCAGAGGTTGGTTCATGAGGTTTAAGGAAAGAACTCATCTCCATGATATAAAAGCGCAAGGTGAATTGGCAAGTGCTGCTATAGAAGCTGCGGCATGTTAAAATAATCCATGAAAGTGGCTGTCATAAACAAATTTTTCACGTTGATGAAACAGCCTTTTATTGGAAGAAGATACCATCTGGGACTTTCATGGGTAGAGAAGAAAAGTCAATACATGGCTTTAAAGCTTCAAAGGACAGGCTGACTCTTGTTAGGAGTAATGCGGCTGGTGACTTTAGGTTGAAGCCAGTACTCACTGACCATTCTAAAATCCTTTGGCACTTAAGAATTATTCTAAACTATGGGGCGCCTGGGTGGCTTAGTCGGTTAAGCGTCCGACTTTCGCTTGGGTCATGATCTCGCGGTTTGTGGGTTCGAGCCCCGCGTGGGCTCTGTGCTGACTGCCAGCTCAGAGCCTGGAGCCTGTTTCAGTCTGTGACTCCTCTCTCTCTGACCCTCCCCTGCTCACGCTGTCTCTCTCTCTCTCTCTCCTAGAAATAAATAAAAAACATTAAAAAAAAAAAAAAGAATTATGCTAAACTAGGGGCGCCTGTGTGGCTTAGTCGGTTAAGCGTCCGACTTTCGCTTAGGTCATGATTTCGCAGTTCGTGGGTTCGAGACCTGCGTCAGGCTCTGTGCTGACTGCCAGCTCAGAGCCTGGAGCCTATTTCAGAGTCTGTGACTACCTCTCTCTCTGACCCTCCCCTGCTCACGCTGTCTCTCTCTCTCTCCTGGAAATAAATAAAACATTTAAAAAAAAAAAAAAGAATTATGCTAAACTAGTCTTCCTGTAAAAAAGCCTGAATGACAGCACATCTGTTTACAACATGGCTTACTGAATATCATAAATTTTGAAATGTTTATTTTCGAGAGAGAGAGAGAGAGAGAGAGAATCCCAAGCAGGCTCCACACCATCAACACAGTCCAATGCAGGGATCGAACTCACAAACCATGAGAGATCATGACCTGGGCCAAAGTTGGATACTTAACCGACTGAGCCACCCAGGTACCCCTGAAAACATAACTTTTATATGCACTGGGAAACCAAAAATGTAATTTGACTCACATTATTGCTTTGCTTTATTGCAATGGTCTGGAACCAAACTTGCAATATCTCCAAAGTTTGCCTGGATATATCTACCATAAAGGAAAGGAACAAAACACCAAAGAAAGAAATCAAAGAAGAACTAAATAAATGTGGAGACATACTATATTCATGGATGGGAAGACTCGGTATCATTAACATGCCAGTTCTAACCAAATCAATCTATAAATTTAATGCAATTCAAATAAAAATCCCAGTAGTAGTTTTAAAAAAATACATATATATGGCAAAATATATGTGTAATATGTATCTGTATACAGACACACATATAAGAATGCATATATAGGATTAGAATGCATTTATATGATAAAGTATATGTGTTAAATGGTAACATTTGGGGAATCTGGGCAAAGACTATGTACTATTCTTATAAGTTTTCTGGAACAGAAATTTCAAAATAAAAAGATTTTTTAAAGGGTTTATAGTTTAGCACTTTGTCATCTATTTTTTCCTTTAGGTATTATATATTCTGTGAACACATGGCATATTAAATATTCCACACCACTAGTTTTTAAGTTTATTTGTTTTGAGAGAGAGAGAGAGAGAACAGGGGAGGGGCAGAGAGAGGGAGAGACAGAATCCCAAGCTGGCTCCGTGCCATCAGCGAGGAGCCCAACAAAGGGCTCAAACTCACAAACCCTGAGATAGTGACCTGAGCTGAGATCAAGAGTCAGATGCTTAACCAACTAAGTCACCCATGCACTCCTCTACACCACTTTTAAAAACTGTGTCAGAGACCATAATAGATAGATGGTTCAGTTAAAAAAATTTTTTTTAAGCTTTATTCATTTTTGAGAGACAGAGACAGACAGAGCACGAATCGGGGAGGGGCAGAGAGAGAGAAAGACACAGAATCTGAAGCAGGCTCCAATCTCTGAACTGACAGCACAGAGCCCGATGCGAGGCTCAAACTCACGAACCATGAGTTCAAGACCCGAGCCAAAGTGAGATGGTCAACGGACTGAGCCACCCAGACCCCTCCAAATTAAAAAAAAAAAAAAAACACGGTTCAGTTTATTTAACAAATCAGCTATTGTTAGATATCTACATTTGCTTCTCTCTGAAAAAGTTTTTAAAATTTTTTAATGTTTATTCACTTTTGAGAGACAGAGTGCAAGCTGGGGAGGAGCAGAGAGAGAGGGAGAGAGAGAAGCCTGATGCAGGGCTCCACCTCATGAATCATGAGGCCAGGACCTGACATTGCTCAACCAACTGAATGGTGGCTCAGCCTCCTCTGCACAGTGTTTTGAAGTGTTTGAATATATCATCAACACTTAAAAATTAAAAATTCTCGTGAAATTCTAGATTGTTGACTTCTCTGGAAACATCAGATCTGGCAACACCGGGCCCACATTTTGACACGGCTATCATGGCTGGAGTTCAGCCACTCTCTGTCCATGGGGAATAGGTTGTCTGGCAGCCTGGCTCTCTTTACTTTCTTGTCTGCTGGCCCCTGGACTCCCCCAGCCACATGCAGGGCTCTAAAGACCCCAACCCAGGAACACCCTCACTGAAGCTGAAAGGTGCTCAGGGCTTGTGTTAGAAGGCAGTGTAGTCTAGAGGAAGAAAGCCCTTGGCTTCAACCAGGAGGGAGAAATTCTAGTCAGCTAGGCTGGGTTGATCCTGGGTCCTGTTTGCCTGTTGTTAACTTATCTAGATGGGTGGTTCTTAACTAGTAGACAGGAGGAGGGTCATATCATTAAAATAAGGTAAAGGTGAGTCTAGCTTGAAAAAACTCTCTAAATGATTCAATGTCCTCCTGCTTGAGAATGACTAGTTTACTTGTTGAAGGTCATCTGCAATCCAAATGATAACTATCACGTGAGGGTAAGAGCCCAGGTCCGGGATTTGAATACCAGCTCTACCCTTTACTTGCTGCGTGATCTTGGCCAAGTGACTTCACACCTCCTCTGAGCCTGGTAACTGATGTTGGGCCTGAGGAAGTAGGAAGTAAGACAACAGTTTCCACTTCAAGTCCCACATTAATATGAGATCCAATCAGATCATGTGTGTAAAACACTTGAGCTTCCCTGGCAGAAGGTAAAGATTCTGCATAAATGCTGGTTACTTTTACTACCTGTTGGGTAAGGTTGTTGTGAGGATTGAATGAGATAATACAGTAAAGTGCTTAGCAAAGAGACAGGCCCACAGTCAGTGCTCAGGAAATGGTTACTTACAATTATCAGCCATAAAAATGTCAAAGGGATTCATTGATTTATCATTGCCAAAGACGGCAGAGAGAGTTTGGGGATGGCTTGATGGGGTTTGGGGGAATAAAAGCAAGGCTCTCACATAGGTTTGAGTCTGAAATCTGGAAACTAGGAGGATAGGGAACAGAAGGCAAGGAAGGAGATGATGAATCCTGTTTTAGGTGATGGATTCCAAGACTCAAGTAGAAATTGGGATGCGCTTGGGGGAGGCGGAGGTACGGAAGACAGAACTATGAATTGCCAATGCAGAGAAAAGAGAGGATTTGTTGTCCTCATTGTTTTATTTTTATGTGTGGAAATAAAAGTGCTTGGGGGGGTGGACCTGGGACCTGGGTAGTTCAATCATTTTCTGGTAGGGTCCCCTCCCTAAAGAGAAAAAAAAAAAACACCACCTCAAGGCAATTTGGCTATTATACCATGTGGCAACATCCCTCATGACCTTGTAACATGAGACCTTGTAATCAGACTGCATGTTGTGTGTTAACATATAAGGGAGACAAAGAAATAGAAAATGTATAAAAAACTACGCCACATGGCTTTCAGGTCTCAGTTCTGCGTACAAACCCAACTGAGCTGTGCCGACACGAATGAAGGTGCTTCCTAGAAAGAAAAAAACCCAGGGTCACTACTCTCTGGGCGTGAATCCTGCTACAAGTTGAGCATCTGACTCCCGGTTTTGATTCAGGACATGATCTCATGGTTTGTGCGATTGAGCTTCATGTCGGGCTCTGTGCTGAAAGTGTGGAGACTGCTTGGGATTCTCTCTCTCTCTCTCTCTCTCTCTCTGCCCTCCCCACCTCCCTGTGTGCTCTCTCTCTCAAGATAAATAAATTAAACGCAAGAAAAAAAGTACTGGGTCTTTAAACGAGGAAGGCAAGGGCCAGATCTGATTGATCTCTAACTCCCCTAGCACAGGGCTGGCATCGATCAGGAGCCACTAATTCTCTCTGTTACTCACTGGGCGTGACTGTCCCCTGTCTGAGCCTCAGTTTCCTCACTTGTAAAATGAGGAAAAGCAAACCTACCTCTGCATGGAATTGTAAGGATTCAGAGTTTGGAACTTGTCCAGCTAAAGGGAAATGCACAGGGGCGCCTGGGTGGCTTAGTTGGTTAAGCGTCCGACTTTCGCTTAGGTCATGATCTCGCAGTTTGTGGGTTCGAGCCCCACGTCGGGCGCTGTGCTGACTGCCAGCTCAGAGCCTGAAGCCTGTTTCAGTCTGTGACTCCCTCTCTCTCTGACCCTCCCCTGCTCACGCTGTCTCTCTCTCTCTCTCCTAGAAATAAATAAAACATTAAAAAAAGTTAAAAAAAATTAAAAAATAAATAAAGGGAAATGCACAAATGGTTTGCGGTGTGACAGTCCATAATGTACTCACCAGATTGGGGAAAAAAAATTCAGAGAGGCACTATCAAGTGTGTGCACAAGGGATGGGAGTATAAATTAGTGTAATGTGACTGTGTTGACTAAAGCCAACCGCATACTTGCCCTTTGATGGGCAATTCCACTACTTAGTATATTACCATATGTTTATCGAGGAAATGTAGGAGGCACCAGGATAACCCCAGGCTGGGAAACAACCAGTTTTAGGCATATCCACTCAATAGAAAGCATACAGAAATGAAAACGAAAGAACTATTCCTACGTGCAATTTGAACGTCACAAACATGATGTTAAGTAAAAAGCCAAATACACAGTACACGCTGCAGGGGCTGAAACAGACAGAAGTAATCCGCAGTGTTAAAATCGGGTAAAGGATAATCTTCAGAAGGGATTGGATGGCAGAAAGAGAGAATGGGGGGGGCTTTTGGGGGTGGCTAATGTCTGGCCTCTTGATCTGAGTACTGATTATAAGGTGTGTTCAGTTTGTAGAAAGTCATTGAACTGCACACTAATGATCTGTACACTTCTCTGTAATTATACGTCGATAAAACTATTGACTTAACAAACACTGAGCAGTGTATCCCCACTGGCCAGTGTGTATCCCTTGTCTGGGGACACACAGGTCTGGTGTCGCTTGTGACCGGCAAGCAGCTTCACAGCACTGAGCTTTTTTCCTTCTCTGTAAAAGGGAACCTAAAGCCTGTTCAGATTCAATGAGTTGAGGCACACAGGACTTAGGCACAGGCCCTGGCATGGGTGTGCAGGCCTCCCACGGGACCCAAGTCCCCGCACTGCTGCCTCATCTTCTCCAGCCCCAATGCCTGCGACGTTTCCACCTGATTGGCACTGATTTCGCGCTGATTTGCGCTGAGGGTCTTGAGGGCTTTGGGGCTCCTCTCTGCCCACGGGAGTAAAAAGAAACAAAGGTCAGACTTTGCGAAGCTCGCAGCCTCCGGGCAGAATTCCTGAGGCTCACAGATTGTAACACTCCTCCGGCTCTCTCACGGACTTCGTTTATCGCTTTACCAAAGCTGTTGTTAACAGTTTTGCTCGTTAGTGTCACTTCCCCTGATAGCTTTAAACACTCCCCAAGATCTACGCGCAATTACCTCCAGATTATACGACCCACTCATGTCCAACTGATGGGTTTCACGACTGATGTTTTACTAGGCGGTGGTAAATAACCTTTATTTTAGCAGCAGCTAGCCCCCTCAAGGTCCTGAACGCTTAACTTCCAAATTCCTTAGCGACTTACTCTATCCTTGGCACCATCATCCCGCCCCAAACTATAAAGTATGTACAGTCACTTCTCACGAACCCAAGTGCAGCTCTTCCTGCCCATGGGCCCATAAAGCATCTTTCACTGAAAACTTCTCAAGAATTCTTTCTCCATCTTTTGTTCCCGGTCCACATCACATCAACTCCCAGGGTGGATCCCAGTGCGGAGTCACTCTGGGGGCGGGGGGGAAATCTTCCAGCACAGCTCACACTGAGATGCCCTCAAGGAACCCCTCTGGGGAACCCCGCCCAAAGCATCTCCAGTCCCGTCACTAAATGAGATCCAGGAGCTCTTGGCCAACAAGCTCTCCCAGATAGATTTGCGAGTTTCTTGATTGAAAACCCAACGAAGCAGCGCCGCCTACTGCCGAGAAAGCGCCAGCCCAGATGCCGCGCGAGATGGTGCCACCGCGCGCTACTGCGCACGCGCAACGCCCCAAACCGCGGTCCGAGAACGCGCTGGAGATGCCTTGGGGGCGGAGCCAGGGACGAAATCTTCCCTTCCCTCCATCCTTTGCGACCTATCGGCCTGCTCTACCGAAGTCTTAAACTACGTTTCCCAGAATCCGCTGGGGCCCTAGTCTTCCGGCAGCGTCAGCGGAAGCGATGACTAGATCTGGCTGGGCCGCACAGAGGCCGGCTTGGTCACTATGGAGGAGATAGGCATTTTAGTGGAGAAAGCTCAGGTTTGGTGGGGCCTGGCTCGTGGGGAGGGTGAGGCCTGAGTGGGGGTGCTGAGTGACTTCGAGAATTCCGGCCCGGGTCTGGGTGATTCAGGAGCCTTCGGTGTAGACCTCTGTGACGTCCCGAGGCCTGGCTCCGTGGCTGAATGATGTTAGGAGGGCAGTAAGGCGCAGAGAGCGCGGCTGCAGGAATGAGTGACATTAGAGGTTCTTTGGCACGGAATGATTTCGAGGACTAGCTAGGAGTGCTTGGTGACCGATGGCCTAGCGAGGCTGGGACTGTGTCGGGGTGCGAGTGATAAGATGGGACGCGGTCGTGGGCCGAAAGAGGTCCGAAGTTGGGCCTCGGAGCTACCTGATGTTCGGAGGCTAAGTAAATTCTGTGGTTTGGGGCCTTCCTAGGGAACTGGATGATAAAAGAATGCTTGAAAGCATGGTGACATTAACAGCCTTTACTGAGCTAGCCATGTGACCTTAGGAACCTGTTGAAGGGGATTGAGGGGCATTGGGCGCTGGTAAGGAGTGAATGTGACGTTTAGGCCCGAGTTGGGAGTCCGGTGACATTAGGGATATGTTACAAGTGGCACGTGTTAATAAAATAGGGTTTGGAAGCTAGCTGACATAGGAGCCCTCTTAGGGGCTATGTGACATCAGGAACGTATTTTTGGTGCGGAGAGGATTGCAGGGTCTCTTTACAGGGACCTGAATGATGTCAGGAGCCTGTTAGGGGCTGAGTGGTTCATGGTGAAGTGGGGAAGATACTCTATATTCTTTCTTGAGGGGACCTTCTTCGTCCAACCTGAGTTTTCTCCTTTGTTCTAGGATGAAATCCCAGCACTGTCTGTGTCTCGGCCCCAGACTGGCCTTTCCTTCCTGGGGCCGGAGCCTGAGGACCTGGAGGACCTGTACAGCCGCTACAAGGTACGTTCGACCCCAAGCCGGACCCTGCACACACACACACACCCAAACCACAACCTTCCACTACTGCCTGGTTTAGCAGGGCTTGGAGCCAACCCCCCACCTTTCCCCTCTCCGCTCACAGAAGCTGCAGCAGGAGCTGGAGTTCCTGGAGGTGCAGGAGGAGTACATCAAGGATGAGCAGAAGAACCTGAAGAAGGAATTCCTCCACGCCCAGGAGGAGGTGAAGCGAATCCAGAGCATCCCGCTGGTCATTGGGCAGTTTCTGGAGGCTGTGGATCAGAATACAGCCATTGTGGGCTCCACCACAGGTGCGTGGGGCCCCTCATTCACTCGTCTGTTTGTTCGGCGTCTGTCACCTGTTGTCTACCGTGCACCAGGAATTGTGCTGGGGTCTGAGAAAAGCAAATAGACAAGACAAGACAGTGTAATGGTGCTTCTCAAACTCTGATGTAAAAGTAGACATCTGTTTTACATTCTCTACGTGTATGTATGCATGTAGTGTGTGTGTGTACAGTGACTTTTGAACAACACAGGTTTGAACGGGATGGGTCTCCTAAGCCACGGATTTTTGGGGTAAATACAATATAGTACTATAAATGTATTTTAATGATTTGCTTAATATTTTTTTGCTAGCTTATTTTCTTTTTAATGTTTTTATTTATTTCTAGGAGAGAGAGAGAGAGACAGCGTGAGCAGGGGAGGGTCAGAGAGAGAGGGAGTCACAGACTGAAACAGGCTCCAGGCTCTGAGCTGGCAGCCAGGACAGAGCCCGACGCGGGGCTCGAACCCACGAACCGCGAGATCATGACCTAAGCGAAAGTCGGATGCTTAACCGACTAAGCCACCCAGGCGCCCCTTGCTAGCTTATTTTCTTACAAGAATACAGTATATAATGTGTAAAACATAACCAAACACGTGTTAATTGACTGTTTATGGTATTGGTAAGGCTTCTGGTCCACACGGGGCTTTAGGTAACTTTTTGCGAAGTCAGAAGTTATACATGGATTTTTCCAATGCACAGGGAGTCAGTGCCCTTCACCCCTGCATGGTTCAAGAGTCAACTGTACACATATACGTATATATACTACACATATACTGAAAGTTTCACCAGATGATGTTTAGTCTTCCTGTGTGCAATATACTCTGATGTTTTCCATTCTGTTCTAGCCTGCCTTTGTTTCAAACAGTGTTCTGGATGTGACCCTCTCTGTTGATTTCATGACCGTTACTGGGGTGGGACCTGCCATTTGAAACCGTGGGTGAAGTGGGAAGAGACTGGGCTCTGGAAGGACTTGGTATACAATAGCTGCAGTTATTAACGTGGGCTCAGACCCTGGCCTTAATGATGGTTGTTGTTTCTGTGTGTTACCCATCTTTCCCTGCTTCTGGCCTCTGCTCCTTTGGACCGAGCCATGTTCTTGTAAAGGTGGGGAGAGGTGGGTGACTAGGCCTGGAACTGGACTGATGGGCTAGAGGTGAGGTGGTGAAGGGAGGTGGGTACCGAGGATGAGGCTTAAGTCTTTGACCTGTAGGACTTGGGGGACCGTGGGGCTATTCCTGAGATGTCAGCATGGGCAAAGGAGTAGGTTTGGAGGGAGATCATGAGGGCAGTCGAGGACGTTGCGGGGAGGGGTCAGGAGGCCGCTAGACAGCCAGGTCTGAAGGTCAGAAGAGAGACTGACGCCGGACAGGGGTGCATCAGCACTATAGAAGGAGAAGGTAGATGGGAGAGGGGAGCCCGAGGCTGGGCGAACAGGGAGAAGTCCGGCGCAGAGACCTAGACGGGTGTGGTGGGCTGAGTCCGGGAGGGTCTGAGGGGAGGAGAGGAGATTGGTTGGAGATGGTCAGGAGGCTGGATGGAAGATCGCAGTGACTGATGGGCAATGGAGAGAAGGGGAGAAAGGTCCAGGATGAGGCTTGGGACTCTGGCTGGTGACCGGGGACCGTGAGCCTTCCTGAAACAGATGCAGGAAGAGCAGCACAATCTGGGAGAAGACCCCGAGAACACACTGGGACCCAGTGAGTGACAGACACTCTAGGGTCACACAGGAGGAGGCATTCCGGGAGGCTGCTGGTCACCTCGAGCTGGAGCTTGAGAGCAAGTCGGGGCTACAGATGGTCAGGGAAGTTGTCGTCGTGAACATGGGGTGGATCAGAGGAGGCCAGAGACCAGGAGCCCCGGTCAGGGTCTGAGTGAGAGATATGCTGGCCTGGACAGTACAGCCGTGAGG
This sequence comes from Proteles cristata cristata, assembly GCA_017311185.1. Taxonomy (NCBI): domain Eukaryota; kingdom Metazoa; phylum Chordata; class Mammalia; order Carnivora; family Hyaenidae; genus Proteles; species Proteles cristata. The sequence goes on from JAESUZ010005182.1 coordinate 101,096, forward strand.
TTCGCCGGGGGTGGAGGACAGTTTTGAGGTTCTGGCACTTCTCATTTTCCCTTCGTGCTTCCTGTCTCCCAAAGGCTCCAACTACTATGTGCGCATCCTGAGCACCATTGACCGCGAGCTGCTCAAGCCGAACGCCTCGGTGGCCCTGCACAAGCACAGCAACGCCCTGGTGGACGTGCTGCCCCCCGAGGCCGACAGCAGCATCATGATGCTCACTTCAGGTGGGGGAGGAGGCCCAGGGCTGGGAGGGCAGGGGGGCCTGAAGGGAATCTGGGGGCCAGGCTGGGAGCCCTGGCTCTGCTCTCTCACCAGACCAGAAGCCGGACGTGATGTATGCGGACATTGGGGGCATGGACATTCAGAAGCAGGAGGTGCGGGAGGCAGTGGAGCTCCCACTGACGCACTTCGAGCTCTACAAGCAGGTGCGGCGCTGGGAGGGGCAAGGAAGGGAGAGGCCCCACTGTGTCTTGAGCTCGTGACGGGACTCCCCCCGCTCGGCCTCCCTCCCCTCTGCGTTTCAGATCGGCATCGACCCTCCCCGAGGCGTCCTCATGTACGGGCCACCTGGCTGCGGGAAGACCATGTTGGCGAAGGCTGTGGCTCATCACACGACAGGTGAGCCCCTTGGTGCTCCTCAGAGCCCTGACCTTCTGGGCTTTTCTGACCTTCCTCCCTGCTCTCTCATCTTCCCTGGGAAGTGGCGCAGCAGTGTGATGAAGAATAGGGGCTGTGGGGTCAGAGCCCTCGTGTGCCTCTTTACTGGCTGTGCCGTCCTGGGTGGGGGAGGGTTACTTCCATGTCCACATACCTCAGTTTCCTCATCTGTAGAAGACTCGTGTCACTGCGTTATTGTGAAGAATTAATGAAATAATGCAGCGCTTTTCCTGCAGGGGGTTGTGACCCATGAGTAATCGTGAGTTCAAATTCATGGGTTGTAACCAGCATTTCAGAAAATGAAACCTCAGAGTCCATCCCACGTAGTAAGAGCTCTGATTCTGTGAAACTTGTTGCGGGTGCACACCTGCACACAGGAACACACACACACACACACACACACACACACACACACTTGTGGTGGTTTATACATGTATTTCTTTTCTTGTTTCATGTTTATTTTTAAGAGACATCGTGTGAGCAAGCAGGAGAAGAGAAGGGGGCGGGGACAGAGGATCTGAGGCAGGCTGACAGCACAGAGCCTGATGCGGGGCTTGAACTCACGAACCGTGAGATCATGGCCTGAGCCAAAGTTGGACCCTTCAACCTACTGAGCCACCCAGATGCCCCCTGATGTATTTTTTTATTGTAGGTTCCAGACAAAAACATCCAAAAGTCGCTATATTACTGTTTGTAAAGCCTAAGGATAGGGCTCGGCACATCTTACCGTGTGTGAACCAGGGGCCTGTCTGTAGAAGGCCATAGTTAAGCAGTGTTTTCTGAGCCAGGCTGACTGGGTTTGCAGTCTGGCTCCTCTAAGTTAATGTAACTGCTCAATAAGTTAGTCTCTTTGTGACTCCCCTCTCCTATTTGTCTGAGTCATTCAGAAGACTGAATCAATATAAAGCTTCTAGAACCATACCTCGCACGTAGGGAGTGGACAGTAACTGATAGGCATTGTCGCGGTCACTCCTTTGTTTAGCAGTTCATTGGACTTCCACTCTCCCAGCCCAGAGCACGGATGCAGCGTTGAATCAGACATGTCCCGTGTGGTGGAGAATCTCCCAGGATGGCCGAGGAAAAAGAAAAAGAAACACTTAGAGCTCAGTCATTCGGTTAATACTTACTGAGCGCCTGACACATGCCACGCTGCGTCCTAGGTGCAGGAGACGTGACAGCGAGCGGAGCAAAGCCTCCTCTCTTCGTGGAGGTGATGCCTTAGTTGAGGGAAGCACTTGAGCAGATACACAGGCGAACAGATTATATATCCATGGCGCTGAAGGCGTGATGAGATTAAGCAGGACAAGGGGCGAGAGAGTAACGGGCGGCAACTTTCTGTGCCAGAACTGGGGCTTGGTCAGGGAAGACTTTCTACGAGGTGGCCTTTACCCAAAGACCCAGAAGACCTGAGGGAGCGAATCACAGGATGTCTGGGGGAGGAACTTTATCAGGCTGACGGACTATCTGGTGAGGCAGGAATAATGGAGGCCCCTGCAGCCCAATGAGTAGGCGAGGGGGCTCGTGATGGGAGGTGAGGTGGAGTGGGAACAGTCTGCGGAGTAGCAAACGCCTCGGAGAAGCAGGGAAGGTGGTGGGATTGCCCTGGCAGGAAGGCACACAAGTCCATGTTGCCCAGGCCTCTCGGGTAGGGGTTCCCAGAGGGAGCGAGGTATAAGCGATCTGTGGGGCACACAGTTGGGAGAAGGCATCCAAGACACAGGGAATGGTATGTGCAAAGGCCCGGAACGGGAAAGTACTTTTTAGTGTCATGAGTACACCGTGACTGAACTCCAGGAGAGCAAGGACCTTATATATTTGTTTTTCTACATTTCCAGTGCCTGCCTGGTAACTGAACTGTGGGAGTTGCTCAGCGAATGTTTGTTGGAGGGCTGGCTGAAGGAGGGCTGTGCTTGGCAGGTCTAGGAGGTGAGGCTGAGGAGATCAGAAAGGGTAAATATAGTCTTAGCACTAATCTGAGAGTTTGCACGTTGCACTGAGAGCAGGGTGGTTTTAGATAGGCAGGGTTCGAGAGATACATGCACACTACATCTATAATTTAAACAATTTTTTAATGTTTATTTCTGAGAGAAAGAGACACACAGAATCTAAAGCAGGCTCTAGGCTCTGAGGTGTCAGCACAGAGCCCGATGTGGGGCTCGAACTCGTTGTGAACATGAGATCATGACCTGAGCCAAAGTCGGGTGCCCAACCAACTGAACCACCCAGGTGCCACTACATCTGTAATTGAAGATTTAGGTACCTGGGCCACCTGGGTGACTCAGTCCGTTAAGCATACAACTCTTGGGTTCAGCTCAGATCTTGAATCTGCAGTTCTTGAGTTTGAGCCCCATATTGAACTGGGGATTCTGTCTCCCTCTCCCTCTGCCCTTCCTCACTCATGTGCTTTCTCTCTCAAAAATAAATAGGTGCACCCCGACTAGCTGGCTTAGTCGGTTGCGTGTCCGACTTCAGCTCAGGTCATGATCTCACAGTTCATGGGCTCAAGCCCTGTGTCAAGCGCTGTCCTGACAGCTCAGAGCTTGGAGCCTGCTTCAGATTCTGTGTCTCCCTTTCTCTCTGCCCCTCCCCCACTCACACTTTCTCTCTCAAAAATAAATAGTAAACGTTAAAAAATAAGTAAACATTTAAAAAATAAGGGGGCACCTGGGGAAGTTAGAGGAAATAGAACTTAATATATTTCATTTAAACGGTATACTCAGAATACTATTGTTTTAACATATAGCAGATACAAAATTTGAGGGTTTTTTTTTTCTGTAAACTTTTTACTATAGTAAAATATATGTAACATAGAATTTATCATCTTAACTAATTAAAAATTTTTAACGTTTCTTTTTGAGATGGAGAAAGAGGGGGAGAGAGACAAGCGCGTGAGTTGGGAAGGGGCAGAAAGAGAGGAGACACAACTCGAAGTGGGCTCTAGGCTCTGAGCTGTCAGCACAGAGCCCAACTTGGGGCTCGAAATCACAAACTGAGATCATGACCTGAGCCGAAGCCGGATGCTCAACCAACTGAGCTACCCAGGCGCCCCTTGATGGTCATTTCTTGAGACACTTTACACTTCGTTGTACTAAGTCTTTGGAAACCTAAGTATGTCACAGTTATAGCATGTCTCCTTTTGGACTAGCCACATTTTGGTTCCCCAGCAGCCACATGTGGCCAGCGCGGCCAGTGGCCAGCATATTAGAGAAGCAGTGTGATCAGGACCACCATCTGCATGACTCCTGCTTTAGGACATAAAACCACCAGGCCTGCGTCACGGACTGCGGGGCCCCTCTCCTGTGGTGACAGAAAGAGGGTCCTGAGAGTTGCTGCATGTGACACGAAGACACGTGCAGTCATGAACAAATAAGTTAAACTTTAAGAAGTTAAAAAAGGAGAGGCCCAGAACAATCTGTCTTCGGCCATGTCGCCACTTGATTACTTGATTACATGCCCCTGGTCCCTAGTCCCTGCACGACACTCAGCAGCGGTCCTTTCCCATCCAAAACGGAACGCCGAGCTCTTAGAGAAGCAGTGCGATCGATGCCTTAGTGTACGGACAGCCTGTCTTTATGCTCTTCCTGCTTTTTCCAGCACTCTGCAGATCCAGATTTTTTTCTATCCTGGACTCTATGAACGTGTCTTGCTCTCCCCCATGTGGTGTATTGAGCCACAGGTGCATTATTATTTTATCTTTTTTAGAATGTCCCGACTTTTTTTTTTTTTTAATATTTATTTCTAGGAGAGAGAGAGAGAGACAGCTTGAGCAGGGGAGGGTCAGAGAGAGAGTCACAGACTGAAACAGGCTCCAGGCTCTGAGCTGGCAGTCAGCACAGAGCCCGACGCGGGGCACGAACCCACAAACCGCGAGATCATGACCTAAGCGAAAGTCGGACGCTTAACCGACTAAGCCACCCAGGCGCCCCAAGAATGTCCCGACTTTTAAATGTTGGGTCAGAAAACAACACATCTGTGGTAGGATTCATGATGGGCACTGCTGGGTTGCCTTGGGGTGCAAGCAGGTGGCTGGTCCTCCTGGCGGGCCAGGGACCCAACTCCCGGGGCACGAGAGGGTGGCCTGGCTACTTGGAGTGAATGCTCACAGGAAGGGCTGTCTGCAGGGCATTCTAGGTGCCAGGAGAGCAGTTCGGGCCCCATAGGATGCCCTTCCTCATCTAACCCTCGTCTTTTGCCATCAGCTGCATTTATCCGGGTCGTGGGCTCAGAGTTTGTACAGAAGTACCTGGGCGAGGGCCCACGCATGGTCCGGGACGTGTTCCGCCTGGCCAAGGAGAACGCGCCTGCCATCATCTTCATAGATGAGATTGATGCCATTGCCACCAAGCGATTTGATGCCCAGACGGGGGGTGAGTGATACCTAATCGGGGCCTGGGGTCTCGGGCTGCCCTTTACGGGATGCCCTGGACTGACAGGGTGGCACACTCTCCAGCCGACAGGGAGGTGCAGAGAATCCTGCTGGAGCTGCTGAATCAAATGGATGGATTTGACCAGAACGTTAATGTCAAGGTTCAGGGTTCAAGATGGGCAAGGGGAGGTGTGGTGTGGGAATTGGGGAAGGGTGGTGCCTGGCATGTGAGGGGGCAGGTATCCTGACAGGAAAGAGGGTGTAGAGGGGACAGAGGTCTGAGCTGGCCTGTCCCCCATGCCAGGTGATCATGGCTACAAACAGAGCAGACACTCTGGATCCTGCCTTGCTGCGGCCAGGACGCCTTGACCGCAAAATTGAATTTCCACTCCCGGACCGCCGCCAGAAGAGATTGATTTTCTCCACTATCACCAGCAAGATGAATCTCTCTGAGGAGGTTGACTTGGAAGACTGTATCCTGCTGTAGACGTGAGGGGATGGTCCCGGCTGGGATGGGGACTGGATCTTCATCTCTACCACTGCCCTCTCTATGACCCAACTTGTGCACGTTGGGAGACCAAGGTCCAGGGAAGGAGGTGGTAACAAAGCTCATGGGTGACTTCAGCTGCAGGCATTCACCCCCTTGTGCAGGGAATGGTTGCCTTAACTTCCTGCTGCAGATGTAGCCCGGCCGGATAAGATTTCAGGAGCCGATATCAACTCCATCTGTCAGGAGGTGAGTGAGGGTTTCTCTCTGGGTCCGGGCAGGGCGTGTGTAGACACCCTTCCTCTTTGAGGCTGTCCTGCTGCGGTCCTCGTGTACCTCAGTGCCTCCCGGGGCTTGGGGCCCGACCTCACCCTCCACCAGCACTAGCGTTGGGGAGTAGACTTCTAACTCCTCCTTCCCTCAACAGAGTGGAATGTTGGCCGTCCGGGAGAACCGCTACATTGTTCTGGCGAAGGACTTCGAGAAAGCATACAAGACAGTCATCAAGAAGGACGAACAGGAGCATGAATTTTATAAGTGACCCCTCCCCCGCACCAAGGGGCCGGGGACTTCTCTTACCTCCCCGACCTCTGTCCCAAAACCTAGTGTTCTTTTTTTTCTTTACCCAGGATTGGTTTACTCAGTAAACATACAAGATTACATCTGTTTCATTTCTTCCTAAAAGTTTAACTCTTTCAGAGAAAACTGAGCCTGGAATAGGATGTTCTGTCCCCCCGCTCTCCTACAGATGAGTGGGTGAGGTACATGGCCTGGGTTACAGTTTGAGAGAGAAGCAAAAAATTCAAACCAAATGACAGTAGAAATTTGGGGAAACGGGAGCGCCTGGGTGGCTTAGTCAGTTAAGCCTCCAACTTCGGCTCTGGTCATGATCTCAATTAGTGGGTTCAAGCCCTACACCTGGCTCTATGCTGACAGCTGGAGCCTGCTTCAGATTCTGTGCCTCCCTCTCCCTCTCTCTGTCCCTCCCCCATTCACGCTCCGTGTCTCTCAAAAATAAACACTGAGGCACCTGGATGGCTCTGTCTTTGAGCATCTGACTTTGGCTCAGGTCATGATCTCACAGTTCATGGGTTCAAGCCCCACTTCTGGGTCTGTGCTGACAGCTTAGAGCCTGGAGCCTCCTTCAGATTTTGTGTCTCCCTTTCTCTCTGCCCTTCCCCTGCTCACGCTGTCTCTCTCTCAAAAATAAACAGATTTTTAAAAATTTTAAATAAATAAACATTAAAAAAATTGGGGGAAAGGGATAGAAATCGAACCTCAGACCACAGCCCTTGCCCACAAAATAGAGCTTCAGCATACCTGCCCGCCTGCATTTCCCAGAGGACGTAGAAGATCATTTGAGTCTTTGATGATTCCTACCTTCCTCACACTTGGAGTATCAAGAACGGGGAGACAGCCCTGCAGAGTCCCCAGGAGCAGGGATGAGGGTTGATGGGAGGAGGTGGGATGGCTGGCTTTTGTGAGTCTCTCTGGCCCTTCTCCATATGGTCTTGTTGGAGCACAAATGTGTTTGGTTGGACCAATTCCCAGTTGGTTGGACCAATTGAAAGGTCTCTACTTTCAACATCTCTCGCTCTGCTTGGCATTTCCCCTTGACTCTCACGTGCTTGCCTGTCCTTCTGGACTGGAACCTCCTATAGTCAGGGACTGTGGCTTGATCACAGTTCAAGTCCCAGGACCAGCACATGGTAAATGTTCACTTAATATTTCTTGAACAAATCCATGAATGTCACTCTATTTTTGGAGGTGAGATAGGAAGAAGGTAGGAGGAAAAACGGTAGTCACAGGTCCTTGAAGAGACGGCGGGTGAGGGGGTGATTCCTCTGTAGATGAGCACAGCGGGTCGAGTGGAGAAGGTAACTTTTCCTCCTTCCTGGAACCTCCCTAAAACAAGAGATGATAAGAGAGTGGGATGCACATTCACAAGGACAAAGGAGGAGAGGACCTGGCGGCAACATGGTTTTGGGAAGAGGCAATGGCTGCTCGTTAACGCAGCGGACTTGAAGTGGAGCCCAGAAACATGCCCACTTCAGAAATGCCAGGTGCTGGAGATGAGGGCTGGAGACGGGGACTACCTGGAAGGCTATATGGAAATCCGGATTCATACACCAAGTGCGCCAGGCCGGGGCGCTCCGTAAGGAATGAGCTGTTCTTCCAGGGCCCGTGACCCTCATCCAGCCTGGCTGGAGGTTTATTCCAGGAAAGGCTGGACCGCGGGTCCCTGGACTGGCAGGCCCGGAGCGCGGGTGAGAGAGGGGCTGCCGTGCAGAAGACGGGCTTCAGGGAGAGCCCTGGGCAGGAAGCCGAAGGATTCCTGCTGAGGAGACAGGGCAGCAGGAGAGAAAAGAGAGGAGAATGGGTGGTTAGGACGCCGTAAGTCCTCATCTTTCACGCTCGGTAGCAGCTAATACCTAAAACTAATGATATTACAAAAGCATGTAACTTAGAAATATGGAAGTAAATTTCAAGAGGATGGGACGTAGTTGGTTCTTGGAAGTAGACAAGGAAAACCCAAGTCCTTCATGACAACCACGAAGGCCTCTCGCAAGATCGTCCCGAGTCCCCGTGACACACGGTGCCCTCAACAGGCCTGCAGTCTGGCGCTTTGTCTTATTTTGCTGCTGTTGAGAACTCTTCGCTCAACAGTCCATTCCCTGGCACTCTGGAGGGAGTGACCAAGGTTTCAGGGGTGATGCGGACTCAGTCCCTGTTGTCTAAGACCTTGCAGTGTAGAAGGGAGGCCCAGTAGTTAATCCCAAAGTTATATTTTTTAACCTTTATTCATTTCTCGAGACAGAGGCAGAGCACAAGCAGGGAAGGGGCAGAGGGTGTTATGTCCGTTTCTTTAAGCAGACATAAATCAGGTGAACGGCATATGCAGACTAAAAAATAAAATTTGGTCAAAGCAGACAAAGCAGTGTTTGATTCTCTACTTCTCCACTGAGTAACCAACAGAAATACCCCTTTGGATATAATCCTTGTAAAATGTTTTACAATCTCAAATATTAGTAAATGAAATTCATATGAAATTTAAAATTGGAGTATTACTTAGTTCATCACTGAATATTACTCTACTCGTACTTTTTTTTTTTTTTTTTAATTTTTATTTCTAGGAGAGAGAGAGAGACAGCGTGAGCAGGGGAGGGTCAGAGAGAGAGGGAGATACACTCTAAAATTGGCTCCAGGCTCTGAGCTGGCAGTCAGCACAGAGCCCGACGCGGGGCACGAACCCACGAACCGCAAGATCATGACCTAAGCGAAAGTCGGACGCTCAACCGACTAAGCCACCCAGGCGCCCCTCATGTACTTTTTTTTTAATGACAAACTCTTTATCAATGTAGATCTAAATCCATTGATTCCTTGGGAAAATCCCTGCCTCTTTATGACACAGATTTCCATGCGAAGCCTTCCAAGCACATTCCTGTTCCCAAAAGTCTTAAAGAGCAGATGACCATGTCATTTCTCACACGAAACCACTTCTGATATTATTTTACTATTTAAAAAAAAATTTAGGGGCGCCTGCGTGGCTTAGTCGGTTAAGCGTCCGACTTTCGCTTAGGTCATGATCTCGCGGTTCGTGGGTTTGAGCCCCGCGTCGGGCTCTGTGCTGACTGCCAGCTCAGAGCCTGGAGCCTATTTCTGTATCTCCCTCTCTCTCTGACCCTCCCTTGCTCACGCTGTCTCTCTCTCTCTCTCCTAGAAATACAAAAAAAAAAGTTTTAATTTATTTAAAAATTTTTTAAAAAATATTTATTTATTTTTGAGAGACAGAGCATGAGCAGGGGAGGAGCAGAGAAAGAGAGACACAGGATCGGAAAGAGGCTCCAGGCTCTACACTCAGCCCAGAGACCCATACGGGGCTCGAACCCACCAACCGTTAGATCATGACCTGAGCGGAAGTTGGACGCTCACCGACTGAGCCACCCAGGCGCCCCTTATTTTACTTTTCAAAATGAGGTTTTGGAGATTAAGGGTATGATTCTATCTAAACATAATTCTCAGTAAAACAAAGCTTTAACTAGACCGCAGAATGGGCATTTCTGTTATAAAAAGTGCATGCTGAAGAATGATATGAAAGATGAGGGGAGGGGACTCATCTGCATGGCCCATCGTTCCTTCCCCTGGGAAGGCAGTCCTCGGATGAGCCACTGGGCATTTCAAGAAAAGCAAGCAAACGTTTCGACGTACTAAAACCAAAAGCGCATTTATGAACAAAGTGGAAACAAACTCGGCGCTAGACTTTCCGATGTACGACAATGCTTCCTTCTTTTGGAGAATGGCAGGACTGAGGAAGAAGGAAATCATGAGACGCCAGGCCTTCTGTAGAGCCATGCACCTGAGAAAATCCCCTGCAGGGCCACATCGGCCCTGCCGTCACACGCACAACCAGTTGTGAGAGGCAGGCTGCAGGTATGGGAACGCTGTGGTTCGGGAAAATGCAGCTGCGTCCACAGCGCCTCCAAGTAGGGGCTCGCTCATCATTTCCTGCAGGGAGTCCGTCTCAGGGACCCTTCTGGCTCTAAAAGTCCCACCGCAAGCCCAGGCCTGTGCTTTCCTGCCCGGAGCCTTCATCCCAGGGCCCAGGGTTTGTCCTCTGGGGGAAACGTGCCCACGGGGCTCTGTGCAGACACTCGGGGCTGCGAAGGGGAGGGCAGGGCAAGCAGCGGGGATATGGGTCAGTGACAAAAACCACAGGGCCGGCGTCGCCGCACGCCCCCCCACACACACACGCACGCACAGACTGTCACAATCGGTCGCACAGGCCTCTCCTCCGGTTCTCACGCGTGCACGCGTCTGAGGCTCTGGACTCCACGCGCCCTGGCTTTGGGCGACAGGTTTATCCACACGAGTCCGCCCCCGCCTCACCTGGCGCCGACTCTTTCCCTTACTGCGACTAATTCGCAGCGGGCGCTGAACGACCGACGGCGCGCCATGCCAGGCCCTGGGAGCCTCCGCGACCACAGCCCCAGGGGCGTCGGGAACACGCGGCCGGGCCGCCAGCGCGCCCGACTCTGCGCAGGCGCAGGCGCAGGCGCAAGCGCAGAACACGCGACTGCGTCCACGGTCTGGAGACCCGTAGGCCTACCCAGCAGTGCTCGCACTTGGGTCTGTCTGAGGTCGGGGAGCCTTTCCTCTCTCCGAAGTTCTGCGTACCCCTCCCCATCCACCCCCAAGACTGAGCCACCCAGGCGTCCCAAGGAGGTTCTTTAAAAAATTAAAAATAGAACTACCATACAATCCAGCAATTCACTTCTGGGTATGCATCAGAAAAATAAATAAATAAATAAAATCATTATCTTGGAGAGGTATCAGCACTCTCATGTGCATTATAGCATTTACAATAGCCGAGAAATGGAAATAATGTAAGCATCCATCACTGAAAGGATGAAAGGAGAAAGAAAATGTGGTATTTTATATTGGAATGTTATATAATCATATGGAATATTATTCAGCCATAAAAAATAAAGGAATTCTGCTATTTTTAACACATACAAACTTCGAGGGCATTATGTTAACTGAGGTAGGTCAAATAAAGATAAATACTGTATGATCTCACTCACATATAGAATTCAAAAAAACCCAGCACTCATAGCTACAGAGAACAGATTGTGGCTGGCCAGTGGCAGGGGTGGGGGCTGAGCGATGGGTCAAGGTGGTGAAAGGGTGCAAATTTACACTTACAAGATAAACATGTTCTAGGGCTATAATATATAGCATTGTGACTAGTTAACAATACTGAATTGTATACTTCAAAGTTGCTAAGGGAGAAGATCTTAAAAGTTTTCATCATATATTGGGGCGCCTGGGTGGCTTAGTCGGTTAAGCGTCCGACTTTCGCTTAGGTCATGATCTCGCGGTTCGTGGGTTCGGGCCCCGCGTCGGGCTCTGTGCTGACTGCCAGCTCAGAGCCTGGAGCCTGTTTCAGTCTGTGACTCCCTCTCTCTCTGACCCTCCCCTGTTCACGCTGTCTCTCTCTCTCTCCTAGAAGTGAATAAAACATTAAAAAAAACAAAAAACAAAAAAAAAGTTTTTATCATACAAAAAAGGTAACTATTGTGAGGTGACAGATGTGTTAGCTTATTACAGTAATCATTTAGCAATATATACATATATGGAATCACTGTGTTTTACACCTTAACCTACTGTTATATGTCAATTATAACCCAAGGCTGGAAAAAAATTAAAAGTAAGAAATGAAATCTGCTTCCCAACTGTCAATCCTCATTTTTAGTGTTGCTTCCTTATACTGGCTTAAGGTTTATTCTCTTTTGTTTTATAGCTTCTTGATTTGCAGGCTCAACTTTTCTCCCCATGAAGTTTAACAATTTCTTATGTGGCAGACGCAATAAAGGTGCTGGGGAACAAAGAGCAAAATAAGGTTCTGGCCCAAACGATCTTGTATACGCTGAAGGGAATTAATTTTGTACAGAGTATAGCTTCAGGCACATTCTACAAGTTCAATCACATTTGCGTTTTAATGCAATTCGTTCCAGAACAGTCTATTTTCGTTTTTTATTTTCTATTTGATTCAGGATTTAAAGACATGAGTATAAATTTCCAAAGTGGTGACAGTCTCTCCACAGATCTTTACAATGGCGATCTGGTACCATCTTACCCAAACGATCAAACTTGGTTTTACTAGCAAAGTAATGACCTGTTGCAATATGACATACAGACATAACCTACCAAGTATTCTCCCCTTAAAACATTTCATCTGAACCTCATGTAGCCTCTAGACCCAATTTCCTTTGCACAGAAAACACAAACAACAAAACAAAGCTAATTGACACTATAAACAGAAAATCTAAACACATGGCAATTTTCCTGGAGTTCTCATAAAGTCAAAATTATAAAAAAAATTTTTTTAATGTTTTTAAAGGAGAAATGTTCTAAACCAGTGGCTCTCTGTAATGCATTCCAAAATCCACTGGAGATGGAGCGCCTGGGTGGCTCAGTCGGTTAAGCGTCCGACTCAGGTCATGATCTCACGGTTTGTGGGTTCGAGCCCCGCTTCGGGCTCTGCGCTGACAGCCAGCTCAGAGTCTGGAGCCTGTCTTCAGATTCTGTGTCTCCCTCTCTCTCTGACCCTCTCCTGCTCATGCTGTCTCTCTTTCTCTCAAAAATAAATAAAACCTTTTTTAAAAATATTTAAAAATCCACTGGAGAGCTAGTAAAGACAGAGGCTCAGTGGGCCTAGACCTCTGTATTTTTACTAGGATTCACAGGTGATTCTGGTACTCAAGAAAATTTGAGTTACTGTCCTAGACTAAAAAAGACTAAAGAGAACTAATAACTAAATATAATACAGAATCTGGAATGCATTCTATTTATTTATTTTTTCTTAATGTTTTATTTATTTCTAGGAGAAAGAGAGAGAGACAGCGTGAGCAGGGGAGGGTCAGAGAGAGAGGGAATCACAGACTCTGAAACAGGCTCCAGGCTCTGAGCTGGCAGTCAGCACAGAGCCCAACGCGGGGCTCGAACCCACGAACCCAACCGCGAGATCATGACCTAAGCGAAAGTCGGACGCTTAACCGACTAAGCCAGCCAGGCGCCCCTGGAATGCATTCTATTTAGAAGATGAACCCGTATAAAAAGGCGTTTAGAGGCCAATGAAGATAGATAGTATGGAATTATGGATAACTTCCTTAAGGATAATTATGGTACTAGGGCCATATATGAGATTGTTTATGTTTGGGAGATACATATTGATGTAATAAGTGTCAAAGTATACGATGTCTAAAGCATATTCTCAATGGTAAAGCAAAATATACAGAAAAATAAATATGTCAAATTGTTAATAACTCTGAATCTAGAAGTGGTATATGGATGCTTATTCTTCCAATTTTTTCATATGTGTAGCAATTTTCATGATAAAGAGTTGAGTAATGGAAGCATATAGCTTTTATTTTGCTATTCTTTCACTAATATTTATCTTAACTTCTGTACAGAGAATAGAAATTATACCTTTCCTGCCTGTCGATATTTTTATAGACAAGTCACTTCAAAAACTTCTCCCTGTTTCTCAACATCTCACACGTGAAATCCATAGGGCTCCTTTCCAAAATGAACTTTCTGAGGTAACGTAAGGGATGAGCTCTTAATGAAAATCCTCGTGTGTTCTTCACCTCCCAAGAAATTTTATACGGAGGCCATTTAAAGTAAAATAATGAATGGGCGAGGTTTTTCTAAATGATTCACAATAATACACTTTTCCTGTCATCAGTAACAGTAATGCTAATGGAACAACATAAAAGCTACCCTTTATGAGCACTAGCATGGGCTGAATACTTTTTCAAGGATTTTCTGTGTACTGGAACACATTTGTTCCTATAATTGCACTAGTGCTACCACTGCCATTTATAAATGATGCAGAAAGAGGCTAGGCACCTAGTCTAACATCACACAGGTAATGAAATGGCAATAAAACACATTCCTCAAGTAGACGTTAGCTTATATTTGTTCCGACGATAGTTTCTCTCCAGTTGGAGTTTGAAGGCTTTTCTAAGTACATGAAATTAACATATGTAGTAAAATAGCTTTCATGATTGGTAAACTATGAACATGAAGGCCACCCTGTATTTCTTACATTCAAAGAGTTTCACATCAGAATGTCTTCTCAACTCTAAAGTGTTTGCTGTGACTGTCAATCTTTCCACATGACTTATATTCAAGGAGTTCCTCACCAGTAGGAATACTATACTGTTGAGCAAACCCCAGTCCATGATTTAAGCTCTTTCCACATTCTTTTATATTCATAGGGTTTCTTCCCACTAGGAACTCTCTGATGATGAGTAAGCTGTTCATATCCAGCGAAGGTTTTCCCACATTCCTTATATTCATGGGACTTCAGATGATCATGAATTTTCGGATGTCGAGTCAGCCAACCATTCACAGAAAAGGCTTTCCCACATTCTTTACACTCATAGGGTTTCAGACCTGTATGAATTCTTTGATGGGCAATAAACACTGACCTAAGTCTAAAGGCCTTCCCACATTCCTTACATTCATAAGGTTTTTCACCAGTATGAATCCTCTCATGCTGAATAAGGCTTGAACTACAGCCAAAGCTCTTTCCACATTCTTTACATTCATAGGGCTTCATACCTGTATGAATTCTTTGATGGGCAGTAAACACTGAACTAAGTCCAAAAGTTTTCCCACATTCCTCACATTCATAGGGCTTCTCACCAGTATGAATTTTAGCATGTTGATTTAGGTTTGAGCTACAACTGAAGGCCTTCCCACATTCCTTACAATGATATGGTTTCTCACCAGTATGAATTCTCTGATGTACTCTAAGTTCACTACCACAAGTAAAGCATTTCCCACATTCCTTACAATCATAGGGGTTCTCGCCAGTATGCATTCTGGAATGACCAAGAAATTGATAATGATGTCGAAAGGCCTTCCCACATTCCTTACATCCAAAGGGTTTCTCACCAGTGTGAATTCTCTGATGTACTCTAAGGTCTATACCATGACTAAAGCTCTTTCCCCATTCCTTACATTCATAGGGTTTCACACCTGTATGAATTCGCTGATGTTCAACAACTTGGTACTGATGCCTAAAAGCTATCCCACATTCCTTGCATTCAAATGGTTTCTCACCAGTATGCGTTTTCTGATGTCATGAAAGTTGTAGGTGGAGTCTAAAAGCCTTTCCACACTCCTTACATCCATAGGGTTTCTCACCAGTGTGAATACTCTGATGTTGAACAAGATTTGAGCCACGATTGAAGGCCTTGCCGCGCTCCTTACATGTAAATGGCTTCTCACCGGTATGAATGTTCTGATGTCGAGTGAGCTGTATCCTAAGAGTAAAGGCCTTCCCACATTCTTTAACTCAAAGGGTTTCTCCCCAGTATGCACTCTATGATGTTCAATGAGTCGATAATGATATCTAACGGCCTTCCCGCACTCCTTACACTCAAAGAGTTTCTCACTAGAATGAATTTTCTGATGCTGAATAAGGTTTGAACCACGATTAAAGCCTTTCCCACGGACTCTTTACATTCATAGGGTCTCACACCAGCATGACTACTCTGATGTTGAACAAGGTTTGAGACACAATTAAAGGACTTCCCACATTCCTTACACTCAAATGGCTTCTCACCTGTGTGAATGTTCTCGTGGCGATGAAGCTGGGTGAGAAGACTAAAGGCTTTGCCATATTTTCCACATTCAAAGGGCTTCTCACCAGTATGAAATTTCTGATGTCGAGTAAGTTGTATATGGAATCTAAAGGCCTTCCCACATTCCTTACATTTGAAAGGCTTCTTTCCAGTATGAACACTCCGATGTTGAATGAGGTTTGAACCACGACAAAACGATTTCCCACATTCCTTACATTCATAAGGTTTCACACCTGTATGAATTCGCTGATGTTCAATAAGTTGGTACTGATACTGGAAGGCTGACCCACATTCTTTATATTCAAACAGTTTCTCACCAGAGTGCGTTTTCTGATGTCGAGAAAGCTGGAGGTAGAGTCCAAAAAAGCCTTTCCACACTCCTTACATCCATATGGTTTCTCACCAGTGTGAATACTCTGATGTTGAACAAGATTCGAGCCACGACTGAAGGCCTTGCCGTACTTCTTACACATAAATGGTTTCTCACCAGTGTGAGTGTTCTGATGTCAAGTGAGCTCTACTGGAAGACAAAAGACCTTCCCACATTCTTCACATTCAAAGGGTTTCTCACTAGAGGGGCGCCTGGGTAGCTTAGTCGGTTAAGCGTCCAACTTTCGCTTAGGTCATGATCTCACGGTTCGTGGTTTTGGGCCCCCCGTCGGGCTCTGTGCTGACTGCCAGCTCAGAGCCTGGAGCCTGTTTCAGAGTCTGTGACTCCCTCTCTCTCTGACCCTCCCCTGCTCACACTGTCTCTCTCTCTCCTAGAAATAAATAAAACATTAAAAAAAAAAACAAAGGGTTTCTCACTAGAATGAATTTTCTGATGCTGAACAAGATATGAACCACGATTAAAGCCTTTCCCACACTCTACATTCATAGGGTTTTGCCCCTGTATGAATACTCTGATGCTGAACCAGGTTTGAGCTACGGTTAAAGGACTTCCCGCATTCCTTACACTCAAACAGTTTCTCACCTGTGTGAATGTTCTCATGGAGATGGAGCTGGATGAGAAGACTAAAAGCTTTCCCACACTGCTTACATTTAAAGGGTTTCTCACCAGTGTGAAATTTCTGATGACGAGTAAGCTGGATAAGAAGTCTAAAGGCCTTCCTACATTCCTTACATTTGTAGGGCTTCTCTCCTGTATGAATACTCTGATGCTGAATAAGATTTGAACCCCAGCGTCCGACTTTCGCTTGGGTCACGATCTCGCAGTTTGTGGGTTTGAGACCCGCATCGGGCTCTGTGCTGACAGCCAGCCCAGAGCCTGGAGTCTATTTCAGAGTCTGTGTCTCCCTCTCTCTCTGACCATTCCCTGCTCATGCTGTCTCTCTCTCTCTCTCTCTCCTAGAAATAAAAAAAATAAAAAAAAAAAGATTTGAACCTCGACTAAAGTACTTCCCACACTCCTTACATTCATGTGGCTTATCTGTATTGTGAATAAGAGAAATATAATGGGTGTAAGCATGCATTTTTTCATAGCTTATTATCTTTTGACTGATATACCCCTCTTGATGTCCCTGTCGTCGCCGAGATCTATTTCTGCATTTTGAGTCATTTCTAAAATTGGAGGCTTTGAAGCCAAGAGTTTTATTTATTTGCATTATACTCTGTTGAGGTAAATTTATTTCATAAATATCATCTTCTAGAGATAACTTCTTAGCTCCATAATTTGACTCCAAATCTGAAAGAAAAGGAGAAAGCAAACACATTTTATTTTCCTGTACATACACATGTACAAAATGCATTAAAGAATACATAACTCTAGGTGCACCTGGGTGGCTTAGTTGATTAAGTACCCGACTTCGGCTCAGGTCATGATCTCACGCTCATGAGTTCAAGCCCCACATCAGGCTCTGTGCTGACAGCTCAGAGCCTGGAGCCTGCTTCAGATTCTGTGTCTCCATCTCCCTCTGCCCCTCCCCTGCTTGCTCTCCAAATATAACACCAAAGAAAGCCATCAAACCATAAAGGAAGAGAGCAAGAGAAGGAAGGAATAGAGAAGTACAAAAACAACCATAAAACAAGTAACAAACTGGCAGTAAGTACATACCTGTCAATAATCACTGCAAATGTGAACGGACTAAATGCTCCAATCAGAAGACCTACGAGGGGCTCCTGGGTGGCTTAGTCGGTTAAGCGTCTGACTTTCACTTAGGTCATGATCTCGCGGTTCGTGGGTTCGAGCCCCGCGTCGGGCTCTGTGCTGACTGCCAGCTCAGAGCCTGAAGCCTGTTTCAGAGTCTGTGGCTCCCTCTCTCTCTGACCCTCCCCTGCTCACGCTGTCTCTCTCTCTCAGAAGTAAATAAAAAACATTAAAAAGAAAAAAAGACCTACAATAACTGAATGGATAAAAAAGCAAGACCCATCTATATGCTGCCGAGAAGAAACTCATATCAGGGGCGCCTGGGTGGCTTAGTCGGGTAAGCGTCCAACTTTCGCTTAGGTCATGATCTCGCGGTTCATGGGTTTGAGCCCCGCCTGGGCTCTGCCACTCAGAGCCTGAGAGCCTGAGCCCCTGAGACTCTCTCTGGCCTCCCCTGCTCATGCTGTGTCTCTCTCTCTCTCTCCTAGAAATAAATAAATAAATAAATAAATAAGAAGAAACTCATATCGGATATAAAGATACACAAAGATTATTATAGAAAACATAAAGTGAAACTCATATCAGATATAAAGATACACAAAGATTATTATAGAAAATAATCTACGATGCAAAAAGAAAGTGTGGAAGCAATATGTATATTGGACAAAATAGACTTTAACATAAAGACTGTAACAAGAGATCAAGAATGACACTACATAATGATAAGGGGAACAGTCCAACAACAGTATGTAGTAATTGTAAATATTTATCCACCCACCATGGAAACACCTAAATACATTAAGCCACTCTTAACAGACACAGAGGAAGAAACTGGCATTAATATAGTAATAGTGGGCGGGGCGCCTGGGTGGCTAAGCTGGTTGAGCATCTAACTCTTGATTTCAGCTCAGGTCATGATCCCAGGATTGTCGGATTGAAAGCCACAGCAGGCTCTGCACTGAGTGTGGAGCCTACTTAAAATTCTCTCTCTCTCCTTCTGTCCCTCTCCCCCATTCATGCTCTCTCTCTCTAAAAAATAATTTTAAAAATTAGTAAGGGACTTTAACACCTCACTTACATCAATGGATAGATCATCCAGACAGAAATTCAATAAGGAAACAATGGCTTTGAATAACAAAGAATAGATAGAATTCGAAACATTCTATCCCAAAACAGCAGAACACAAATTCTTTTCAAGTGCCCATGCAACATTCTCCAGAACAGATCACATGTTAGGCAACAAAACAAATAAAAATTATATCGTATCATGTATCTTTTCTGAGTATGAAACTAGAAGTCAAGTGCAAGAAAAAATCTGGAAAGAACACAAATACATGGAGCCAAAATAACACTCTACTGAACGATGAATGGGTCAGCCAAGAAATCAAAGACAAAATAAAAAAATACACGGAGTCAAATGAGAATGAAAACACAACAGTCCAAAATCTTTGGGATGCAGCAAAAGCTGTTCTAAGAGGGAAGACTATAGCAATACAGGCCTACTTCAAGATATAAGAAAAATCTCAAATAAACAGCCTAACTTTAAACCTAAACGAGCCAGAGGGGCGCCTGGGTGGCTTAGTCGGTTAAGCGTCCGACTTTCGTTTAGGTCATGATCTCGCGGTTCGTGGGTTCGAGCCCCGCGTCGGGCTCTGTGCTGACTGCCAGCTCAGAGCCTGGAGCCTGTTTCAGTCTGTGACTCCCTCTCTCTCTGACCCTCCCCTGCTTGCGCTGTCTCTCTCTCTCTCCTAGAAATAAATAAAAAAACATATATATATACATATTTTAAAAATGTTTAAACCTAAACGAGCCAGAAAAAGAAGAACCAACAAGACCTGAATCCAGTAGAAAGAAGGAAATAATAATGATCAGAACAGAAATAAATGAAATAGAGGCTAAAAAATATATATAGAACAGATCAATGAATCGAGGAGCTGGTTCTTCAAAAGAGTAAACAGAACTGATAAATCTTTAGTCCAACTCATCAAGAAAAAAAGAGTGGGCTCAAATCAATAAAGTCAGAAGCGAAGGATGTTTATATCAGAAATAGAGAGGTTTATAAGAGAATATGATGAAAAATTATAGGTCAACAAACTGGAAAACCTAGAAGAAATTAATTCCTAGAAACATATTTGCAAATAACATATTTTATCAGTGGTTAATATCTAAAATATAGGAAGAACTTATACAACTCAACACCAAAAAGACAAGTAATACAATTAAAAAATGGACGGAAGACCTGAACAGACACTGTCCCCAAGACATACAGGTGGCCAACAGACACATGAAAAGATGCTTAACATTACTAATCATCAGGAAAATGTAAATCGAACCACAGTGAGATATGACTTCACACCTGTTATAAAGGCCAAAATCAAAAACCCAAGAAATAACAAGTGTTGGCAAGGATGTGAACAAAAAAGAACCCTCGTGCACAAATTGGTGTAGCTACTGTGGAAAACAATATGGAGGTTCCTCAAAAAATTAAAGATAGAATTACCACATGGTCGGGGCGCCTGGGTGGCTTAGTCGGTTAAGCGTCCGACTTTCACTTGGGTCATGATCTCGCTGGTTCGTGGGTTCGAGCCCCGCCGGGCTCTGTGCTGACTGCCAGCTCAGAGCCTGAGCCTGTTTCAGCCTGTGACTCCCTCTCTCTCTGACCTCCCCTGCTCATGTCTCTCTCTCTCCAGAAATAAAAAAAAAAAAAAAAAGAATTACCACATGGTCTAGTAATTCCACTATTGGGTATTTACCTAAAGAATATGAAAACACTAATTTGAAAATATATACGCACCCCTATGTCTACTGCAATGCTATTCACAATAGCCAAGATCTGGAAGCAGCCCAAGTGTCCATCCACAGATGAATGGATAGAGAAGATATGGTATATAGATACACGGAAATATTACTCCACCGTAAGAAAGAGTGAGGTCCAGTCATTTGCCACAACATGGATGGACCTGGAGGGTATAGTGCTAATTGAAATAAGTCCACTAGAGAAAGACAAACATCGTACGATTTTACTCATATTTGGTAAAAGGTGAAAGATTTATGCAATCTGAAGATACCAGAATATTACTCATATTTGGAATTCAAAAAACAAAACAAAGAATATATGAGACAAACCAAAAAAAGATTTCCCTTTTTTTTTTTTTAACTTTATTCATTTACTTTGAGAGAGAGTGGTAGAATCAATCCCAAGCAGGCTCTGCACTGTCAACGCTAAGCCCGACATGGGGCTTGATCTCAGAAACCGTGAGATCATGACCTGAGCCAAAATCAAGAGTCGGATGCTTAACTGACTGAGCCACCCAGGCGCCCCCACCAAAACCAGACTCTTAAATGCAAAGAACAAACTGGTGGTTGCCTGAGGTGGATGAAGGGATGGGTAAAACTGATAGAGGGAACTAAGAGTTGTATGGCTGTTTTATTGTCAGTCGGCTAATCAGTGCTTACACACGTGACAGCGCTGGGACAAGCCCTATGTCCACGAGGCACACCCCATGACAGCGAGTTGTGGGACAGAGACCTAGAGCTCTCAATGACGGGCCGACCGATGTCGTCTAAGGACTGTGAATGGCCGCACCGGCTGTGACAGATGAATTGTGCCTGCCGCCCCCACTCCCACCCCCACCCCCGCACTACCATTCTGTGTTCAAGTCCTGACCTTGGCATGTGACAGGTAGGTCTTTACAGAGGCATCAAGTTAGAATGAGGTCATTAGGGTGGTGTCCTAACCCAATATGGGTGGTGTTATTATAAGAAGAGGAGATTTGGGGGTGCCTGGGGGGCTCATTCGGTTGAGCATCCGACTTCAGATCAGGTCATGATCTCATACTCGTAAGTTCCAGCCCTGCTTCGGGGTCCCTGCTGTCAGTGCAGAGTCCGCTTCAGATCCTCTGTTCCCCCTCTCTCTTTGCCCCTCTGCTGCTCTCTCTCTCTCAAAAAAAAGAAAGAAAGAAGAAGAAGATGAAGATGATGATGATGATGATGATGATGATATTTGGACACAGGCACACACAGAGGGAAGAGGATGCAAAGAGGCAGGTAGAAGGTTCTGGAACAGATCCTTCCCTCCCAGCCCTCAGAAGGAACCAACCCTCCTAATACCTTGGCTTTGGACTTGCAGCCTCCAGAACTGGGAGATGAAACATCTCTGCTGTGCAAGCCGCCCAGCCTGTGGTGCTTTGTAACGGCAGCCCCAGCAAAGTAGCACTCTGGCCTAGGTACATCTGTGGCAAGGTGACACCCGTCCGCTGTGGTGCCTGGGCAGCTGACCGGAAACCTACAGGGGCGCCTTGGCGTTACTGCTCCTTTGAGTGGCATTTGCTATTATGAAACCCGAGGCTGGCGCTTGACTCCACTTAATTAGCTCTTTCCCATGTGCTGTGACCCCGAGGCCCCCAAGAGAAAGTCTCTCTGGTTTTTCGCAGCAAGAGTCAAGAGAGATAGAGAGTGTGATGAGGCTGAAAGGCTCCTTTTTTTTTTTTAAGTTTATTTTTATTTATTTTGAGAGAGAGAGAAAGAGAGAGAGCAAGCACAGGAGGGACAGAGAGAGAGACAGAATCCCAATCAGGCTCTGCACTGGCACTGTAGAACCCCATGTGGGGCTCGAACTCAGGGACCATGAGGTCGTGACCTGAGCTAAAATCAAGAGTCAGGATGCTTAACTGACTGAGCTACCCAGGTGCCCCTGAATAGCTCTTACCTGGCTCCTTCTTTTGGGAAACACTTTTTTCGGGGGGGTGGGACACAGACATAGCAAAGCTCGTTGGTCTGAGGGGCGCATTCTGGGGGAGACAGAGGTGCCCCAAGACAGCTAACGGAGACAGAAGGAGTCTGGAGTGAGGGACTTACTAAGCAGGCACGTGCTGTATGCCAGGTCACTGTGAATCACTGAACATATCACTGCTTTGAGTTCTTAAAACTACGAAGGAAGGGGCACCTGGGGAGCTCAGTCGATTAAGCATCTGATTTCGGCTCAGGTCATGATCTCATGGGTCATGAGTTCCAGCCCCGGATCGGGCTCTGTGCTGCCAGCTCAGAGCCTGGAGCCTGCTTCAGATTCTGTGTCTCCCTCTTTCTCTGCCCACCCCCCTCGCACTCTGTCTCTTTCTGTCTCTCAGAAATGAATAAACGTTTAAAAAAAATGGATTAACTGAACCATCTATTTATTATGGACTCTGACACAGTTTTTGCCCTTTATACCACCAAGATGCAATCAGCAAAATCCAGACGGTGTGAAACTACAGGACAAATGATCTGACTTCTTCAAGAAAAAACTTTTAACAAAATCAAAAGGAACTTTAATTTGACAGAGACTTAAAAGACTTTTTAAAACAATAGGCAAAACAGGGGCGCCTGGGTGGCTCAGTTGGTTAAGCGTCCGACTTTGGCTCAGGTCATGATCTCACGGTTCGTGGGTTCAAACCCCGCGTTGGGGCTCTGTGCTGACAGCTCAGAGCCTGGAGCCTGTTTCAGATTCTGTTTCTCTCTCTCTCTCTCTCTGAACCTCCCCTGCTCATGCTGTCTCTCTCAAAAATAAATAAAACATTAAAAAAAAATAGGCAAAACAAAATCAGACTGGAGATGCTCACTTAGACAGTAACGCTCTAGACAAAAACTCTCATGCAGGGAAGGAAAGGTGTGTGAGTGAAAGAGACACACAATAGGCTTCCGGGAAAGCCGGCAAAATCCTAACTCGTGACCTGGTGTTTCATACGTGGCTATCTTAAAACAATTAATCATGCAATTCTTTGTTTCATGTGTTTTTCTGTATTCTTGTCGTGCTTTGTTTAAAGAGTAAGAAAAGAGGAAAACTTTCAACACAGATCGGAACATGGCTGTAAGTAACTTGGAAAACATTCTATACTCCTCATGGTGACTATCAAGGCCTTCTATGATCTGGTCCTGGCCTATCTCCCAGACCACCCTTTCTACCATCCTTCCCATATTTTGTTCTAACCTTCTTATTGCTCCCAGGCACACAGAAATCATTTCTGTCTCAGGGCCGCTGTATCTCCCACTCAGTCTTGAGTGTATAGAATGCTCTGGCCCAGATTCATGGCCCAAACCCCTGTTTCACAGCTCTGTGTGAGGGCGCCTACTTTGGGACACGTTCCCTAAGCACCCAAGCCCTGCCGTTCCTTTTTTTTTTTAAGTTTATTTATTTGCTTTTACTTCTTTAAAATTTATTTTTGAGAGAGCACACGCGGGGGAAGGGCAGAGAGAGGGAACAGAGGATCTAAGCAGCGAGCCCAACGTGGGGCTTGAACTCAGGAACCTCAAGATCACGACCTGAGCTGAAGTCAAAAGCTCAACTGACTGAGCCACCCAGGTGCCCTTATTTATTTATTTTTGAGAGACGGAGGGAGGGGCAGAGAGAAAGAGAAAGAGGGAGAAGCCCAAGCAGGCTCCTCATGGTCAATGCAGAGCCTGATGCTGGGCACAAACTCACGAACCGTGAGATCACAAACTAAGCTGAAATCAGGAGTTAACCAGCTGAGCCACCCAGGCACCCCCCGAGCCCTGTCATTCTTACCCCAACACCCCTGTATACTTGTCTGCACAGCACAACGTCCTCATGGGCTTACTCGTTTAACCCATGTCTTGGCGACGGCAGGTAAAGCCCACGAGAGCAGGGACTCTATCCATCATGTTCATTTCATGTATGGACAGTGGGCGAGCACAGTGCTTTGCTTGGAGTGGGCGCTCGATAAATATTTTCTGAATATATGAAGGTGTTTTCTTGGTCGCTGGAAACACAGGTAGAAATTTAAATGCAAAAGCAGAGCTGGAAAACAGCTGGATGCAAAATATATGTTACAAGGTCATACTGGGAAAGAAAAGAGGGCCCTCACTCCACTGAAAGGGGAGGAAATGAGAGAACAAACATAAGAGGTGACTGGCCAAAGAGGAAGTTCCTTGGATGTCCTTCCCAGGCCTTGGGCATTTTTATCCAACAGGTCTTGGGATCTCTGAAGAAATTTTGCCAAACCACACCTCAGGGGTATGAGTCCTCTCTCACCCCCTCCTGAACCTCTCTGCCGGCTTCTCCCCTGCTCACCTCGGTTCCATCCGCTTTCTTTCCTCACAACCACCCAGGGCTCTTTTCTCTTGCTCCAATAAGGTAATCACATCTGGCTTAGAAATGGACCTTCCTGCTTAAAAAAAAAAAGAAAGAAAGAAAGAAATGATCTGTCCTTTGAGAGGAAGTACAATTCAGTAACTGAGAACGTGAATCTTCAAGCCAGACTGCCTGGTGAAAACCCTGTCTCTACTACCCAGTAGCAATACGACCCCAGGCAAGCCATTTAAACTGTGTCCATCAGTTTTCCCACCTCTAAAATGGGGATGATAATAGTACCTACTTTATACGGTTGGTATTAAAATTATTTAATATATGCAAAACACTTCCAACATTGCCTAGCATATAGTACTACAAAGTTAATGACATTAAAAAAAAATTTTTTTTTTACATTTATTTATTTTTGAGAGACAGAGAGCAAGCGGGGGAGGGGCAGAGAGACAAGGAGACGAAGATTCCAAAGCAGGCTCCAGGCTCTGAGCTGTCAGCACAGAGGACCAACACGGAGCTTAAACTCACAAACAGTGAGATCATGACCTGAGCCGAACTGAGATGCTCAACCGACTGAGCCAACCAGGCGCCCCAGTTAATAATATTTTATTGCTGTTCTTTATTTCACCTCCTTTGACATTCTGGTTCTTTCTTAGTATGTTCGTTTCATGAAAAATACAAGCTTTACAGCCTGAAACTACAAAGCAGGTAAAGGAAGCTCTGTTAAAGGCAATGGCATGTGTCTGCTTCGGTTCTAAGTGAATTTGGTTGACCCAATTAATACCACATAAATCATAGAGGCTCTTTTGATAGAAAAACTCAAAGTCCTGTTCTTCAAAATGAGTCAGAAAAAAAAAAAACAACAACAAACCCAGAACATCTACCGTAATTCTGAGATCAAACACGATATGAAAGCAGTTTTCTTAGACAATGATCATACAATACATATCCAAGATTCCTAATTCCATCCCTTGGTCATTAAGAAAAGGGCAGTTACAGAGAAGGCCAGCATAAGGGAGAGGGTTCAGAGGGGTGGGCAAGACGGAGGCATTTCATGGACATGCGCGTATGCAACCTGACGAATCCCAAACTATTTCCTTTGGGAACAAGAAGGAATTTGGCTATTTCTCTTTTTTAAATGTTAATTTGTTTATTTTTGAGAGAGAGAGTGCAAGGTAGGGAGGGGCAGAGAGAGCGGGAGACACAGAATCCAAAGCAGTCTCTGCACTGTTAGCACAGAGCCTGATGCAGGGCTCCAACTCAAGAATGGTGAGTTGAAGTCGAACACTTAACCACCTGGAGCCACCCAGGTGGCCCCGAATGCAGCTATTTCTGGTTTTTTTTTTTTTGTTAATATGTATTTATTTTTGAGAGAGAGAGAGAGAAAGCATGCACTGGGGAAGGGCAGAGAGAGAGAGGGAGACACAGAATCCAAAGTAGGCTCTAGGCTCTAAGCTGTCAGCACAGAGCCAGATGCAGTGTTTGAACTCACAAACTGCGAGATCGTGACCGGAGCCAAAGTCGGCCACTCAACCAGCTGAGCCACCCAGGTACCCCACGCAGCTATCTCTTAAAAGACAACCCTGATGGGGTGCTTGGGTGGCTCAGTCGGTTAAGCGTTCGACTTCAGCTCAGGTCCATGATCTCACGGTTCGTTGGGTTTGAGCCCCATGTTGGGCTCTGTGCTGACAGCTAGCTCAGAGCCTGAAGCCTGCTTTGGATTCTGTGTCTCCCTCTCTCTCTGACCCTCCCCTGCTCACGCTGTCTCTCTCTCAGAAATAAATAAAACATTAAAAACAAAATTTTTTTTAAAAGACAGCCCCGAAACTCATGGTGAAAAAAAGGTGATATTCCAAAAAATAGACACTAACAATGTATTAATAATTATAATTGCTCAATAATATAATTTTATTATAAAATGAATTAACCTTTCGAGTTAATTAATGTCAGGGGAGACAGTCTTACCCAGTGAGAGCAGGCGGTTGTAGTTTTCCAGCATCACGTCCCTGTACAAAGCCCTCTGAGCAGGGTCCAGACACGCCCACTCTTCCTGGGAGAAGCTGATGGCCCCGTCCCTGAACGACACAGATCCCTGAAACTACACACACAC
This sequence comes from Proteles cristata cristata, assembly GCA_017311185.1. Taxonomy (NCBI): domain Eukaryota; kingdom Metazoa; phylum Chordata; class Mammalia; order Carnivora; family Hyaenidae; genus Proteles; species Proteles cristata. Next base: position 128,034 of record JAESUZ010005182.1, read on the forward strand.
GCATCACAGTGGAGCCGAAGGAAATTATTTCAAGGTGAGCAGAGAGGGAGCAAAGAGCCGCGCTGCAGGAAAGCAGCGACAGGGAACTTTGCAGGGTGTCAGCAAGTTCTTGCGGGGTCCCGCTGCCGCAGAGCCAACTTCTCGTGTGGCCTGGGGTAACCTACTTACCCTGGCACATCTGGAATGGATAAAAAAATGTGGAGTTATCATATTTCAGGAGAGGAGATATCAACTTACATAGGCCACGTTTTTAGAATGCCAAAATTGGTCCATCTTCCTCATGCTTCTACTCCTAGAGAAAATAAGAGAAGGGCTTGAGCCAAGGTGCTTTCTAAGTGACTTAAATCAATACAACAATCTTTTTGGGGCGCCTGATTGGCTCAGTCAGTTAAGCATCTTACTCTTAGGTTCGGCTCAGGTCATGATCTCACAGTTTATGACTTTGAGTCTTGCACTGGACTCTGCTGACAGTGGGAGGCTGCTTGGGATTCTCTCTCTCTCTCTCTTTCTCTCTCTCTCTCAAAATAAATAAACTTGGGGCACCTGGGTGGCTCAGTCAGTTAAGCGTCTGACTTCGGCTCAGGTCATGATCTCATAGTTCGTGGGTTCAAGACCCGCGTTGGGCTCTGTGCTGACAGCTGGCTCAAAGCCTGGAGCCTGCTTCGGATTCTGTATCTCCCTCTCTCTGACCCTCCCCTGCTCACGCTGTCTCTCTCTCTCTCTCTCAGAAATCAATAAAAAAAACATTAAATAAATAAATAAACTTAATTAAAAAAACAACAACAACAACAGGGGCACCTGGGTGGCTCAGTCGGTTGAGCGTCTGACTTCGGCACAGGTCATGATCTCACAGTTCGTGGGTTCAAGCCCTGCGTCCGGCTGTGTGCTGACAACTGGCTCAGAGCCTGGAGCCTGTTTCAGATTCTGTATCTCCCTCTCTCTCTGACCCTTCCCTGCTCATGCTGTCTATCTCTCTCTCAGAAACAAATAAAACATTTTAAAAAATTTAAAAAAAAAAAAGAAAAGAAAATGCATGGGGTATACCTTGGTTCTCTTCTTCACTAAATAACCAATTAAATAAAATATTATTTTGAAGAGAATCCTTACAGAATGCGCTAGTGTAGTAAATGGGATTGGTATACATTTTCTTGATGTTCCTAACATGAATATTGCTCAACAGCAGATCAAATATTTTATTTACATGATTTATGAACAGAATTTTCTAAAGTGCATCATATGCCATCACATGAATCCAGTATGACTTGCTTAGCTACTCAGTTTGTACAAGATCATTTTAAATATCACTCCAGGTATCACAGCCTTTGAATGCTAAACCAGAGTTTCTCATTCTTTTTTTTTTTTTATTTTTTAAAAATGTTTTATTTATTTCTGAGAGAGAGAGAACGTGAGCAGCGGAGGGTTAGAGACAGAGGGAGGCACAGAATCTGAAACAGGCTCCAGGCTCTGAGCTGTCAGCACAGAGCCTGACGCGGGGCTCGAACCCACGAACCGCGAGATCATGACACCAGCTGAAGCTGGACACTTAACCAACTGAGCCACCCAGGCGCCCCCAGAGTTTCTCTTTCTTAGCATGAATGACATATTGAGCCAGATAACTGTTTGTTGTGGGAGGGGGAGGAAGGATGGGGAGAACTATCCTTTGCATTGTACAATGTTTAGTAGCATCTTTGTTCTCTACTTAATAGATCCAAGTATCACTGCCCATCACCATGGCAACCAAAGTTGCCTATAAGTATTACCAAATGGCCCCTGGAGGGCACAATCACCCCGTTAAGAACTACTGATCTACATCGATGACTCCATGCCCACTTTGGATAATCTCATGAAATTATATACCTCCTCTTCCTTCAAGCCCCACCATAACACTTCAGTATACTATTCAAGATGAATTACTTCAAGGGGTTTGTGGTCCCCCTGAGATCATAAATGGAATTACAGGAACTCAGGTTAAGAATTTTTATTCTTTAGGGGCGCCTGGGTGGCTTAGTCGGTTAAGCGTCTGACTTTTGCTTAGGTCACAATCTCATGGTTTGTGGGTTCGGGCCCCGCGTCGGGCTCTGTGCTGACTGCCAGCTCAGAGCCTGGAGCCTGTTTCAGTCTGTGACTCCCTCTCTCTCTGACCCTCCCCTGCTCATGCTGTCTCTCTCTCTCTCTCTCTCCTAGAAATAAATAAAACATTAAAAAAAAAAGAATTTTTATTCTTTAGGCAAACCATGAGAGACTCTTGTATGTTCAGAACAAACTGAGGACTGATGTACGGGGGAAGGGGGTGATGGGCATGGAGGAGGGCACTTGTGGGGATGAGCACTGGGTGTTATATGGAAACCAACTTGACAATAAACTTTTAAAAAGGAAAAAAAAGAATTTTTATTCTTTATACATTTTTTAATTAAAAAATTTGTTGTAATGTTTATTATTTTGAAAGAGACAGAGAGCAAGCAGGGGCGGGGCAGAGACAGAGGGAGACACAGAATCCAAAGCAGGCTCCAGGCTCTGAGCTGTCAGCACAGAGTCTGGCCGTGGGCTCAACCGCAAGATCATGACCTGAGCCGAAGTCAGATGCTTACCCCACTGAGCCAACCAGGAGCCCCGAGCATTTTTATTCTGGGGGTGCCCTGTTGGCTCAGTGGGGTAAGCTTCTGACTCTTGATTTTGCCTCAGGTCATCATCTTTAAAGAAAAATTCTTTTAAAAAAAGAGTTTTTATTCTATATTAGTTGAGCATCTCACTTCTTTTAATAGGTAGGCAGCAATCACTATCTATCCCATATTCCTAAGGCCCCTGTTGTACGGACGCTGAGAGGAATGAGCTAAAATGACGACATATAAACAAGAGCTTAAACAGATCAAGCATGGGCTTTATACACATGAGCTCATTTAACGTTCATTACAAACCTGCGACAGGTGGGAAGAGAACCTATATTCCAACCCGGGCACTCTAGAGCCACAGCCCTTACTGTCAACCACACCACTCACAGTCCATACAAAAAAAGTCCCAGGGTCGCCTGGGTGGCTCAGTGGGTTAAGCGTCAGACTTCGGCTCAGGTCATGATCTCGTGGTTCATGGATTCAAGCCCCATATTGGGCTCTGGTGCTGACAGCTCAGAGCCTGGAGCCTGTTTCGGATTCTGTGTCTCCCTCTCTCTCTGCCCCTCCCCTTCTCATGCTCTGTCTCTCTATCTCAAAAATAAATTTTTAGGGGCGCCTGGGTGGCTTAGTCGGTTAAGCGTCCAACTTTCACTAGGTCATGATCTCGCGGTTCGTGGGTTCGAGGCCCGCGTCGGGCTCTGTGCTGACTGCCAGCTCAGAGCCTGGAGCCTGTTTCAGTCTGTGACTCCCTCTCTCTCTGACCCTCCCCTGCTCATGCGCTCTCGCTCTCTCTCTCTGTCTCTCTCTCCTAGAAATAAATAAAATAAATAAAAAATAAATAAATAAATAAATTTTTTAAAAACTTAAAAAATATTTTTTAAAAAAGTCCCAAACACAACTCAAGCTGCCAAACTTCCATGAGATGTGGCCAGCAATACACATTTCAACTGATGGAACTTGCTGGAAAAGTCCTCTTACTGACCCTGCCTTCTGTTGCCATCACTTCTCCCGTTTCTGAAAGCCTCACAGACTGAACGAAACAAGGTAACCATCTCTATTCTGCCCTTGCTGTGAAAGCAGGCACTTAAAGATATCCAGCATGTGGTTTCACTTAAACCCTATAATCTTCTTACCAAATCAGAGCCTCGAAAATAAAGCTGAAACATGAATTGCTAGAGGTTTATTTCTGGGTCATCTTAGAAAAATAGAGTCCTCTGGGGTACCTGGGTGGCTCAGTTGGTTAAGCATCCAACTTTGGCTCAGGTCACGATCTCACGGTTGGTGGGTTCAGGTCCCGCGTTGGGCTCTGTGCTGACTGCCAGCTCAGAGCCTGGAGCCTGTTTCAGAGTCTGTGTCTCCCTCTCTCTCTGACCCTCCCCTGCTCATGCTGTCTCTCTCCCTCTCTCAGAAAAATAAATAAATAAAACATTTAAAAATTTAAAAGAAAAATACAGTCCTCAAGAAGATGTGAACAATTTGCCCAATGGCTAAGTGCGTATTACGTGAAGAGGGGAGGGACAATGGGGGACCAAATGGTGGGGTATCAACTTGCACGTCTCCCAACATTACCTGAAATTTTCCTGGAATCTCTACATTCTAAAACAAAAACAAAACAAAACACAAAATACACACAGACACATTTCTTATGCAAAACAAATCACGAACTCACCCTTGACTTTACACGTACAGCAATAATACTTTCATCCTCCTGGGGGGTTCCTTCTTTGGGATAATGGTAACAACTGGGGAAGAAGAAGGAGAGCATGAGACCTTAGGCTTTTCTTGGGCGTGCAGGCTAAATTTGGAAGCACCCTCCAGGGCCACACCTCTCTTACTTCGCACAAAATGGGATGGGAGTTAAAGGAGGAATCGGTCCCGAGTTCGAAGCTGGTTCCTGGGGACAGAACTCGGAGAAGGCGGTGGGTCTCAACCTGTAGCTGCCCTCGTGCGGGACCCAGAGAGGCAGCTGCAGCTCTAGAACTCCCATCCCAGGTCCAGGTCTGGGCTCTCCTGCGGAAACTTCCATTCTAGGCTCAGAACCTGACTTCCCTACAAGGGGCCACTGCTCTGCGGCAGGCACGTGGTTGGGAGGGGTGAAGACGAGGAAGCAGCGGGCCATTGGTCCCACTGACACACACACACACACACACACACACACACACACACACACAACCTGGCTACAGCAAAGCACTGCTCAGTGTCCACACGCCCCCTCTCCCCGTCACCGCGACACAAGGCGCGCCCCCACGCACAGACTCCCACACCCCACGGCCGCCACTCGCGGTCGCACACGGGCCGAGGCTCCTCCGCGTGCCCGTCAGCGCCCTGTCCGGGGCGCCTCTCTGCCCACCCACACCGGCAGTCCCTCCGGCTGGGGTCCTGGTCAGCAGAGGCCTCTGGCGGCCACCGATCTCATCCTCCACCTGAGGGCCTCATCCCACCAGGACAACGACCCCTGCATGCCGGAAGTGGCCGCTAACTGGGCGTGGTGGCCACCGGGAAACGCAGTCCCGAAGAAGAAACGCCTCCGAAGCCTGGAGTTGGGCGGATCGGATTGATCCCACCGGCAACTTGGACCCGCCCCTAAGGGTGTCCGATGATTTGTGGGAATTCCAGTCTCCCGGAGTGCGCAGGTGCGGATTATTGCTGCTTCTTAGAATGTCAGACTAACTTACTTTTCTCTTTATGGCGAAGAATGCAAATGAACACAGGTGAAGTCATATATGGAAAACCCTAGAGACTCCACCAAGAAGCTCAAGAGTAAATGGATTTAGTAAAGTTGCAGGAAACAAAATCAATGTACAGAACTTGATTATGTTTCTGTACACTAACCACACACTGAAAAAACAATCAAGACAACAATCTTATTCACAATAGCATTAAAAACAATACAAACTTAGGAACAAATTTTACTAAGGAGGCGCATGAGCTAGACTTGGTGAAAGAAATGAAAGAAGACACGAAAAATAAATGGAAGGACAGCCCGTGTTCCTGGATTAGAAAAATTAGTATTGTTAAAATGCCCATACCACCCAAGTGATCTACAAATTCGATGGATTCTCCCAATCAATGTTCCAATGGCATTTTCACAAATATAGAAAAAAATCCTAAAATTTATTTATTTATTTTATTTTATTTACAAGTAGTTTATTGTCAAATTAGTTTCCACATAACACCCAGTGCTCATCCCCACAAGTGTCCTCCTCCATGCCCATCCCTCCTCCCCCCTCCCCACATCCATCAGTCCTCAGTTTTTGTCAGCATTCAAGAGTCTCTCATGGTTTGCCTCTCTCCCTTTCCCCCACCATTTCCCCCTTCTTCTCCCCCCTTGTTCCTCCGTCAAGTTCCTCCTAATCCTCCTATACGTGCACACATATGATATTTGTCCTTCTCTGCCTGACTTATTTCGCTCAGCATAACACCCTCAAGGTCCATCCATGTTGCTACACATGGCCAGATTTCATTGTTTCTCATTGCCATGTAGTATTCCATGGTATAGATAAACCACATCTTCTTGATCCATTCATCTGTTGATGGACACTTAGGCTCTTTCCATGTTTTAGCTATTGTGGAGAGTGCTGCTATGAACATTGGGGTCCATGTGCTCCTATGCATCAGCATTTCTGTATCCCTTGGGTATATTCCTAGCAGTGCTATTGCTGGGTCATAGGGGAGTTCTATTGTTAGTTTCCTGAGGAACCTCCACACTGTTTGCCAGAGGGGCTGTACCAGTTTACATTCCCACCAACAGTTTAGGAGGGTGCCCGTTTCTCCACATCCTCGCCAGCATCTAGAGTTCTCTGATTTGCTCATTTTAGCCACTCTGACTAAAAATCCTAAAATTTAGATGAAAGCACAAAAGACTTGGAATCGCCACAGCAATCTTGAGCGAGAAGAGTAAAGTTGGAGGCATCACACTTCCTTATTTCAAATTATATTATAAAGCCATGGTAATCAAACAGTATGTTGCTGGGATAACAACAGACACAAAGATCAATGAAACAGAATGGAGAGCCCAGAAATAAACTCACACATATATAAACAATCTTCAGGAGCACCTCGGTGGCTCAGTCGGTTAAGCCTCCAACTTCGGCTCAGGTCATGATCTCATGGTTCGCGGATTTGAGCCCTGTGTCAGGCTCTGTGCTGACAGCTCAGAGCTTGGAGCCTGCTTGAGATTCTGTGTCTCCACCTCTCTCTGCCCCTCCTCCACTCATGCTCTGTCTCTCAATAATAAATAAACGTTAAAATTTAAAAAAAAAACTTCAACAAGGGAGCCAAGAGTATATAAGGGGAGAATGATAGTTTCTTGGATAAATGTTGCTGGGAAAACAGAATACCCATGTGCAAAAGAATTACACCGGACCTTTATCTTACACTCTACACAGAAATCAACTCAAAATGGATTAAAGAATTAACCATAAGACCTAAAACCACAAAACCCTAGAAGAAAACAGAGAAAAACCTCCTTGGTATTAGTCATGACAATGATTTCTTGGCTATGCCACAGAAAGCACAAGCAACAAAAGCAGAATAAACAAGTGGGACTAATTTAAACTTAAAAGCTTTTTCATAGCAAAAGAAACAATCAACAAAATGAAGAGGCAAACTACAGATTGGGGAAAAAATATTTGTAAACAATATATATGATAAAGGGTTAATATCAAAAATATATAAGGAATTCCTATAATTCAATAGCTCCAATATATGTATTTGATTTAAAAATGGACAAAGGACCTGAATAGACATTTCTCAAAGAAGGCATACAAATGATCAACAGGTACATGAAAGGGTGCTCAACATCACTAATCACCAGGGAAATGCAAATCAAAACACAATGAGATATTACTTCATATTTGCTAGAATGGCTATTATTAAAAGAAAAAAGAAAAGATAATAAATAAAAAGATAAGAAGATGTAGAGAATTGGAAATCTTCGTGCGCTGTTGGTGGAAATGTAAATTGGTACAGCCACTACAGAAAATAATATGGAGGGATGTACAGTGTGGTGTATATCTACAATGGAATAGGTAGTCATCCTTAAAAAAGAAGGAAATTCTGCCATTTGTGACAACATGAATACACCTGGAGGAAATTATGCTAGTGAAATAAGACAGAGAAAGACAAATATCCTCTTACTTATATCTGGAATTGAAAATACTAAAAAATCTTAGATGCAGAGAGTAAAATTGTGGCTTGGGGAGAGGGTAATGGTCAAGAGGTACAAAGCTACAGTTATGCAAGATTAATTATCAAGAATAATACACTTATTATTACAAAGGGGAAAACAGTAGCTTTATAGTGGAGAAGCACAGCAGACAGCACTATACTCAAGTGATCAAAGTCAGCCTCACTGGTAATAAGACACACGGACATCAGGAAGCCCCAGATATAATGCACTGAGAAGGACGCAACATCATTCATGTGGTATTCTTGGCAAAAATGCATAATTCAGTTCAACCTAAAAGACAGCAGACGGACCCCAACTTGAAGGACATTCTACAAAGTAGCCGGACTCTTCAAAAGTGTCAAGGTCATGAAAGGCAAGGAGACATGGAGGAACTGTCAGAGACTATAGGAAGCCAAGGAGACATGACAACTAACTGCAGTGTGGAATTTTGGGTTCGATCCTGGAACAGAAAAAGGACATCAGTGGAAAGATTGTTAAAATTCAAATCAGGCTAGCAGTTTAGTTAATAATATGGCACCAGTGCTAATCTCCTCGGGTTTTGTTTGGTTGGTTGGTTTTAGGTTTATTTATTTATTTTGCGAGGGAGGAGGGACAGAGAGGGAGGGTGAGAGAGAAGATTTCAAGCAGGCTCTGTGCTGCTAGAGCAAAGCCCAACATGGGGCTCAAACTCATGAACCGTGAGACCATGGCCTGAGCTGAAATCAAGAGTTGGATGTTCAACTGACTGAGCCACCCAGGCGTCCCTAATTTCCTAGTTTTGATCGCTGTGCTATAGTGTTAATATCAGGGGGAGCCAGGGGAGGAGACATATGGGAACTCTCTGTACTATCTGCAACTTTCCTCCAAAATCTGAAATCATTTAGCATTGCAGCATCCACCTCACTGTTTCTGGGTCCACCTGCTTTGGGGGAAGCCAGACACATGTCATGAGGACACTATGGAGAAGCCCACGTGCTGATGAACAGACCTCCGCCAACTGCCAGCGCTGTCTTCCACCTGTGTAAAGGGGATCTCCCAGCCCCAGTCAAGCCTTCGGATGACAGAAGCCCTGGAAAATGTCTCCACCGCCAGGGCTTTGAGCCAGAACCACCCAGCAAAGCCTCCCCAGCACCTGACCCACAGAGTGTGTGTGAGAATGTTTATGGCTTTGAGGAGCTTTTTCAGAGAAAATATTGCTGTTGTGCAGAGTAGCCACCAGATGGCGCCCAGGTTCCAAGGACGGAACCAAAGCTGCCGCCAACATTATAAATAGGTCAATTCCCCTGAGTTCGTTTATAAATGTATCACAGCCCTAATAAAAATGTCATCAGGGTTTTTTCCTAGACCCAAACCACTTGATTATGAGGTTTATTTGGAAGTACAACAGGCAAAGAAGGAGGAGGAGGAGAAAACAAAGGAGTAGCTCTACCAGATATTAAAACCCATATTTTAAGAAAACAATGTTATTGGTGTGCGAATAAGCATACAGATCAAGGGAAATTTTATAAAATCCAGAAATAGGACCAATTGCTCGTGTAAATGTGTATGATAAAAGATCATTTTTAATTTATTTTTTTAATTTTTTATTTATTTTTGAGAGAGAGAGAGAGGCAGCAGGGGAGGGTCAGATAAAGAGGGAGACACAGAATCCAAAGACAGGCTCCAGGCTCTGAGCTGGCTGTCAGCACAGAGCCCAATGTGGGGCTCGAACCCACAAACTGTGAGATCATGACCTGAGTCAAAATTGGACGCTCAACTGACTGAGCCACCCAGGCGCCTGTAATCAGGTGGTTTAAATACCTCCTGTCACTTCTTCACCTCACTCCCACTGCTCTGGTCTGGACAGTCTTCACGTTAAAGCTGTATTATGGCAGCGGGCTCTGGACCCATTAGAGTACAGTGAGGAGATAGAAACTACAGCAGGTACTTTAACAGGGAGAATCTAGGGCTCCTGGGTGGCTCCGTGGGCTGAGCATCCCGCTCCTGATTCCCTCTCAAGTCATGATCTCAGGTTGGTGGGTTCGAGCCCTGAGCCAGCCTCTGAGCTGCCTGCCTGGGATTCTCTCTCTCCCTTCCTCTGTCCCTCTCCTGGTCCTCCTCTGGCTCGTGCACATATGCTCCCTCTCTAAAATAAATAAACATTAAAAAAGAGAGAGAGAGATAACACATGGAATATAACATAAGGAATTACCAACTTGGTCTAACGTTGTTACCTAGGCGACAGGGTAAAAAGAGACCCCCTAAGCCAGCGGTTCTTAAACTTTAGCAGAATTGCATGGAGGGTCTGCTTGCTCCTGGGCGACGAGAACAGGTCTCTGATTGGGGGGCGGGGGTGTGTGTGCGGGGGGGGCGGGGGGGGCTGAAACTCCCGCGTGTCTAACAGCCTCCCAGGTGATGCTGACCCCTGCTGGGTGGGGGGGGTGACCTCACTCTGAGAACCGCTGCCCCAGGATACCATATACCATAGCCAGCACCCCAGACCCCGGGGCACCGAGACCCGGGAGAGAGGGCACCAGCCGCCTGGTGCTGATGTTTGTGATAAAACTGAGTTCGCACATGCCGGCCAGCTACACACGGATTCGGGTGCTGCTGCCTCGGCCGCCACCACAGGGCAGAAGCGTTGCTGGGAGAACTCACACCAGCACAGCACCCCTCTGCGTGGGGTGTCCCAGCCCTCCTTCCAGTGCAAACGTTGGGCGCGTCCTGGGCAAACGGGAACGAGTTAATCACCCACTTCTGCAGTCTAGCGAGCCCTACTGCCAAGGATCTCACAGAGAACCATCTGGCAAAACAGAAATGTGGTTTCCCGGCCCAGCATCACAGCTCAAGGCGGAGGAGGGTGGGTTTGGAGCTCAGAGAGAATAACTTCATCACTGATACTGACTCCTTATGGTCTTCCTGGTTCTCTCCAGTCCGTCCAGGGGGTGCCACCAAGGGCGCTTGACACATAGCTGCCGGTGCCTTTGTGATTTATAGTGAGAAACATATATTTGGCCTTTGTCCCCTTTACGGACACAGAGTCCCTAAAACCCTTAGATTTCCTAGGTGGTGAGAGTGGTAAAGAGAAAGGAGCAGTTTTTCTTATTCATGACAAGCCCGTTTCAACCACATCTAGGTTTAGATTAACGGGGTGGCTTCTAGAAAGCCCCTAGGATGGCACCTGTTTGTCAGAGAACCACCTTCAAGAACCTTCAGCCTCACCCTCACTGACCTCCAGGAAGGGAAGAGAGGCTGGAGGTCGAGTCAACCGCCAAAGGCCAATGACTTAAGCAATCGTGCCTGGGCAATGAGCCTCACTCAGACCTTCCAAGGGCTTCTGGGCTGGCACAGGGTAGTGCTTAGGGGGGTGCCTGGCTGGAGAGGGCGTGGAGGCTCTGATTCACTCTCCCCAACCTACGCATGCCTTCCACCTGCCTGTCCCTGAGTTGTACCCTTTACAGTAAAGCAGTAATCCAGGAAGCAAACTGTTTTCCTGAGTTCTATTAACTGTTCTAGCAAATTATGGACCCCAAGGAGGAGGTCATGGGAACCCCAATTTGTGGCCAAATCAGACAAAAGTTGCAGGTAACCTGGGGACTCACCATTTGCAGTTGGCGTCTAGGGGAGGGGCCGGTCGTGGGATGGAGCCCTTGACCTGTGGGCTCTCACACTAACTCCACATAGACACCATCACAATCGAATTGAAGAACGGAATTGAATTGTAAGATATCCAGTCAGTGTCCCCAGAAACTGGAGAACTTTGTGCTGTGGGAAAATACCCCAGTATTTTTTTTTTAATGCTTATTTATTTTTGAGAGAGAGAGAGCACAAGCAGGTGAGGGGCAGAGAGAGAGGGAGACACAGAATCCGAAGCAGGTTCCAGGCTCTGAGTTGACAGCACAGAGCCCCACGTGGGCTCAAACCTATGAACTCTGAGATCATGACCTGAGCAGAAGCTGGACACTCAGCTCAACCCACTGAGCCATCCAGGTGCCCCCAGTGACCCGCTTTGAGAGTAGGGCCATGAGTAAGCAAAGTTACAGAATGTATCCCTTTCACTGCCTACCAGCCAATCACAGTGGAATTCCATCTTTTTTCATGCACCATGAAGGGTCCTTCAAAGTTACTTTCTGTTACAGCCTAGCCTCATCCCCTTTCCTAAACTTTATATTCCAGAGATACATGAATCTCCAAGTTTCCTAAAGCGAATCACATTCTCAAGGCATGATGCTTTGAATATGCTCTTCCCCCCATCTGGGTGAAAAGCACATAAACCCCAATGTTTTAGAGGAAAACATCGGATCAGAATATGTGCTTCCCCGGGCGCCTGGGTGGCTTAGTCGGTTAGGCATCCAACTTCAGCTCCGGTCATGATCTCACGGTTTGTGGGTTCAAGTCTCGCATCGGGCTCTGTGTTGACAGCTGGCTCAGAGCCTGGAGCCTGCTTCAGGTCCTGTGTCTCCCTCTCTATCTGAATCCCCTGCTCACATTGTGTCTCTCTGTCTCAGAAATAAATTTTAGGGAAAAAAAAAAAGAATATGTGCTTCCCCCTTAAAAAATGGAGGTGAGTTTTCAATCGATGAAGTGTCAGCTGGATTTGAGGAAAATCTCAAAGCAAATGTATTTTTGAATTCCACAGTATTTACTGTTCTCCGACTTCTAACACCCAAGGAAAAAAAGATGATAAGACTCCCCGTGCTAATGAAAGTTGCTAGATTTTCTTTCTTGTTAAAGATATTTATACCTGAATTCTTTTTAAGGCCTGAAACATTTTGAGATGAATTCCATCCATGAAAAGCAATGTTGGTTGAACAATTAGAGATGGCTGGGGCGCCTGGGTGGCTCTGTCGGTTAAGCGTCTGACTTTGACTCAGGTCACGATCTCACGGTTTGTGGGTTCGAGCCCCGCATCGGGCTCTGTGCTAACAGCTCAGAGCCTAGAGCCTGCTTCAGATTCTGTGTCTCCTTTCTCTCTGCTCCTCCCCCATTCATGCTCTGTCTATCTCTGTCTCTCAAAAATAAATAAAATTTTTTAAAAAAAACATGAACTTAGAAGTAAAATAAAATAAATTAGAGAGGGATTATAAAATCATATCCGGTGACATAAAAGATGCAACAGTAGGGCGCCTGGGTGGCTTAGTCGGTTGGGCGTCCGACTTTCGCTTGGGTCATGATCTCGCGGTTCGTGGGTTCGAGCCCCGCGTCGGGCTCTGTGCTGACTGCCAGCTCAGAGCCTGGAGCCTGTTTCAGTCTGTGACTCCCTCTCCCTCTGACCCTCCCCTGCTCACGCTGTCTCTCTCTCTCGTCTAGAAATAAAAAAAAAAAAATATTTAAAAAAAAAAAAGATGCAACAGTAGTTTACTAAGCTTGGTTTTGTTGTTGTTGTTATTGTTTTAGGGGGTAATCTCTGTACCCGGTGTGGGGTGTGACTGAGCCAGCCAGGCGCCCCTACTGAGCTTGTTCTTAAACTCAAAGGCTATTAATTAAAGCTCCTCGTGTGGTTTGTGGTTAAGAGTGATGTTGCTTTTCTTCTCTCTACTGAGATACTTTTTTTTTAATGTTTATTTTTGAGAGAGAGTGCAAGTGGGAGGGGCAGAGAGAGAGGAAGACAGAGGGTCCAAAGCGGGGCTCGAACTCACAAACCATGAGATCATGACCTGGGCTGAAGTCGGAGGCTTAACCCATTGAGCCACCCAGGCACCCCTGCAATGCTTTTTTTTTTTTTAAACAAGTGATTTCTGACCACTCTTGTTTGGTTTTCCTCCAACATAAATTCATTTGTGAGGACTTTCAAGGCACATGCCAAGCTCCTTATGGGATCCCACTGGATTCGACACCTTTGTCCAATGAGGAGAATTATAACTGCATAACTATCTTTCCACTACGCAGATCCTCCGCTGGGGCAATTTCTGTGAGTTTCAGTCTCCAGACTCCACGTTATCTTTCCTGGGATGGACGCTCATCAAACATTTGTTGAGTGAATGCAGTAGCACTTTTTTTTTTTAATGTTTATTTATTTTTGAGAAAGTGTGAGCGGACAAGGGACAGAGAGAGAGAGAGGAGGAACAGAGGATCCAAAGCAGGCTCTGAGCTGACAGCAGCAAGCCCCACATCGGGCTTGAACTCACAAACCGTGAGATCATGACCTGAGCTGAAGTTGGACCCTCAACCGACTAAGGCACCCAGGCGCCCCGCAGTAGCACTTCAGAGAAGACGGAGTTCCAAGGCAGCGCTGGACGATTATTATTTGAACCGTGAGCAAGTCTGTGGTTACCTGAGTCTCAGCTGACTCACGGACGGAAGGCGGACTGCAGTGGGTGCAGTAGGAGTAGGCGCCCTGGGGTCAGACTGCTCTGCTCGGCAGCTGCCCAGCCTGTGGCCTCCTGCGGGCGCCTGAACTGCGCAGAGCCTGCTGTCCTTTCCACAGGGCTTGAGACTTCAGATAGAATTTAAGTGGTCACTGTTAGAGCTATTTTCTTTTCTTTTAATGTTTATTTTTGAGAAAGAGCGCAAGCAGGGGAGGGGCAGAGAGAGGGGGAGATGAAGAATCCGAAGCAGGCTCCAGGCTCTAAGCAGTCAGCACAGAGCCCTACATGTGGCTTGAACTCAAGAACTGTGAGATCGTGACCTGAGCTGAAGTTGGATGCTCAACCGACTGAGCCCACCAGGCGCCCCTTTCTTCATAGTTTTAAGAACTCAAAGCAGTGATATGTTCAGTGATTCACAGTGACCTGGCATACAGCACGTGCCTGCTTAGTAAGTCCCTCACTCCAGACTCCTTCTGTCTCTGTTAGCTGTCCTGGGGCACCTCTGTCTCCCCCAGAATGCGCCCCTCAAACCAGCCAGCTCTGCCACTTCTGTGTCTCCCCCAGAAAAAAATGTTCTCCAAAACAAGGTTAAGAGCTATTCAGGGGCACCTTGGTGGCTCGGTCGGTTAAGGTCTGACTCTTGATTTCGGCTCAGGTTCTGATCTCACAATTTGTGAGTTCGAGCCCCACATTGGGCTCTGCACTGACATCATGGAACCTACTTGGGATTCTGTCTCCCTCTCTCTCTGTCCCTCCCCTGCCTGCCCTCTATCTCTCTCAAAAAACATAAAAATAAACTAAAAAAAAAAAAAGGAGCCTTTCAGCCTCATCACACTCTCTATCTCTCTTGACTCTTGCTGCGAAAAACCAGAGGGACTTTCCCTTGGGGACCTCGGGGTCACAGCACATGGGAAAGAGCTAATTAAGTGGGGTCAAGCGCCGGCCTCGGGTTTCATAATAGCAGATGCCACTCAAAGGAGCAGTAACGCCAAGGCGCCCCTGTAGGTTTCCGGTCAGCTGCCCAGGCCCCGCTGGTTCGCAGTGCTTCCCGCATTCCTACCCCCAAGCCCGCAGCTGTGAGGCTGGGTGACCACAGGGCCGAGCCGTGGCTCGGCTGGTACACGTGGGGGTGAGCAGAGACTGAGCCGTCACAGAGACCCCAGTGCTTTTATCATGAAAGCAGAGGCTTGCCGTCAGACCCTGCACCAGCACCACCCTGGCAAGGACTGAGACTGAGGAAGAAGGAGCGGTTCTTGCGTGACAGGAGGGTCACCAACCTGGTGACCACAGTGGACGGGTGTCACCTTGTCACAGATGTACCTAGGCCAGTGTGCTACTTTGCTGGGACTGCCGTTACAAAGCACCACAGGCTGGGCGGCTTGCACAGCAGAGATGTTTCATCTCCCAGTTCTGGAGGTTGCAAGTCCAAAGCCAAGGTGTTAGGAGGGTTGGTTCCTTCTGAGGGCTGGGAGGGAAGGATCTGTTCCAGAACCTTCTACCTGCCTCTTCACATCCTCTTCCCTCTGTGTGTGCCTGTGTCCAAATCCCTTCTTCTTCTTCTTCTTCTTCTTCTTCTTCTTCTTCTTCTTCTTCTTCTTCTTCTTCTTCTTCTTCTTCTTCTTCCTTTCTTTATTTTTGAGAGAGAGAGAGCAGCGGAGGGGCAAAGAGAGAGGGGGAACAGAGGATCTGAAGTGAACTCTGCGCTGACAGCAGGGACCCCGAAGCAGGGCTGGAACTTACGAGTATGAGATCATGACCTGATCTGAAGTCGGATGCTCAACCGAATGAGCCCCCCAGGCGCCCCCAAATCTCCTCTTCTTATAATAACACCACCCATATTGGGTTAGGACACCACCCTAATGACCTCATTCTAACTTGATGCCTCCGTAAAGACCTACCTGTCACATGCCAAGGTCAGGACTTGAACACAGAATGGTAGTGCGGGGGGGTGGGAGTGGGGGTGGCAGGCACAATTCATCTGTCACAGCCGGTGCGGCCATTCACAGTCCTTAGACGACATCGGTCGGCCCGTCATTGAGAGCTCTAGGTCTCCATCCCACAACTCGCTGTCATGGGGTGTGCCTCGTGGACACAGGGCTTGTCCCAGCGCTGTCACGTATGTAAGCACTGATTAGCCGACTGACAATAAAACAGCCATACAACCTACTCTGTAAAATCGGTGAGGCCCAGGTTCCGCCATGTTAGGCACCTTGTATGAAAGGCTCACTGGAAGGAGATGAAACAATTCACTAAAAGACATCTCAAGAATTCTCTCTTGGCCGTCAACTCTGGGCCCCCACCACGCCAAAATCTCATCACAGGTGCCCCTAATACCACATTTTATTTATCCATTCATCAGTTGATGAACATTCAAGTTGTTTTGACTTTTTGACTACTGCAGATAACACCACCGTGAACGTTCAGGTACAGGTTTTTGTGTGAGCATCTGCTCAGTTCTCTTGGGCATTTCCTTCCCGGTGCAACTGGGAGACCATCTGATCTTGGACTTCCAGCCTCCAGGACTGAGAACATAGACGTCTATTGTTTAAGCCACCCTCCCCCCCCCTCCCCAGTCTGTGGTATTTCTGCTATGGAAATAGCAATAGCAAACTAATGCAGGCTTTGGGGTGTCTGGGTGGCTCAGTTGGTTGGGCGTCCCACTTCAGCTCAGGTTATGATCTCATGGTCCCTGAGTTCGAGCCCCTGGTTGGGTTCTGTGCTGACAGCTCAGAGCCTGGAACCTGCTTCAGACTCTGTGTGTATGTCTCTCTCTCTCTCTCTCTCTGCCCCTTTCCCACTCACACTCCATATCTCTATCTCTCCCTCTCTCTCAAAAATAAGTAAATATTTAAAAAAATGTAAATATAATACAAGCTTCTTCTCTCACCCATCCTCAGTGCTGAAGGACAGGAATGTAGTTCAAGGGCAGCACTGAGGATGGGTAAGAGAAGAAGCAAATTTGGGGAGAGGGAAGGGACACAGTTCAGTCCACAGCAAGGTGATAAGACAGGAGGGGAGAAGGGGCCAGAACCAGAGCCTTGGGAGATATGTTTGGGGACATTCTTCTTCACCCACCCAGCCCCAGAGGTCCCCAGGGATTTGACTCCAAGGAGAGTCCCCCTTCCAGATAAGACTAAGCACAAGTCACAGCTCATCCTTTTCAAGGTTGTCCAGGTAAGAGTAGACCCAGCTCAAGATGCAGTGAGAAAAATCCAAGAAGAATAAATGCCTGGGAGGTGTTATGCAAATTACATGCAAATGACCCGCCTACTCAGGGTTCCTTCAGTGGGTCACCTGCCCAGGACTATGGAAAAGAACCTAAGCCTTTAATTCCTGCATCCAACAAATCTGCAGGCCTATTGTGCTAGGGACTGTTCTAGGCCCTGGGGCCCTTGCAGAGCTTTTGTTCTAGGCCTGTACCGTCCAACATGGCGGCCACCGGTATGGTTGGCTATTAAGCACTTGTGGTGTGGCTAGCCTGAACTGAGATGTGCTAACATATAAAATACACGCCAGATTTCAGAGACTTACATATGTGTATGTGTGTGTGTGTGTGTGTGTGTATACATAAAGTATCTCAATAAGTTCTATATTGAATGCATCTGTGACACCTTGGTTTTAGTTCAGTGAGTCCCATTTCAAATTTCTGACCTCTCAAGTTCAAAGATAATAACTGTATCTTGGTGGAAGCCTCTATGTTTGCGGAAGTTTGTCGCAGCAGCCACAGGAAACGTACACCCCCTTGCCTGCTGGATGGTATCTTTGAGTTGCATTCCTCACTAGTCGAGAGAACCACTTCCTTCTCTAGTGTAGTAGGGAAAGTTCCAGACTGGGTCTTCAACCTGCCCAGTGGGGCTTTGGACAAGTCCTTTATCCTCTCTGCCAAGGCTGGGGACAGGAAGACTGGATAAAATGTGTGCCATTCTAGCAGAGATAAGTGATATATTTGTCTGCACCGGGCACCAGCATGGATGTCATTACTAACATGAGGACTAAACCAGTGCCCAAAATCTTAGATGGCTGTCCAGCGTCTCACTTGGTTCTGACAACAGCCCCGTGCATTAGATAACTATTATCATCCCATTTCATTTTATTATGTTTTTAATTGTTTAATGTTTATTTATTTTGGGGAGAGAGAAACAGGGAGACGAGCAGAGAGAGAGGGAGACACAGAATCCGAAGCAGGCTCCAGGCTCTGAGCTGTCAGCACAGAGCTGATGCGGGACTTGAACCCACAAACCGTGAGATCATGACCTGAGCCGAAGTTGGACGCTTAACGACTGAGCCACCCAGCGGTCCCTACTATTATCATCCCATTTTAAAGCTAAGGAAACCAGGGCCAGAGAGGTTGGGTGACTTGCCCACAGTCACTAATATGAGCCAAGAGTCCATCTTGGTTCACAGACTGCTGAGAAGCACCCTTTGCTGATGGGGGGCGGGGCGGCGGGGATCTGACCAATAGCGTGGATGCATAAGTTCCATTCATCTGTTCATCCCACAGAGAGCTGGCATTCAGGGTGGAGAGATGAACAGCTCAGGCCACATGCGTCTCATCATCGGACTGAGGGAGGAGCCAGGGGGCTGCTTGCACAGAAATGTGTGCTTCTGAGCCTGAGAGCCCACTGCCCTACCAGGGGCGTCATGACCAAATTCGTCCTTGCTTCCCTGGGAATCTCCCCGGCACAGGGCCCTCTCTCTCACGTCATCCCAGGCTCCCTCTCTCATCTGCATTGTTCTCTGTTCTCTTTAGCTCTGCCCATCCCCTGCTTCCCTCTGTCCTTCCCAAGCTCTTCCACATCGACCCCTGCAAACCTCTCCCTGAATGTTGCCTCCAACTTTCACCCTAACGAAAACCAGCTCCTTCCCCAAAGATACCCCCACATTCCTAACCGAAGGCTCTTCGGAACAAGGTGGCGAGGAGGAGAGGGGTGGTCAGCACATGCCGCAGAAACAATGAGCCCAAATCCCGGTTGTTCACACAAAAACAGAGACTCCCTCGTGTCCCCTTGTCCAACACGGGTAGGCGGGGCTCTGCTCTGCGTCTGTTCATGCACCCGGGCTCTGCGTTCAGGGGCGGCCTCTGAAACGTCGCCAATCCCCTGGCAAAGAGGGAACAGATACGTGGATGGCCATGAGCTGGCTCTTGAAGCCTCCACTCAAGGCTCCATGTCACTGGTGTTCACATTTCATGTGACTTATACGGCCGAGCCTCCTACCAACCAGGTACCCTTCAGGAGAGGCACCGAATATTGTGAACAGTAATACAATATGTGATCATATTGGCATATTGGCTGTTTCCAGATATTACCAATCCTTCTCCAGACTCCTTTCCAGTTTTTTAACCCTGCTTCCCCTTGTCAGATCTCCTAGAATGACAGCCACCCCCTTGTCTTCCAGCTCTTCACAGGCTCCTGAGAAATCTGACAGTCACACTCCCCACTCTTCCTTCTCCCTCACCCCCTGTCAGACCCTTTAGAATGTTCCAGAGGTTCTCTGTCACTTCTTTCAGTCCCCAGAGAAGCGACCCTCCTCCAAGCCACCATCACTTCTTGCCTGAAGCTGCAACAGCTTGCTCCACAGTTAATTCATCATCTCACCCACAAATGGAGTAGATTCAGTCACACTGAGTAAACCGCTCCATAGTTTCCCACCGCCTTCAGAGAGAGTCTAAAATCCTTACCTGGCGGCACCTGGGTGGCTTAGTCGGTTAAGCATCTGACTCTTGGTTTCAGCTCAGGTCATGATCTCAAGGTTCATGGGATCAAGCGCCGCATCAGGCTCTGTGCAGACAGTCCAGAGACTGCTTGGGATACTCTCTCTCTCTCCCCCTCCCTCGTGTGTTCTCTCTCCCTCAAAATAAAAAATTAAACTTTAACAAAATAAATAAAATAGAGGGCACCTGGGTGGCTCAGTGGTTAATGTCCGACTTCAGCTCAGGTCATGGTCTTGTGGTTTATGAGTTCGAGCTCCACGTTGGGCTCTGTGCTGTCAGCATGGAGTCTGGAGCCTGCTTCAGATTCTGTGCCTCCCTCTCTCTCTGCCTCTCCCCTGCTCTCTCTCTCTCTCAAAAATAAATAAACATTAAAACATTTTTAATAAATAAATAAACTAATTAATTTAATTTAATCCTTACCTTTCCCTAGAAAGCTCTTCGTAGCAGGCTTCTGCTTGCCGCCTCAGGCCCAGCCACTGCCTTGGTCACTCCGCAGACCAGCCATTGATACTTTCACTGCCTTAGGGCTTTCACAACACAATTCTCTTGGCCTAGAACTCTCTCCACCCCTCCCCCCTTCATCTCTCAGATCTCAACTTCCTCAATGAGGCCTTTACATCCAGTAGGTTCTTTCTGTATGAGTGCGCCTGCAGTGCCCCTATGGCCCCTTCTGAAATACTTAACAGTCCCCGCCCCCAAACCCGCTTGTTCAGTGCCCATCCTGCCCATTCAGACTGAGCAGCACGAAGGCAGTGGCTGTCTGTGCCACTGCTCTGTGGCAGTACAGTGATCATGCTCAGTAAATATTTTTTCAGGGGCACCTAGCTGGCTCAGTTGTTAAGCTACTGACTCTTGATCTTAGCTCAGATCACAGCTTGTGGAATCAAGCCCTGTGTTGGGAGCGTGAAGCCTGCTTGGGATTCTCTCTCTCTCTCTCTCTCTCTCTCTCCCTGCCCCTCCCCTGCTTGTTCTCCTTCCCTCTCTCTCTCAAACTAAATAAATAAACTTTTTTTAATGTTTATTATTTATTTTTGAGAGAGAGAGACTGAGTACAAGCGGGGGAGAGGCAGAGAGAGAGGGAGACAGAATCTGAAGCAGGCTCCAGCCTCTGAGATGTCAGCACAGAGCCCGATGCAGGGCTCAAACTCATGAACAGGGAGAACATGACTGTGGGGAATAAGTTTAGGAACTCCCTGAGCCTGCACTGATGGGTTAACAAGGCAAAAAGAATTACAAAGCCATAGGATGCTCACGCCCAAGTTTGGGTAAACAAGATTGGGTAAATAAGTATAGAGAGGGCAGGGCCGAGGCCCCCAGGATAGAGGGGGTGGGGCCAAGGTCCCAATACAAAGGTATATGAGGTAACTAAGATTAGGTGTTGTGGGGGGAATGCTCCCCAATTTAGCACTATAGCAGAAAGCTGCTTTCATGGGAAGGGAAGGAAGGATCAAAGCAAGTAAACAGGTAAATAGGGCTGTAGACCATTGTGGGTGAAGTTGCCCAGAGCGGAGCTGATAGCAAAAGAAAGGTGCTTTGTTGACCCTGAGGTTGCACTTTCTATCTGTCTTACCCTCTAGGCTGGCTAAGATAATCAGACAATGCTCCTCATGTCTGCCGTCAACATCCATCTGCCTGGCCCAGGACTTGGTTTATATTGACCCAACCCCCTAATACCATATATCTTCAAACCCCCCTTTCCCTCATGCCCATGAGTTAGTGCTCACAGATTCATTGTCTCTTTGTGCACGCCCAGCATGTTTGTAAGCCTTCTGACTTAATAAATACGGAGCAAGGACTCTTAATCGCAGATCTTGTCTTTGTCCTGGACATTAGCCATCTCTCGCATTTTAATCCTGCGTCCGCTTTCTTGCTGGGCAAGAAAGAACTTTAGACCGAGAGTCTACGACGCACGTGACCTGAGCTGAAGTTGGATACTCAACCAACTGAGTCACCCAGGAGCCCCTGAAGGAGTCTTTTTTTAAGAACAGAAGATGGAAGACAGAGACTGTTCATCAGAACAGAAATGATTGTGGATCAGGCTGCCCATGTAAGAATCCTGACTCCACTGGTGATCAGTGCGGGCACTGGAAGAGTAATTTCAAACTCTCTGTGCCTCAGTTTCCTCATTTGTAACAAGGGAGTGGTAACAGTATGTTATTCACAGGGATATTTGGGAAGGAGGGTGTTGCGAGGCTTAAATAAACCGTGAGATCATGACCTGAGCCAAAGCTGGATGTTTAACTGACTGAGCCACCTCAGCACCCCAATAAATAAACTTTTAAAAAATATTTTTTCAATAGAAGAATGAATTTGTCATACATAGAGACTGAGGGAAGGAGATAATCAAGGTTAAAAGATGCAATTGGCCATGAGTAAAGTAGCCTCCTGACCTAATCGAGAGAAGCAGAAGAGGCTGGGACCTTTGTGCCACCTCTGGATCCCTTACTCCTGAACTTCCCCATACACCATTCCCTTCCAGCATTTCCCTCGAAGTTTCTAGACCTCCTGCAGTGCCTTCCTCCCCACACCCATTGAAAGAAATCTGGTTTCATGACTGAGAGGGCATTTCCTCCCCTCTTCCCTCATCCTCACCTCTGCTGTTCTCACCTCTCCTGTGCATCCCACATGTCCCGCCAGCCAAGTCAGCTGGAAAAGTCCGGAGCTTCTCTGAGATGTCGTCTGTCCTCAGATTCATTGCTGAGCAGAAGGACTTGAATGACACCCTGGAAAAAGAAACATCCTGATGCATTAGCGAAACACATTCCAGGCCTGGGTTTCTCTGCCAAACCAAGCTGTGCTATGGTGTGACATGAGCAGCTTTGGAAAGGCCCCTGAGGCATAGTGCCCCCCTTTTATATGATTTATTTATTTTTGAGAGAGAGCTTGGCAGAGGGAAGAGGGAGGGAACAGAGGATCAGAAGCGGGGTCTCCGCTCTGACAATGATGAGCCCAATGTGGGGCTCAAACTCACAAACTGCAAGATCATGACCTGAGCCGAAGTCGGAGCTCAACCGACTGAGCCACCCAGGTGTCCCCATAGTGCCTCCTTCTAGGGCTGAGATGGTGTCTGAAATCATAGCACTGGGGACAGCATTACTTCACCAGAGCTGCCAGACACGAAGTACCACAGACTGAGTGGCTCAAACAACAACAGAAACGAACTTTCTCACAGTTCTGGAAGCTATACACCCAAAGATGGAGGTGTTGGCAGGAGTGGGTTCTTCTGAGGCCTCTCCTCGGCGGGCAGACTGTTTCGCGTTACTGGTTCAATTTCTGTTTTTCTGACCAAATCCTCAGTCACCACATTTTGCCTCCTGTAGCCATGCAAGTAATTTGGGCCCATTGGACGTGAGCAGAAGTAAGATGGCGACTTCTGGGTCATGTCCTTAAAATGAAACTAATCACTCCACACTTCCATGTTCTGTCTTCTCACCCACGAGCACAGGAATTCGGGGATGGCCTGTGGGGACCATGCTCATAGCTGGGCAATACGAAAGGTAGGACTTATGACCACTTGAAATGGGGCCACCCACCCACTCTGGAGGGTGCAAATTGTGAAACAAATGTCTTCGGACGCATTTTGTTCCGGACTCTCTTTGTTGTTCCTCAGTCCAAACTCTACTGCAGACAGCTGTAAAGAGCAAAACTATAGAGGCCCCAAAACCTTCAGTCACAGAATACAAATAACACTTGGATTTAAAAAGTAAAACTTTGGGGCGCCTGGGCAGCTCTGTCGGTTAAGCATCTAGCTCTTGATTCCTGCTCAGGTCATGATGCCACAGTTTGTGAGTTCAAGCCCCCCACGTTGGGCTCTGAAAGCATGGAACTTGCTTGGGATTCTCTGTTTCCCTGTCTCTCCACTCTCTATCTCTCAAAAATAAATAAACATTAGGGGTGTCTGGGTGGCTCAGTTGGTTAAGCGTCCAACTTCGGCCCAGGTCATGATCTCACGGTTCATGGGTTTGAGCTCTGCGTCGGGCTCTGTGCTGACAGCTCAGAGCCTGAAGCCTGTTTCAGATTCTGTGTCTCCCTCTCTCTCTGACCCTTCCCTGCTCACAGTGTCTCTCTCTCTAAGAAATAAATTAAAAAAATTTAAATATTTTTAAAAATAAATAAACATTTAAAAATAAAGAAAATAATAAAAATAAAGAAAGGAATCCTTATAACTGTATGGCAATAAAAGCTCGACGAAAACAGTGTTTCAAGGGTAATTCCAGCTGTCAACATTTTTATCAAAGAAGAAAGATTGAAAACAAGTGAAGAAAGCCTTAGCTTTAGAAATGAAGTATGAGTGGGGGAGGCGCCTGGGTGGCTCAGTCAGTTGAGCGTTTGACTTCGGCTCAGGTCATGATCTCACGGTTTGTGGGTTTGAGCCCCGAGTTGGGCTCTATGCTGACAGCTCGGAGCCTGGAGCCTGTTTCAGATTCTGTGTCTCCCTCTCTCTCCGCCCCTCCCCCACTCGTGCTCTGTCTCTGTTTCTCTCTTTCTCTCTCAAAAATAAATAAACATTAAAATTTTTTTAAAAAAGGGGGCGCCTGGGTGGCTTAGTCCGTTAAGCGTCCGACTTTCGCTTAGGTCAGGATCTCGCGGTTCGTGGGTTCGAGCCCCGCGTCGGGCTCTGTGCTGACTGCCAGCTCAGAACCTGGAGCCAATTTCAGAGTGTATCTCCCTCTCTCTCTGACCCTCCCCTGCTCACGCTGTCTCTCTCTCTCTCTCTCTCCTAGAAATAAATAAAATATATCTATATATATTTAAAACTTTTTAAAAAAAGAAATGAAGTATGAGGGGCACTCAGATGGTTCAGTTGGTTAAACAGCTGACTCTTGATTTCGGCCTCTTGATTTCGGCTCAGGTCATGATCTCAGAGGGCTCTGCACTGACATCACAGAGCCTCCTTGGGATTCAATCCCTGCCCCTTCCCCTCCCCCCTGCAAAATAAATAAAATACACATTTTAAATAATGAAATATAAAACAATGGAGAAAATCCAAAAAACAAGATGAAAAATATTTTCAGGCAGAAATAAAGTAGAAAAAAACAGGAAAATTAACTAAAAAACCCCCACAGAAATTGGTTATTTGTAATGCTTCAGGCAAGGCTGGTGGAGAGAAAAAAGAAAGATGCCAAATAAAAGCATAATTTATAGGGAAAAGGGAGAAAGGACTACAGAAATGAATATTTGTAGAATAATAAAATAAAATTCAAACCCTATAAACTACTGCATTTAAAAATGATAACAAAATGGATAGATGCCCATAAGAATAGAAAATGCCAATACTGAAACAAGAAGAAACAGACCATTAAAGAAACTGACATTAAAGAAACCATTTAAACATTTAAAGAAACCACAAAAGAAACTGACATTTTAGTTTAAAGCCCCAGATGAAGTTCAAGGGCAGCTCTACCAAAGTTTCAAAGAACAAATAGCACCTACCACATACAAATTATTACAAGGAAAAAAGCAAAGAAATTCATCTACTGAAGAAGGACATTTTGGGAAAAGAATATTAGACACCTATTTTACCTTCTAATTGCATATACAATTCCAAAGTAAGATATTAGATAAGCAAATACAAATAATGTGTAAAAAATAAAATGGCACCGGGGCACGTGGGTGGCTCAGTCGGTTAAGCATCTGACTTCAACTCATGTCATGTATCTCATGGTTCATGAGTTCGAGCCCCAAGTTAGTCTCTGTGCTGACAGGTCAGAGCCTGGAGCCTGCTTTAGCGTCTGTCTCTCCCTCCCTCTCTCTCTCTCTCTCTCTGTCTGCCTGTCCTTGCTTGCACTCTGTCTCTCTCTCTCAAAAATAAACAAACATTAAAAAATTTTTAAAAATAAATAAAATGGGATCAAGTAGGTTTTAGTAAACATCAGAAAATTAATACTATAATATACTATATGATGGAGTAAAATAAGAAAGTCACATGTTCACCTTCACAGATTTTTTAAAAAATTTAACAAAGTTTAACACCTATTTACGTTAAAAGCTCCGGGAAATTTAGGGATAGAAAGGAATGTCTATAATTTGATAAAGACTAATCTACCACAAACTTTAAGCTCGTTCCCTTTAAGACCAGTAAGAAGACATAGCTGGCCTCCATCACCACCACTGTTTACTCCTAGGGGTCCTGACCAGTGCAATAAGTCATTATAAATATTATTATGAATATAAATATATACATAAGGCACGTCTCGGTGGCTCAGTCAGTTAAGCATCCGACTCTTGGTTTCGGCTGAGGTCATGATCTCACGGTTTCGTGAATTCGAGTCCCATGTCGAGCTCTGTGCTGGTAGCATGAAGCCTCTTTGGGATTCTCTCTCTCTCCCTCTCTCTCTGCCCCTCCACAACTTGCACTGTTTCTGTGTCTCTCAAGATAAATAAATAAACTTTAAAAATAAGGAAAGGGAGAGGGGATGATTAAGCTGTCATTATTTCTATGTGATTTGGCATTCCATATAGAAAACCCAAACCAGGCGCGTGGGTGGCTCAGTCAGTTAAGAGTCCGACTTCGGCTCAGGTCACGATATCACCATTCATGGGTTCGAGCCCCGCGTCAGGCTCTGTGATGACAGCTAGCTCAGAGCTTGGAGCCTGTCTTCGGATTCTGTGTCTCCCTCTCTCTCTGATCCTCCCCTGCTCACACTGTCTCTCTCTCTCTCTCTCAGAAATAAATAAATCATTAAAAAATATTTAAAAAGCTTCTTTAGCCTTGAAAACATAGTGAAAATGAGATGCCCATGATATACTAAAATTAAAGATTTGTCCTGAACAAAGACTTAACCGAAAACATTAACTAAAGAAGGAAAGACCTGAGAGAAGATATTTTCAGCTTCGAAAGAAAAAGTGATTAATTTCCAGAATAAACAAAACCCTGCAAATATAACAGAATGGAAATCAACAACAACAACAACAACAACAAACTGGCAAAAAATATGAATGGACAATTAACACAAAAGAAAATCCAAATGGCTAACAAGTCTGAAGAGATGCCCAACCTCATTCATAATCAGTTAGGAAATGACAACATGGGGGCGCCTGGGTGGCTTAGTCGGTTAAGCATCCGACTCTCGCTTAGGTCATGATCTCGCGGTTCGTGGGTTCGAGCCCCGCGTCGGGCTCTGTGCTGACTGCCGGCTCAGAGCCTGGAGTCTGTTTCAGAGTCTGTCACTCCCTCTCTCTCTGACCCTCCCCTGCTCACACTGTCTCTCTCTCTCTCTCTCTCCTAGAAATAAATAAAAAAAATTAAAAAGGAAAAAAGGAAATGACAACATGCCAGTTTCAGTCCATCAGTGGCCAAATTTAGGAGCTTGGAGAGAAAATAAAATAAAATTTTAAAACGTAAAAAATTACATAGAAGCTCAGAGAAGAGCTAATGAACTAGAAGACCTAAGCTAGAGGAAGGTAGTGAAGACATGTGGACTTTGTAACTATCACTATCACACACCCCAGTTGGTATAATTTAGTATGTATATTCTATGATCTAACATTCTCAACCTTAGGTGTATAATCCAGCAAAACTCTCAGACAAGTCCCAGAGGACACAATTACAAGATTGATGAGGTACTATTTGTAGTAGCAAAGAATTCAAGCCAAAGTAGATTTTCGTTAGTCAATGAATAGAGATGGTGAGTTAATAAACTGAAGAGCTATGTGGCAATCAGAAGCAATGAACCAGAGGCACCCGGCTGAGTCAGTCAGCAGAGCATCCAACTCTTGATCTTGGGGTTGTGAATTCGAGCCCCAAGTTGGGTGGAGAGATTACTAAAAATAAATAAAATCTGGGGCACCAGAGTGGCTCAGTCTGTGAAGCATCTGACTTCACCTCAGGTCATGACCTCACACTTCATGAGTTTGAGCCCGGCATTGGGCTCAGCACTGGTGATGCAGAGCCTGCTTGGGATTCTCTCTCTCTCTCTCTCTCTCTCTCTCTCTGCCCCTTCCCACCTGTGCATGTGTGCTTTCTCTCAAAATAAATAAATCAACTTTAAAAAATAAATAAAATCTTTTTTAAAAAAGAAGCAATAAACCAGACATATTAACAACATGATATGGTCTTAAAACAATATTGAGAAAAAAGAAGTAAAATAGAAATTCATTTAATACCATTTTTGTAAATTAAAAACATACGAAAAACAAAAAATACATAAAGCACTGTACATCTTTTTAGGAATATAGACATATCCAAGAATCAGAAATTAAATACATTAGAAATTGCTTCTATAAGGTGGAAGAAGAGAAAGAAATGAGAAAGGAGATATGGGAGGGGAAAAAATGACACAAAAGAATACCTTTACACCAGTTACTGCTAATAGTGTGTCAGAAATAAAACAGTATGGGGGCGCCTGGGTGGCTTAATCGGTTAAGCGTCCGACTTTCGCTTAGGTCATGATCTCGCGGTTCGTGGTTCGAGCCCCGCATCGGGCTCTCTGCTGACTGCCAGCTCAGAGCCTGGAGCCTGTTTCAGTCTGTGATTCCCTCTCTCTCTGACCCTCCCCTGCTCACGCTGTCTCTCTCTCTCTCTCCTAGAAATAAATAAAACATTAAAAAAAAAAAGAAAGAAAAGGAAGAAAAGGAAGCAATACAAGCAAAAATCATAAGGAAGGACAACAAAGGATATTTCACATTGAGGAAAGGAGTAATTCACTGATGTCATGTTAATATCATAAATCCTCATGCACATAACAACATAACTTCTAAGTATATAAAGCAAAAACTGATACACCTAAAAGGAGACATGAACATCTCCTCACTAATAATGGGAGAGTCTATTATACTTTCCAGAAGGTAAAATATCAAACAGAAAAAAGAAAAAAAAAGTAAGGAACAAGAATTAGAGATAATTCAGATACAAAAAGATAACAAACTTGTGTAGTCAGATCTCTGATCCCAACAACCAGACGCACATCTTTAAAACATACAGAACACTTCCAAAACAAAACAAAACAAAACAAAACCCACATACTAGGTCGAAAGGGAAATGTCAGCACATTCCTAAGGATTTATATCATTCAGAACATGTTCATTGAATAAAATTAGCAATCAACTGCAAAAAGATAATCAAGGAACAGTCCACGTACCTAGATGTTCAAAAATACATTTCTAAATAACCTGGTCTAAGTAATTTGATATTACATTTTTGGGGAACTGAATGACAAAAAAAGTACCCCATGTCAAAACCTGGAGAACACAGAATAAGTAAACACTAAAATGGGGGGGCGGGGCAGTGAGTCAACAAAGCAGAAATTAATGAAATAAACTGCTCCCAAATAAGTAGGAAAGATTGTCAACAAACAAAAAGCTAGTTTGTTCTCTTTTTAAGACTGATGAAACTATAAAACTTGGGGCAACTGATCCAGAAAAATAAGAAAACAAACAAATAAATATCAGGAAAACTAAAGAAAATATACCTTCAGATGCAAATGAATCATAAAACATATCAGGCATAAAGTTATGCCAGTGAATCTGAAGTCCTAGAAAAAATAGATATTGTTCTAGGCAAATGTAAATTGCAAACATTTATTCCAGGAGAAAGCAATAAATCTGAATAAACCAATATCCACAGAGGAAGGTGAAATTACAGTCAGAGACCTACCAAAAAGGCGCCATGCATGGGTGATCTTAAGGTCAAGTTCTATCAAATGTTTCAAGAGCAGGTAATTCCAATATATCACAAGCCATTCCAATTGCCCAGTAAGATAGTAAGTATGACTCGGTTTCTGAGTCATGGAACAGGGCTGACATTTCTCTGATGTCATAACTGGGCAAGGACAGCCCAAGAAAGAAAAACACAGGCCAATTCCATTCTGAGAACAAATGCAAAACAACCCTAAATAAAATATTATTCAGTGGAATCCAGCAATGGGGACAGGGAGAAGGAGAAGGATTCAACATTAACAGATTAAGGTAGAAAAACCATCAGATCACATTGATAAATGCATAGAAAGCATTTGGTAAAAGTCAACACCTGCTTTTAAAAAACCTACTAGCAAATCAGAAATAGAACTTGATAAAGGACTTCTATGAGAAATCTGAAAACATCACACTTCATAGTAAAATCTTAGCATTATTCCTTCAAAAATCTTGGATGAGACAAGGATTGTCTATTATCACCACTATCAATAACATTGTATTGAAACTCTTAGGCAAAGGGGAAGGGGTGAGAAATGAGTGATAAAGATTGGAAAGAATTAAACTGTCATTTTGTTACCCCAATGGGATCGTCTAGCCAGGCAAGTATGGAGAATTAGCTGTCTAGCTGTTCTAAAACAAGTAAGAGTGAGTTCAACAAGGTAGCCAGATCCAAGATCAGCAGTAAGAATGCAAGAGTAGTAATTGATTAGGGGGGAGGGGGGGGAAAGATCCAAGTCATAAATAAATAAGTAAAAATAGTAAAGTCCCAGTGAGTGAACCAGAGAAAGCATGTACCAGATATCCCAGGAGAAAAATCATACCTATGTCTAAGACGGAAGACCCAATATTATGAAATCACAAATTCTCCCCCAAATCAATAACTTATTCATTTACAATCCCAATCGAAATCCAAAGCATCTGTTATGGAATTGACTTATTCCATCCCACTCCCCATTCCCACTGCAGGAGCTGCCAGGTTTAGAATCAAGCCAAGGCCCCTTGCTCACCCAAGTCTAGGAATTATCTGGGAAATCACCTGTTTTGCTGCCCACCTGCCTTTCTCTGCTTTGAACCCATAAGCAGTTGGTAACCAGAGTAACAATGTTGACCTAACACAAGCATGTTGGTTAATACGCAATTTTTCTCCGGGAAGTTAATATTTTGAAGCAATCAGGGACAGGCTTTCTCACAGTTAAAGGGGAAGGCTTAGAGATCGAAAAAGTTCTTCATGCCCACAAAAAGGCTGAAAATCTGGAGAACTGTCTTCCTTTAGATCCACAGTGGCCTGCTTTAGTGGTTTCAAGGATCAAAAGCTTGCTACAATGTTATGGTATGTGGCAAAGTTGTGAATGCAGATGAAGAAAGCACAATGATATTTTCTCATAACAAAACAACAGGTTAATGAAAGCAACACCTTAACTCAGATTTTTAATTTTGATGGAAATGATTTCCATCAGAAATTAATATCTACATGTGACACACACACACAGAGGAATATTACTCAATCAAAAAGAATGAAATTTTGCCATTTGCAACAACACAGATGGAACTAGAAAATGTATTATGCTGGGCTAAATAAGTCAGTCAGAGAAAGATAAATATCATATGACTTTACTCATATGTGGAGAAAGCAGGTGAATATACGGTAAGGGAAGGAAAAATAAGATTAAAAGAGAGAGGGAGGCAAACCCGCAAGAGACTTTAAATGGAACAAAACAGAGGGGCGCCTGGGTGGCTTAGTCGTTAAGCGTCCGACTTTCGCTTGGGTCATGATCTCGCGGTTCGGGGTTCGAGCCCCGCGTCGGGCTCTGTGCTGACTGCCAGCTCAGAGCCTGGAGTCTGTTTCAGAGTCTGTGACTCCCTCTCTCTCTGACCCTCCCCTGCTCACGCTGTCTCTCTCTCTCTCTCTCCTAGAAAAAAAAAAAACCATTAAATGGAACAAACAGAGAGGGGTATGGGGGAATGGGCTAAATGGGTGATGGGCATTAAGGAGGGCACTTGTTGGGATGAGCATTGGATGTTCTCTGTAAGTGATGAATCACTGGGTTCTTCTCCTGATATCATTCTAACACTATATGTTAACTAACTTGGATTTAAATAAAATTTTAAAAAATTAAAATAATAATAAAGCCAGAAAGTTTTCAAAGAAAGAAAAGAAAAGAAAAAGAAAAAGAAATTGAATGTCCAGATCAGCATCGCTGTACGAACCCCTTAAGATTGTGAAGAAGGCACTGAAGCTAAGCGCAAACCTCCGTGGAATTTTAACTGTGCTAGTATTTCTGTTAGAATCATCATTGGTTTCGTAGCACTCTGATTATGAAGTTGCTGGTGTTTTGAGCAATCTGTCCCTAGTTTTTTTTTTCTTCCTCATAAATTCTTGTTATTTTCAGTGCACTGTTGTAGTACTCCAGGTTTTTTCAGGAATGCATACATCACGGTAGACCCGCCTTTAACTCAGAATAAGGGGAGACTCCGTCTTCCAACAATAATTCTTTTTTTAATGTTTTATTTATTTCTGAGAGAGAGAGAGAGAGACAGCGTGAGGAGGGTAGGGTCAGAGAGGGAGAAACAGAATCTGAAACCAAGGCTCCAGGCTCTGAGCTGTCAGCACAGAGGCCGACACGGGGCTCGAACCCATGAACCGTGAGATCATGACCTGAGCGGAAGTCGGATGCTTAACTGACTGAGCCACCCAGGCGCCCCTCCAACAGGCAATCTTCATAGGTCCTACGTTTCCCTGATGGGTAGACAGGAGATCAGGTCCCTACTTCCCTCTAAGAGTGGAAAGACTTCCCAGGAGCAGGGGTGGGGGCTGGAACTTGGGAACCAGAACTCCTTATGGTTCTTCTTTTATCTCCCTCCAGACCTCCCGGCCACTCGGGAGAAACCAGGTGAAAAGGCCCAGAATTTTGCCGCTTACAAGCGTACAGATCTTGAGCAAGTCACTGAACCTCTGCAGGACTCAATCTCCTCGTTCTTTAAATGGGAAGGCAGTGTTCTGTTTGTTTTTAAATCATGTTTGCTTTTAATTTAAAAACCTGCCTTTGAGTCTTGCTTTGCCATGTATAGTTCTGTGACCTTGGACAAGTGACTTCGCTTCGCGATGCATCATCTGTTAAATGGGGGCTTTGCGAGAATTTGATGATACCATGCAAATCGCTTAGCACAAGATGCGCATTAAGCCCCAATAAATTCAAGTTCCTATTCTGGGAGGCGGGGAATTCTGACTGCTGAGGCAGAAGAACCCAGAGCCGGTGGGGAAAGACATGGTTGTGATTTCCCGACGGACAGTGAACACGTCCTGCGAGCCCCGTCTTCCCAGCTGGGGCCTCGCCATCAACCGAATCCCCTAGGTGGCAGGAGCCACCAACCTGTTTTTCCAGCCGTTGAGGACGCCTTCCGCGGTGCCTGTCCCGGAACGGACTACATTTCCCGGCGTGCATTTCGGATCGGGGCCCCGAGGGGACGGCCAGCCAAGGGGACCGTGTTTCAGCCGCGTTAGAGGCTGGAGGCAGTAACCACCACTCACGCAGCTCCTATATTTCGCGTTGCGAAGCCGGGCCGCCACCATCAACCCCATCTTGAGCTGCGGACCCGCAGGGTCTGTGAGGGGCGCTTGGCCCCCGCCTCTTTCCCTCCTGCGGGCATCTGGCCCACCGGGTCCCAGGGAGGATCCGAGGCCAAGCTTATCTCCTCGGGAGGATTCCTTCCGCCTCGCAGGGTCCTCTTTGCGGCCCGAGGCTAGAAGCGGGGCTCTGGGAGCTAGGGGACTGCCTCGAGGCCGCGCAGCCGGAGACTACAACTCCCAGGCGGCATCGCGGCGGCGGCGGCGGCGGCGGCGGCAGCAGCGAGCACGTCACTCAGGCACCGCCGGCGGCCCCGGGAAGCGGCGCGGGCGGGGGCAGGGCTGGGGCCGACCGGGAGGCCGGTGCTGAGGATGAGGGCTGCCCGGCCGCCCCGCGCGTGAGAAGACCGAGGGGCGCGCCACCCCATCCCGGGGCGGGCGCCCCCCGGGCCCCGCCACCCCCACCCCGCCCGGCGCACGTGGCCCGGGATGCGGAGCCGGGGGCCGCCGGTGGAGCTGCGCGGGGTGAGAGGCGTGGGGAAGGGGGCTGCCTGCTTCCCTCACCCTCGTCCCCCACCGGCGGGCCCCGGCAGGAATTGGGGAGCTGCGCGGCCAGGCCCTCTTAGCGCCCTGACATTTGGGGGAGACAGGTGAACCCGCCACCCTACCCGCACCCCGCCCCGCCTGGGCAGCTGAATCAGAAGGGACGACCCTGCCCTTTTAAGGAGGCTTTTTCTTGCTCCTGCGGAGGGCCCCCACCCCCCAGCCATGGCCACTAGGAGCCCCCTAGAACCCGCAGGGACTGCCCCCCATCCTGGCCGCCGGGGCCCGCCCTCTGTATCCCGCGGGCAGCCTGTGTGAAGCGGCCTCCCGCAGCCCCCGGCCCCTCCCCCATGGAGGAGGAGGAGGGGGGGGCGGCCAAGGAGTGGGGCACGACCCCCACGGGGCCCGTCTGGACCGCGGTGTTCGACTACGAGGCGGCGGGCGATGAGGAGCTGACCCTGCGGAGGGGCGACCGCGTCCAGGTGCTTTCCCAGGACTGTGCGGTGTCGGGCGACGAGGGCTGGTGGACCGGGCAGCTACCCAGCGGCCGTGTGGGCGTTTTCCCCAGCAACTACGTGGCCCCTGGCGCCCCCGCCGCGCCCGCGGGCCTCCAGCTGCCCCAGGAGATCCCCTTCCACGAGCTGCAGCTAGAGGAGATCATCGGTGTAGGGGGCTTTGGCAAGGTCTACCGGGCCCTATGGCGCGGCGAGGAGGTGGCTGTCAAGGCCGCCCGGCTGGACCCTGAGCGGGACCCGGCAGTGACAGCAGAGCAGGTGCGCCAGGAGGCCAGGCTCTTCGGAGCCCTGAAGCACCCCAACATCATTGCCCTCAGAGGCGCCTGCCTCAGCCCCCCACACCTCTGCCTGGTGATGGAGTATGCCAGGGGGGGCGCACTGAGCAGGGTGCTGGCAGGCCGCCGGGTGCCCCCTCATGTGCTGGTCAACTGGGCTGTGCAGGTGGCCCGGGGCATGAACTACCTACACAATGATGCCCCTGTGCCCATCATCCACCGGGACCTCAAGTCCATCAACAGTAAGTGGTGTCCTCCCCCCAAAACTTGCTTCCACCGAATCTTAGCAGGTCAAGCTTAGGTGGCGGGAAATGGGGACACCAGAAGATATTGCCTAGGGTGAGAAGGGGCAGCGGTGAACCTTCCAGGCCAAGCGAGGCAGGCCTTGCCCATTAAGGGATGAAAAGGAGGCTCAGAAAGGTTGAAGGCCCACCCGTCTCCCAGGCTAGAGTCCTGTATCTCAGTGAGTACGTATCCATGAACACTGTGACAGGCCCCACACTCGTGGCATTCACTGTCCAGCCATGATGCCAGGGTCCCCCAGGCGGAGACAGACAGAACCTAGCCCGGAGTCAGAGTTTCTAACCTTGGCACTATTTGCATTTGGGGCTGGATGATTGTAGGAAGCTGTTCGCTTGTGGGTTGTTTAGCAGCGTCTTTAGCTACTAGATGCTATTAGCATTCACCACCAAAGACCAAAACTTGTCCCCAGACATTGACAGGTGTCCCCTCGGGGTTGAGAACCGCTTCCTGGAGTCCTCTCAGGCCTCTGTCCCAGCCAGCTGAGGCAAAGTGGCGATGAGGTAGGAGGGAAGGGGATATGCCTTATGTCAAAGTTTCCAGGCTGCCTGGCTTATCACAGGCTCTCAAAACTTGATTGGTTGGGCAAATGGGGACTGGGGCCAGGTGGAAGGGAAGCTCCCCAGGACCCATCTCTAGATCAAGGAGCTTCTCATGATATCAGCATATACTAGTTGAGCACCTATTAATAGGAGCCCAATAGGGACCAAGACCACAGTGACCTCTGCCCTTGGGGTGCTCACGCACCCATTTCCATCCATTTCTGGAGCGCCTGTTGCATGCCACATCCTGTCCTGGGTCCTAAGGGTAAAGCAGGGGGAAGATCCTACCTTCCTGGCTCTCCCATCCTTCCTCTACCCCATCTCACTCCCTTTCATTTCTGCATTCATCCATTCTTTTGGTTTTCATTTGGTGTTGGCTGGGCCAAGTCATGCGCTAAGGAGAGGGATCAACGGTGGGTGAATGAGGCCCACCCGCATGTTCCCTGCCCTCCCCGAAATGTGAGGCTTTCCCCTCTGCCCTCACATTCGGACCCTCACATCTCATCTGATTTCCTGTCAGTTGCATGCCTTGAAATGTGTTTGAAGCCCTCCCGCTATTTCTACAATGTTGCCATGGCCCCCACCATTGTGAGCCCCTAGAACAGAGGGAGGGGTCTTCCTTACCTTCCAGGCCTTGCGCTCGTACACCCACAGAGTTGCCGGGTGCTCAAGGTGTGCTGAGCCCTGTGCCGGGGCCGGGGAGTTGAGCAAAGACTGACAGATGGCTCCTGCGTCCCTGATGCTCGGACTCCTCCGACATGCTGGGCAAATAGAGGCAGGACCGGTGGCATGCGCCCCTTGAAGGCTGGGGTGCCTTCTTGGCCCTTCCTCACCCCTCCAATTCACAGCCCAAAGGTGGGATGCCAGGACGCTCCCCCATGCCTCCAGTGCCACCTGGACGTGGGATTGTTGAGGCTATTTAGGCCAGAGCTTCCTGCTCGGTGAACGGGACAAGGCCATGCCCGGGACAGGTCACAGGGCCTCCAGAGCACAGCTCCCTCCATTCATCTTTCCCTAAGGAGCCCCTCACCTGGTGTCGCTCATACATTGGTTCATTCAACCGATAATTCTGAAGCGGAATTAAATATGGTAGGCCCTGTCTTAAGCTCTAGGATTACAGAAGTGAACCAGGCAAGATCTCCCCATGTGGAAGTTCTAGTCAAGTAAACAGAAGTAGATGACTGATATTTAGATAGATAGGTAGGTAGGTAGATGGACAGATAACAAAATTTCCAGATAGGATCAGGGGGCTCTAAAGGAAATAAAACAGGCAGAAGGAGCTCTTTCAATCGGATGGTCTGGGAAGGCAATACTGGAGCAGGGCCCTGAACAAAGAGAACCCGGCCTTACAAAGGTCTGGGCCGGGCGAAGGTCCTGGGGTGGGAACGAGCATGTCTTGTTGGAGAAACAGCCAGGAGACCAGAGGGGTTAGGAGAGGAAGAATGAGGGAGAGGTAGGAGATGAGGTCACGAAGGTAGGCGGGGCCCAGATCATGATGACCTTGGGGGCCATGAGGAGGACTTGGGGTATTTCTTTGGCTTTTATGTAGTGGGAGCCATTAGAGGATGTGAAGCAAGGCATGATGCAGAAATGAAATGTAAGACCATAGTGTCTTCCCTCTGTCACAGGGTCACCCCACAAACAGAAGAGGTGGGGGCCCAAGAAGGGAAGGATGGAGCCACATGCTAGGGGGTCGAGGGAGGTTTCTGGGCTTTGATGATAGTAGAATCAGCTTACCGTTGTTGTGACTGGAGAAGTCACCAGGAACGGTCAAAGATCTAGGTGAAGAAATAAAGGCCAATTATGGCAACACCATACACTGAAAATAATAGCTAACTTTTTTTTATTTTTTACTGTTTTATTTATTTTTGAGAGAGAGAGAGAGAGAGAGAGACAGCGTGAGCAGGGGAGGGTCAGAGAGAGGGAGACATAGAATCCGAAACAGGCTCCAGGCTCTGAGCTGGCTGTCAGCACAGAGCCTGACGTGGGGCCCGAACACACGAGCCATGAGATCATGAACTGAGCCAAAGTCGGACGCTCAACCAACTGAGCCACCCAGGTGCCCCAATAGCTAACATTTTTAAAGGGCCTACTGGTGCTTCACCTTACTACAACCCTGGAAGGTAAATACCACTGAACAGAGGAGAAATCTTGGTGGTAAGAAGAATAAATTGTACGAGCTTATGCAGCTGATAAGTGGCAGAGCTGGGATTCAAACCCCCACAAGCCCATACACCTTGGGGTCTGTTCCATACATGCTGGTAGACTATCCCAGCAGTTAAGTGACTGGGCTCGAATGACAGGTGTAGGTTGAGTCTTGGCCCCACAGTTTTCTAGCTATATGCTCTTGGCCAAGGGACTTCATCTCTCTGAGCCTCAGTTTGCCAGTCGATAAAACGGGTTGCTTTCCAGATAATTCACAGAAAGGGCTTAGCACAGCGCCTGCCATGTCCTAGGCTCCTGATGAACACCAGCCACGATTATACCTGTTGTTAGTAAGAACCATAGACAGCAAGTGGAGCCATCCAGTGTACTCGGGGGATATACCAGCCGCGCTTTGTCACAGTAATGCTGCAAAGCAGACCAGCCCCAAAACTCTGTTTGAAAACTTGATGTCATTGATTGCTGGCCACACGCATGCGGGCCTGCTAGAGAGTGAGTTGACTCAGGTGGGGCTCAGCCGGGAAGGCTTTACCCCAGGTATCTCCCATCCACCTTGGACCGACCGAGGCCTGCTCTCGTGGTGATGGCAGACGCATGAGAGGGCAGCCAGACAGGTGAGGCCTCAAGGCCCAGGCATGGAACTGGCATTCCGTCACCTCCGCTTCGTTCTGTTGATGAAAACAAGTCCTAGGGCCAACCCAAGGTAAAGGAGGAGGAAATACATTCTGCCTCTTCCGGGGGAAGAAGTGCAGGGCCACATGACGAAGAGCGTGCTGCAGAGAGAGGTAGATCTGGGGCTTCGAATGCAGTCTGCCACGGGGGTGACAAAGACAAAGGAGAAACACATGCATCCCTTTTGCTCAGGGTCTGTAGTTCCCACCTCGGGGCTGGCTGGGAATTCAAGGCCCGAACCAAGGAGAATCAAGGCTTTGGGCTTAGGCTACCCACCTTTCACTGAGCTCCCCAGAGCCCAGGTTGGAGTCAGGAGGGTAGTGAACCCAGAGGAAGCTCTTCCTCCTTCATGGGAGCCTGGGGCAGGGATCAGACCGGCATGGAAGGGTCCATGATATTTCAGACCAGGAAAGGAGCTGCTGGAGGGGGAGGCGGGGGAGACTCACGGTGGCGGGAGAGAACAAATAGGAGATTCCAGCTGAGACAGGGATTGGGACACTCAGGTCTGCAGCCCAGAAGGATGGAGTGACCCATCTTTCTTCCTGCCCCACAGTCCTTATTCTGGAGGCCATCGAGAACCACAACCTCGCAGACACGGTGCTCAAGATCACAGACTTCGGCCTCGCCCGCGAGTGGCACAAGACCACTAAAATGAGCGCTGCAGGGACTTATGCCTGGATGGCTCCGGAGGTTATCCGTCTCTCCCTCTTCTCCAAAAGCAGTGACGTCTGGAGGTGCTGATGGTGGGGCTGGGGGGGGGGGGTGTCCTGGAAATGGGGGAGGGGAGGAGGGCAAGTTGGAGTGGGAGGGACAGTCTCCTGCTGAAGCTAGGATCCGGGCCTGGCAGAGAGGTGCCCTCGCAAGGTCAGACCAGCAAAGCACCAAAGTAGGCATCTGTTCTGCTCGCTGAAGTGGCAGCTGAGAAAGACTTGGATTCGAGTGGAAAATTCCAAAGATACAGAACTAGGATGTCAGCACCAAGGGCCCCTGAGACACCATCCAGTACACCACCCTACTTGTCAACAGGAAATTGAGGCCTTTGGAGGCATCCATCCATCCTTTCATCCATCCTTCCTTCCTTCCTTCCTTCCTTCCTTCCTTCCTTCCTTCCTTCCTTCCTTCCTTCTTTCCTTCCTTCCTCCCTTCCATCTGTCCATCCATTCATCCTTCCTTCCTTCCTTCCATCCATCATCCATTCATCCATCCATCTACCCTTCTTTTCCATTGATCCATCTGTCCTTCCTTCCTTCCTTCCTTCCTTCCTTCTTCCTTCCTTCCTTCCTTCCAATCATCCATCCATCCACCTATCCATCCATCAGCAGTGGGCACTAGAGATACAGCAGCAAAAAATATATAGACACACTTCCTGCCCACAGATATAGTAAATAAACAAATACACACGAAGCTGGGGGGAAGGGAAGCTGATTGGTTTTAAGTTAAAAAGTTGTAAAATGATTTTCAAACGATAATGAGTCAATCCACCATAACGAAGCATGAGATAGTATTAAAAGCAGGAGGTTGATGAAAAGCACTCTGAGAGCCGGGGGATGACATTAGGGAAGGCTTTTCTGAGAAGTGACACTTGAGCTGAGTTTTGGATGACAAGAAGGAGCCAACCATGCAAAGTTTGGGGGAAGAAGCTTCCCAGGCAGAGGAAACAGTGCCCGCAAAGGAGGTACTGACATTGAAAATGAGCTTGGTCTGTTCCAGACACAGCTATGAGGCCCGGGTGGCCAGAGCCAGGAGGAAGGTGGTGGAAAATGACCTAGGAGAGAGAGCAGGGGACCCCTCAGATAAGGGACCGGACTCCAGGCTTTATTCTAAGTGCAGTGGAAAGCCATTAGCAGCATTTATGAATGGCACGATCTGGTTTGGCGCTGCAAGGCTCCCTTGGATGTAGGGTGCTGAAGGGATTAGAGTGGAGACCGGCTGCCAGCGAGGGGGGCTGTTGCCATCACCAGTGAGACTTGATGGTGGCAGCAGATATTCTTCAGCCTGGGAAGGAGCCAAAGCCAGGTCAGTCCCCAGCTGAGGCACCAGATGGACCAAGCAGCAAAGTCATGGCCTCTGTGCAGACACATCAGACAAGAAGGCTCCACTAGAGCAGTGCAGCTCTTTGGGGAAGGTTCTAAGTGGCTTTCCATTAGGCATTCATTTGTGGCACCACGCAGTGAACAGCACCATCTCATCTCAGTGGCAGGGAGCAGAAAACCCCCAAATGAAATGAAGCCTGAAGCTTCTGCTGTCCTGTAAAGCCCAGGATGGATGTGGTACCCCCGGGGACAGGAATTCAGGGACCTGTGTCAGGGTTCCTCAACAGGGGTGTCATTGACATGGGCAAGATAATTCTTCCTTGTGTGGTACTGCCTTGTATCCTTCAGGATGTGGTTCCTGGCCGCCAAACATCATAGCGCTCCACGGTCACTATGACCATCAACCCCCCTCCTCCCCAGGTCTCCAGTGACATGGGGAAGGCAGGGGGTTCACACCACCCCCAGTTGAAAGCTATTGTTACTTTCTCCCACCTTATGTGGCCTCTGTTCCCAAGCTCACTTCATCATCTCAGACGGCTCCTTGAGCTCTGGCTTTTAGGTCCACATCACAGCCAGTAGGCAGGAAGAAAAGAGGAAAGGACACGATTCTCCTTAAGGACCCTAAATGTCTAAACTTAAGGACTCTGAGGACTCTTTTTAACCTCCTGGAAATGAGTCGCGTAATACACGTCCCCCTCCACCCCGCTGGCTCGAGCCATCACAATATGGGCATGCTTAGCTGCAAAGGAGGATGGGAAATGGCATCAGGCAGCATATGCCCAGCTCACATTCACTGGTGCTGGCCCTGAGCATGACAGGGAGGCCGTCAGCTGTAGGAGGGCAGAGGCTGTGTCCACCTTGTCCCAGTGCCCAGAATAGTGTCTGGCACACAGCAGACATTTATGTGTCAAGTGCACGCATGGGTGTGGGTGAGCTCGAGACTGACTGCACACAGGGCACCGCACGAGATGGTGTTCAGTTTACTGGAGAAGACGGACCCGCAGGTGACCCAAGCACAGTGGTGTGCGCTCCGGTGTTGTGTACCCATTAAGGACACTGTCATGGGCACGGAGCGGGCCTGAGTCCGAGTGTGGCCTGAGACCAGTCCACTTACTAGCTGTGTGACCTTTAGGCAGACAACTTAACCTCTCTGTGCCTGCACCTATTCCTCGGCTAAAATGGGGGTCATGCCGATACCTTCTGCCTTACAGGGCTGTTGTGAGGATTACTGAGAGCGCCTAGCACAGTGCTGGCCTGGAGTAAGTGCCTTATAAATGTTAAATAGTGTTAACTTGTTTTTAGAGGTAAGTGCTGAGGGCTCTGTGGGAGCACAGAGGAGGGGGTCTCTCGCCTGGCTTGGGAGGCTGTGGAATCAAGGAAGCCTCCCTGGTAGAGGGGACACCTGAGTCTTTACCGAAAGAACAGTGATACAAAGGGAAGAATGTTCTCGGTGAAGGAGACAGCATGTGCGAAGCCAGAGGTTAGGAAGAACTTGTTCAGTGAAGCTGGGGTCGAAGGTGGGGGCAGGAGGGCTTAGAGACAAGGCTGCAGGGGACATCAAAGGTCGAGGTTTGTCCGGGGGCTACAGGGGAGATGCTGAAAGTTTACATGGACAGAGGTGAGGGAAGAGAGGCAGAGGAAGGGCAAGACATCAGAGAGCCGACCCCACCACACCTATCTGAGATCAGGCAGAGGAGGTTAA
This sequence comes from Proteles cristata cristata, assembly GCA_017311185.1. Classification (NCBI taxonomy): domain Eukaryota; kingdom Metazoa; phylum Chordata; class Mammalia; order Carnivora; family Hyaenidae; genus Proteles; species Proteles cristata. Next base: position 169,756 of record JAESUZ010005182.1, read on the forward strand.
TCATGTTCTTGTGGCCTCCTCTGCCAGGGCTGGGTGTGGGGGTGAGGGAGGCCCACCACGGGAGGCAGGGCTGGGGTGCAGGTGAGGATGGGGGTGGGCCACGGCATCACCCCCTCCCTCTTCCCCACCTGCAGCTTCGGGGTGCTGCTCTGGGAGCTGCTGACGGGTGAGGTCCCCTACCGTGAAATCGACGCCTTGGCCGTGGCATATGGCGTGGCTATGAACAAGCTGACGCTGCCCATCCCCTCCACGTGCCCCGAGCCCTTTGCCCGCCTACTGGAGGGTGAGCCAGGGCCCTGTGGAGATAGGCTCAGCTTGGGTGGCAGGGGCCCTCGGGCCACACCTCACCCCTTCACACCCGTCCATACTGGTGGGCCCGGGCGTGAGGGTGAAGGGGCTGCAACCATTGGACCCCAAAATGCCTCCCCTCCAATTGGCTCCGTGTCCCCCAGACTTTCATTCCGGCCAGGCCCACAGCTCTTGAGGGCACCTGTTAGCATTCGCTGGCCCTGGGATCCCTCCCTGATCCACGAGTGAGGGAGCAGGCTCCCGGCTTTCACTGACTGTAATGTTGCCAGGAATTTGGCTTTGAATTCCTTCCCTCCATTCCATGGATGTTGTCTGTCCACAGTCCCCTGAAGTCCTGTCTTCCACGGAGCAGGGTAATGCCCCAGAGCATGGCCCCTGACCTCTCCACCCCCACTGCTGTCCTCCCCACCCCCACCCCAGAATGCTGGGACCCAGACCCCCATGGGAGGCCAGATTTTGGCAGCATCTTGAGGCAGCTTGAAGTCATCGAACAGTCAGCCCTGTTCCAGATGCCACTGGAGTCCTTCCACTCGCTGCAGGAAGACTGGAAGCTGGAAATTCAGCACATGTTCGATGACCTCCGGACCAAAGAGAAGGTGAAGGCAGGGGGCACAGTGGGGGGGATGGAGCAAGACCCCTGCATTCTGATGCCTTTGGTGGGACAGAGTCCCTTCCCCTGAGCCCCAGTCTTTGGGTTCATGAAGGGCTAAGGAGGCCTTTTTTTGCATATTAAGAAAAGGGTGTATTTGTGGATTAATAAGAAAAAGGCACCCTGCACTGATGTTCTTACATGTGATACTGCCTGATATCTGGGGTTGATTTAAAGGGTTTTTTTATTTTTTAAGTTTGTTTGTTTGTTTTTGAGGCAAAGAGAGAGAGCATGCAGGGGAGTAGCAGAGAAAGAGGGAGAGAGCGAATCCCAAGCAGGCTCCACACTGTTGGCACAGGGCCCAAATCCATGAACTGTGAGATCATGGCCTAAGCTGAAATCAAGAGTTAGTGGTTTAACTGACTGAGCCACCCAGGCACTCCTAATTTTTTCCCCCTAATTTTTTTTAATATTTTATTTATTCTTGAGAGTGAGAGAGAGAGAGAGAGAGAATGAGCAGGGAAGGGGCAGAGAGAGAGGGAGACAGAATCTGAAGCAGGCTGTCAGCACAGAGTGGATGCTGGGCTCTAACTCGTGATCTCCGAGATCATGACCTGAGCCGAATCAGAAGCTTAAGCTTAACCGACTGGGCCACCCAGGCGCCCCAGAGATTGGTTTTAAAATGCAACAGCAGGGGTGCCTGGGTGGCTTAGTCGGTTAAGCGTCCGACTTTCGCTTAGGTCATGATCTCACGGTTCGTGGGTTTGAGCCCCGCGTGGGGCTCTGTGCTGACTGCCAGCTCAGAGCCTGGAGCCTATTTCAGAGTCTGTGCCTCCCTCTCTCTCTGACCCTCCCCTGCTCACGCTCTCTCTCTCTCTCTCTATCCTAGAAATAAATAAAAATATTTAAAAAAAATAAAAATAAAAAATAAAACGCAACAGCAAAAAAGGGAGGAGATGAGGAAGGAGATACATGAAAAGAAGTTTGTGAAGTAGAAATAGTTGTTTACGTGGAATGATGACAACTGGGGGCACTATTCTGTCTTTGCTTTTGTGGCTGTTGGAAGTTTTCCAAGTTGAAGGGTCAAAAAATTAAAAGTCAAAGGTGAAAACGAAAGCCAACCCTTTCTTTGGGCTAACACCGCCCCGAGCCCGGGCGCCCAGCCTGGCTGGCCAAGAGTGAGTTGGATCGTGCCCCCAATTTGCCCCTTAGCAGGACGCCCTTGTGCCGTGCGGCGAGCAGACCCAGCTGTGCCCGGGTCCATCCCCGAGGGGCAGACAGGTAAGCCCCTCGCCCCTCCGTCTTCTGACCAGGAGCTCCGGAGCCGTGAGGAGGAGCTGCTGCGGGCGGCCCAGGAGCAGCGTTTCCAGGAGGAGCAGCTGCGGCGGCGGGAGCAGGAGCTGGCCGAGCGCGAGATGGACATCGTGGAGCGTGAGCTGCACCTGCTCATGTGCCAGCTGAGCCAGGAGAAGCCCAGGGTCCGCAAACGCAAGGGCAACTTCAAGCGCAGCCGCCTGCTCAAGCTGCGGGAAGGCGGCAGCCACATCAGCCTGCCCTCCGGTACCGCCCACACGCCTTGCGCGGCCCCGGGGGCTGCTGGGAGCAGTCCTAACACCGGGTTTACCTCCTCCTCCTAGTTTTTGGAAAACTTTTTTTTTTTTTTTTGGAAAACTTTTCTGTTGCTAAATGTGTCACACGTGTAGAAAGGGACCAGAAAACCGTCGGGCTTACCGTGTTAGTATAATCACCCCCACCAGAGCAGAGAGGACCCACAGCCACCCCAGATGCCCCAGAGCGTGGTCTCCCAATACAGGCCTAGCTGACCCAGAGAATAACTTTTCTTTTCACTTTTAGAGGGTTCACGTTCTAATTGTGTTTTAATTGTTCTGTTTTCTACTTTTTTTTTTTTTTTAATTTTAGTCTTTTTTTTCTTCCTGCATGTGTGTCTTGCTGTACTTCCCACAGTCTGGAAGCTGCTCCCTGCATCTTCCCAGCACCACTTAGCTTGTCCTTCTGTTCCCTGTCCTATATTCCCAGTTAATTGGTATTATGTTAAACCATATGAAACTGCCAATATTCAGCCCTTTTTGACCAAAAACAAAACAAGTTTCATGTGGATCAACCCAATAGGTTTGTCTCAAGGCACAATCAGTATCAAGTTCAGGTTTGGTCTCTTTTCCTCCCCCATCCCTCAAAGATTGCTTCTTAGGTAACATGACCCTGCTCACCAGTCAGAAGGCACACCATGTCTGCTCAACCCTCTTTGCGTTATAAGCCATCACGCAGCGCCCAGCCCAGCACTGGGCCAACAGATACTTACCTAATACAAGCCACATGGCTAATTTTAAATCAAGTAGCCCACCTTAAAAAAAAAAAAAGATAGAAAAGGGGGACATAATGGAAAAGAAACAGGAGAAATTGATTTTAATGGTGTATTTTCTTAGGCCGATACAGCCAAAATGTACAGTGTCACACGTATCGATACAAGAAAAATTGTTAGAGATTTTTACCTCCTTTTCTCACACCCCATCTTTGGAATCCGGCGTCTGTGTTATATTACAGTGGACCTTGGTCCAGACGCTAAATCTTCCTCAAAAATACTTGACCTATACTTGGATTTCGTGAAATGGACAGCTGAAAAAAAGTCGATTCGCATCCCCAAGGTTCGCGTCGAACATGCTTAAATGTTTTCAAAAACCGAGCCAGGATCCGTTCTTAAGTTTTTAAATTTCGATTAATTGCAATGACACGTTTAAGCTCTCCAGCAGCTCAGATGCAGTGGCCACGCTGCAAGTGCTGCATAGGCCTAGGTCTGTAGTCGAGCCTTAGTCAATAGGGGACCCCACGAGGATCCTTCCTCCCAAATTCAGGCGTGCACCAGAGGTCTCTGGAGGGCTCGTCAGGGTTCCATGGCTGTGTTTCACCCCAGAGCCACAATTCAGAGGGCCTGAGCATAAGCGCTCCGCACGCCACCCCTCACCCCACCGAGGTTACCACTGACATGGATGGGGCTGCTCTGGGGACCACAGTTTGAGAACCACCATGTTAAGGAATGCAAAAAAAGCACTCCACTCTGCCGTTCCTTCCGTCCTACAAAGGGAACTTCTCAGGTTACCCATGGAGCACTGTGCTCAGGAGTCTCTTTCGTCCCCCAGGCTTCGAGCATAAGATCACAGTCCAGGCCTCTCCAACCCTTGACAAGCGGAAAGGATCCGATGGGGCCAGCCCCCCTGCGAGCCCCAGCATCATCCCCCGGCTGAGGGCCATTCGCCGTGAGTATCGCCCGACACCCGTGACCAGGCAGTGGTCCACGACCTCTGAGCATACACGGGCCACCAAGCTGGAGGAACAACAGGGACAAGACAGGCGGGTCCCCTCCCCCATTCTCATCAGGGGTCGGCAGACAGCAAAGTGTATATATATAATAGAGTGAGAAGCTCTAGAAAGGGAAGCAGGGAAGGAAAATAAAGGAGAGGGCCGTTTTACATCAGGGAGGCCAGCGGAAGGAGCTGCAGTTTGAGCAGGGACCCACGTGGTAAGAAGGAGCGAGGAGGGCCAAGATCTGAAGGAAGCGTGTCCCTGCAGGAGGGAACAGCCAGGGCCAAGGCCGGGGGTGGGAATAAGCGAGGCTTGTGTACGGTCCCAGGAGGCTGGCTCGGCTGGACTGGAGTGAATGGCAGGGAGGGGAGTAGGTTTGTGGTCAAGCGTTGCAGGGGCCGAGATCTTGCTGGGCCTTGAGAGACGGGCTCGCTGAGGAATCTGATCTGGATTTTATTGTCAGTGCAGTAGGGGCCGTGAGCCGGGCAGGAATGTGATAAGACGCACCTTGTCCCTCAGGCTGCTGGGAAGGGTGGGGATCGCAGGAGGCTGGAGTGCTGGGGGACGGAGTGATAGGGGGCTGACAAGGGGGCGGGACCAGAGCGGGGCTGTGGATGGGAGACGGGGCTACGCGGCAGAGGCACAGCCAGCCCCGTTTGCTGACCCCCTCGACCGTGTTCTGCCCCATCGTGCACCCCTGGCTTCAGGACCCTGTTGGGGCCCCTGCTTGTACCAGGCCCCAGAGCTCATTCTCGTGGGGACACCAACAAACACAATGACATATGGTGATAGTACTAACATCAGGGCGCTTTAAAAGCGGGGAAATGAGAGCAGTGGACTCTCCAGGGAACAAGCTCCCGCAGAGCTGAAGGCTCGAAGGGCAAGTCGCCAACGAGGCAGGGAAAAGGACCGAAAGGAACAGAGTTCCAGGTGAAGGGAAAGCCTGTGCAAAGGCATGGAGGTGTGGAAACACCCACCTGGGAACTGATCGACACGGGCCCCCAACCAAGGCACTAATTGCCCTCTGCCTGCATACCTAGACTCTGCCTCCTCTCTCTCTTCTTCTCCCTCCCTCCACACCACTCCCACTGGCCTCCTGGCTGCTCTGAACACTCCAGGCGTGGCCAGCCACAGGGCCTTGGCATATGCTATTCCCTCTGCCTGAAATGCTCTTCTCCTTTGTATCCACCTGACTCACCCCCTCACCTCTCTCATGTCTTTGCTCAGATTCCTGCTTGTCAAACATGACCCCCTCTCGGACTCCTTTCCTGCTCTGTCTTCCTCACAGCACTTAGCACCTTCCAACTCCCCACACAAATAACTCACCTCCTACAGATTCTTGCTGGTCATCTGTCTTCACCCCTAAAATGTAAACTCCCAAGGACAGGGGGTTTGTCCGCTGTGCCCCCTACTGTTTTCTCGGCACCTCCCACAGGGCTTGGCCTGCGAATAGATGGCTGATGGCCTTGGCAGTGAGGAGAGGAGCAGGGGAGTCAAGGCTGAGAGAAGGCAGGGAAGTACATGCAGAGCCTCCAGTCCAGGCTGAGGAGCTAAGACCTTGTCCTAACAGCAGTAGGGAGCTATGGAAGGATTTAGAGAAGGGAAGGGCCGAAGAGCCCTTGGACTTGCTGGTGGACAGTGGACGTGAGAGTGGAGAGAGGAGCCCGGTGGGGACAGACTGTCCAAGACCCAGTAATCAAGTGGCTTCTCTCGGCCCAGTGACTCCTGTGGACGGCGGTGGTGGCAGCGGTGGTGGCAGCGGTGGTGGCGGCGGCAGCGGGACGTGGGGCCGCAGCGGGCCCCCAAAGAAGGAAGAACTGGTTGGAGGCAAGAAGAAGGGCCGGACCTGGGGCCCCAGCTCCACCCTGCAGAAGGAGCGGGCTGGAGGGGAGGAGAGGTAGAGGCACGGGGGAGCCTACCCCTGGCCCTGCTCGGCGCCCCCAGGCCCCTGGGCGGCCAGAAGGGCTGCACTGCAACCGCCCCCCATCTCTGGCGCCCCCTGCAGGCTGAAGGCCCTGGGGGAAGGAAGCAAACAGTGGTCATCCAGTGCCCCCAACCTGGGCAAATCCCCCAAACACACACCGATCGCCCCAGGCTTCGCCAGTCTCAATGAGATGGGTAAGAGAGCGAGGGTGCCTTTAAAATGGAGAGGGAGGGGCATCCGGAGGGAAACAGAACCCAAGACAAAGAGGTGACCATTACCCCCTCCACATCCCCTCCCCCGCACTGGGGGGAGGGATCCGGTTTCACTGGACCAGTGGGTGGGCAACATTCCCCAAAGGGGGGAGGGGCAGCCCAGGGTGCCGGGTCATTCCAGAGGCTTTGGGAGGACAATGATTTGAGAGCCGCGTTTAGTGGGGCGTGGTGGCCTCACCGCCCGGAAAGGACTTTCTCGGGGTGGCCCCTTGCCCCCAGGTCTCCGGGGGCGGCGGGCAGGCCAAGCCCCGGAAGCGAGTGACGGCCCTCTCCCGCTTGCAGAGGAGTTCGCGGAGGCGGACGGAGGCGGCAGCGTGCCTCCCTCCCCCTACACCACCCCGTCCTACCTCACGGTGCCGCTGCCGGCCGAGCCCTCCCCGGGGGCGCCCGCGCCGCTCTCCCGGCCCGGGCACGGCGGCCGGCGGCGCTGCGAGCTGGCCCTGCTGGGCTGCGCCACGCTGCTGGGCGCCGTGGGCCTGGGCGCCGACGTGGCCGAGGCGCGCGCCGCCGACGGCGAGGAGCAGAGGCGCTGGCTCGACGGCCTCTTCTTCCCGCGCCCCGGCCGCTTCCCGCGGGGCCTCAGCCCGCCCGGGCGCTCGCCCGGCCGCCGCGACGACGCGGCCCCCGGCCCGGGCCTGGCGCCCTCGGCCACCCTGGTGTCGCTGTCGTCCGTGTCCGACTGCAACTCCACGCGTTCGCTGCTGCGCTCCGACAGCGACGAGGCCGCGCCGGCCGCGCCCTCCCCGCCGCCCTCCCCGCCCAGCACCAACCCCCTGGTGGACCTGGAGCTGGAGAGCTTCAAGAAAGACCCCCGCCAGTCTCTCACGCCCACCCACGTCACGGCCGCGCGCGCGGTGAGCCGTGGGCACCGGCGGACGCCGTCGGATGGGGCGCTGGGGCAACGGGGGGCGCCTGAGCCCGCGGCTCCCCGCCCTGGTGAGTGGGGCTCCCGCACCCGGGGCGCAGAAAACGACCCTTCTCCCCTTCCCTCCCCCCCAGGGTCCCAAGTCCCAGCCCAGCCGGGATCCCCTAGATGCCGGCGGGGGGGAGGGGGGACCTCCTGCTTAGCATGGGAGGGAGGGTCTGTGTCCCCATGGTCCTTACTGCTAGAGGCACCGTGGGTCCCAGGTGACCGAAACCCAGGATACAGGAGAGGTGGCAAACTAATGCCTCCAGGGGCCAGGTGGGTGGCGTTAATGGCAACAGTGACACCGGAGCTAACACTTGTGTGCTAGACACGGTTCCTCTATAGTTTTTATGTTTATTTATTTTTGGGGGTGGGGGAGAGAAAATCCCAGGCAGGCTCCATGCTGTCAGCACAGAGCCCATTTCGGGGCCCCAAGTCACAAACTGTGAGATCGTGACCTGAGCCAAAATCAAGAGTCTGATGCTCACTGGACTGAGCCCCCCAGGAGCCCCTCTATGATTCGTTAATAGGAGTTAACTATCTACTACCAGGCACTGTGCTACGGGCGTTACAAGCATTGTTTTATTTAACCCTCACCCCTGCAGTGAGCTGCTGTGTCACCATTCAGAGATCGTGTCGCACCTCTGGTCTCCGTGTGCGCGCACACCCAGCACCACATGCATAGGAGGTGTCAGAGGGACCAGGGCTTTCTCTAGAGGGGTGCTGGAGAAACCAGCTCTGATAGGTTAAGGAATATGCTCAGAGTCGCACCTATATGAGGGAGCAGTTAGGAGCCGTAGGGGCCTGGGTAAAGCTCCCCCCACCCGCCCCAGAAAGTAAGTGGGTCCAACAAGATCAGCAGATATTTCCAAAGCTGTCAGACACTGCCGTTCCCATGTGAGGATCCTGGCTTTTAAACGCCAGCCTCTGGCCCGCCCCCTTGACCTCATCTGATCCTCTCTCACCAGGCCCTCGAGACCCCCTGGACTTCCCCCGCCTGCCCGACCCCCAGACCTTGTTCCCCACCCACCGCCGGCCCCCCGAGTTCCCCGGCCGCCCTACCACCCTGACCTTCGCCCCAAGACCCCGGCCGGCTGCCAGCCGCCCCCGCCTGGATCCCTGGAAACTGGTCTCCTTCGGGCGGACACTCAGCATCTCGCCTCCCAGCCGGCCGGACACCCCAGAGAGCCCCGGGCCCCCCGGCGTGCAGCCCACACTGCTTGACATGGACATGGAGGGGCAGAGCCAGGACAGCACAGTGCCCTTGTGCGGGGCCCACGGCGCCCGCTGAGGCCTGCCTGCCCGCCGCCCGCCTGGGCAGCCATGAATGTAGCGCCCCAGGCCCCGCCCCAGCCTGCCGCGCCCCAAGGCAGGGGAGGCCCTGGGCAGGATACCCACTCTATTTATTGGGGAAGGGGGGAGGGGGTCACTTAATTTATTCCTTTGTACCCCAGAGGGTGGGGCCCTGTGCCCAGCCTGCAGTGAGGGGGGAGGGTGGGCAGGGATACTCAGGGACAGGGCACATCGTAGGGATTCGGCACAAAATGCAGCATTAAAGGTAACCCCTGCCCCCTACCGCTCTTGCCTGTGTCTTTTCCCGGCCCGGGCCCTGGTCCTGGGGCGTCCCACTAGGGTCCCCCCCAGCCCCGCACTTCCTCCCTGTGTCTCTGGGTTTCTGCGGTCCAGAGGGTGAAGCCCGGGAGATGTTCCCTTGGTCCCCACAGAACACCACACAGAGAGGTTACGGTCACCAGTGACAAGTGCTTTACCAGCAAACACGCGAGGCAGGGAAAGTTACACGGTGAGGTGGGAGTGGGGGCAGTGACAGTCCCCCAGGCTGGCCTTAGCCTATGACGTCCCGAGTCCCCGGCCCGGCCCCCGCCCCGGCCCCGCTGTCTTCCCGCTGGAGGCTGCAACGGTTCATCTTCAGCTGGGTGAGCTGGATGTAGCGCAGGACGTTGGTGTCTGCGGGGGAGGCGGGCACGGCATTACCTGCTGTCCTGGGGCAGCTCACACCTCATTGTGCCCAGCCTTCGGTGCCTACCGACCCCCCCCCACCCCCCCGTACAGCTGCTGTTGCCAAAGCCTTTCCCCCAAAGCCCCAGCCACAACAGGCGGAACGCGGGCACTTCACACCTCCACAGTTTTGCTGTGCCCTCTGCCAGGAATGCGTCTGCTCACAGACTTCTGTCGTACCCCCCTCCCATCCTCCGATAACATCTGCAGGAAGCCTGTTCTCCAGACCTCTCACCAGTCTTGCCTCTGCTCCCACAGCCCTATGTCCTGTACGGGCTGTGCGCCCTCTTCACTGGCCCCCAATAGGAGACTGAGTAGTGTGCCCGCACCGCCCCCCCAACACACACACCCCGACCGTGATGTCCCAGAGGGCAAGCAACAAGCCTCCAGCTCGGCCAAGCCCGCCCCTGCCACCCCCCGCCCCTGCCAATGTCTCGGCATTGCCCACCCTGGGGTCTGCCTCCCTGCAGGTGCTCAAGTGGTGCGTGGGTGAGGAGGTGAGTGAGTAGGTAAGGGTGTGAATGGTTCGTGAGCGGATGAATGAGTGGGGGGTGGGGGTGAGTGGATAGGGAGTGGCTGAGCAGGTGAGTGGGAGGCTCAGGATGAGTCAGTGACTGCATAGATGGGAGGTGACTGGGTGCATGTCAGAGGAACAGGGGTGAGTGAATGGGGGGTGAGAGTGCCTGCGTGGGTGTGTAAGGAGTAGGTGGATGGAGAGGTGAATGCTGGGTAGGAGGCACAGGGCTCCCTCGAAGCACCTCGGCTCTGCTCCTCCCTTGTCCCCTTGTTTCCTCGGCTCCAGCCCCTTGCCCTGCTCCGTCCGCCCTCACCTGTGGGCTCCCGGCTGCGGGCCTCCTGCAGATAGCGCAGCGCGCGTGCATAGTCGCCCAGGTGGTAGAAGGCAATGCCGGCGCGGTAGGTGGCCTTGAAGTTGCCCTGCTGCTTCTCCAGGACCTTGAGACAGTACTCGCGCACCCGCTCATAGTTCACCAGCTCCGACTGCAGCAGGCAGGCTGCGGGGACACCGGGAACGGTGCTCGCAGAGCCTGACGGCACCCCCAGAGCTCATCTGACTGCTAGGAGCCCGGCGTTCAGGCTGCAGGAAGCCCCAGCCCTTTCCCTTGGCCGAGCCGGGCCTGAGGGACAGCTCAGGGCACCGGGGCCGCCAATCTTCAGACCAATCGGGATAGAATCAATCTGCGCCACCGCTAGAGGGCGCGAAAACACAGACAGGCGCTCCCGGGCAATTAGCGGGGAAGTTTGCGCAGAGGAGAGTACTAAGGACAATCTCAGGTGAGGGGCGGGGCCTTGAATCGGTAATCTAGGGTAAGATTTTCTCACCTGAGGTTCGCAGCTGACAGCCCAAAGCCCATTTCTTGCTTCCCAGCCCTTCCATCCCTGTATTCCCCTACATCCCCAATCCCTCTCCTTAATAAGTTCTGGGGTCTCCGTCGCCCAGGTCTGTTCCATCCAAGCCTCCAACCCCCAGCTCAAGGCTCCATGATTGCCCGTCACTCCCCACTCCTCTCCCGTATGCACCCTGTGCGCCCCCCGACGGCCCCGTACCCGTGAGAGAGTCATAACATTCCACCTCCGTGTTCTCCACCAGGCGCCGCTGCTCCTCGCTGAGGCGGGCTGGCCCCGGGCTGCTGGCGGGCCCGGGGGCGGGGGCGGGCAGACCTCCAGGGCGGGCCCCCTGCGCCGCCTTCAGCTGCAGCAGTGCCCGGTGGTACTTGCCGATGGCTTCCCGGAACTTCTTCTCTCGGTAGCAGCGCTGGCCCTCCGCCTTGAACGCCACGGCGGCCCGCAGGCTGCTGTCGAGCGCCGCGCCCAGGCCCCCCGACGGCTCTGGGGCAGGGCTGGGCCGAGCCGAGCCATGGCGGGGGCCCGGGCCCGGCGGGGAGAGGGCGGGAGGCGGGCGCGGCGGAGGCTCCGGGGCAGCGCTGAGCATCAGCACCGGGGACAGCGCGCCGCGCTGCATTGTGGGAAACTCCTGCGGCCGCCGCTGCAGCTACCGCATCGCCCCCCGCGGGGCCGGTCCCCACCCTTTCTCCGCCCCCGCACCTCCGGCAGCCGACTCCGCCTGCCCCCTATGGGTCTAGAGAACCCCCTCAGGACTTCGCCATTCTATCCTCCAAATCAGCCCAGGCCCAGTTCTTCAGCCGGCCTCTCCCTTCTTCCCACTCCCCTTACCTCCCACCCTCCAGCCTGCTCTCCTCCCCCGTGCCCAAAGCTCCCAAAGCTTTCTAGAAGGAAAAGACAAGTCTGGGGGAAAGAGCAGGAAGATATCAATCTCGTGGAAGCTGGTTTTCAGACCCCTAGGCATTTCACATATATGGATAAGAACACAGGTTATGCGCTCAGGCTGCCCAGAGTCAATTCCCTGCTTATTTTCTCACTAGTTGTAGCGCTTGGACGCGTCACCCAAATTACCTGGGACTCTATATCCTCATCGGTAACATAAAACAATGATAGCAGCTTGGAAACTCATTTGTTCATCTATTCAACAAACAAATACTCCACTGATATCTTTTCTGTGACCAGCTCTGGTCTGGGTGATGCCGGGAAAGAGCAGCTCCTGAGAGCCTCGGACCCTACCCTCTCTGAACCCCTAGTCCATAGGGAGACAGACCAGTGACCCGACAGTGACAGCCCAGAGTGGGCTTTCCTGGGAAGCACAAGCAAAGTGGCCAGGGTGGGATGGGGAGGCACAGGCAGGGGCTGGAGCCCTGGATAGGGGAGACACAACAGGCTGTGAGGGTCCAGAGGAGGTGCCTGCCCTAGACTGAGGTAGTGAGCGAAGGCTTCCTGGAGGAGGAGATCACTCTATGAACAAAAGTGATCTGCTTCTTGTCCTCACTGAGCTCACTGTCTGGGGTGGAAACACAGTGGGAAAGCAGACAAGAGACAGCCCAGAGCGAGCAGCACAGGAATGCAAGAGTGCACAGAGAAGGAAGCGAGTGAGAGGCTTTTGAGAGAAAAACAGGGTGAACGAGATGGTTGATCTTCAACTCCCCTTAGCTGCTCACTTGGTGGGGGGACCTTGGCCAAGCTCCTTGATCCTCCTCCACCTTGCCTTCCTTCTGTGGGACCTGGGGATACTACATGAGTGCACTTCAGAGTAGTTGTAGGGACTGAATTATGTCATGTAGACAAAGCAATGACACAGGGCCTGGCGCAGAAATGGGCAATTAACAACCCGTTTCTTATCACCCGAGGCTGAGGTGTGTGATCTCAAGTGCCTGGCCCCAGTCAGCATCCATGCATAGCTGTTGAATGAGTGAGTGAATGAATAATTTCATGTAGTTTATGTATTCCCACCCCCACCCCACCCCCGCCCCTGCAGAAACCCTGGTTTGGGCCTTAGCTCCAAGCAGCAAGCTTATCTCCCCCCTCTCCCTGCATCCTCTTTCTGGAGGCCACATGACAGGTCCCACCTGACAGGTCCAAAGCTGAACTCAGCACCTAACTATTTTCTGAGCACCTACTAAATAGCCAGGTGCCAGGGGCTCGGCCGAAACAGGGGCCAAGGGAACCCGGCTCACAGTCCTGCTAGGATGCAGCGCTAGCTATTTCCACAACACCTGCTAAGTGTCAGGCACTGTTCTAAAGTTTTATGTGCTTATTAACTCACATTCTCATCACACCTCTATGAGGTCGGTGCTATAATTATACCCATTGACACTGTGGCACTTTAGGGGTTAAGTAAATCAGATCCTATTTAGAGAACACCTGCTACTCAAAGACCTATACTACCACAAACTGACGAGTCTCACAGGCCAGCGTATCATACGTGATGTGCTCGGCGTGTGCAACCATTAAAAAATATTGAATTGGTTTCTAACATATAAATATAGAGATACTTATGGAACTGCAGATTTTCAGTTACACTGGAACACAATCTGAAAATCTGGCCAACACCGAGGTAGCTTTCCTTATGACGGGGACAGGCGTTCTCAGCTTCCCACAGTCCCCATCGCTCCTAGTTTCTTCTCACCGCTGAGACCGAGAGCCATGCAGATTGCAGCCTCTCTGTTTATCTCCAGGAGGCGTTTGCGCTTGGGATGCTAGTTGCAGGTCGCGGAGCCGCGCTTGCGGAAGTCCGCCAGTGCCCCCTGGCGGAGAGGTCCAGCATTCGCATCGTGTGTCCCCGCCGCCTTTAAGAGCTTTGGTAAAGAACATCCAGTCAGAAAGATGAGAGACCCTGACCAATCAAAAGCGAGAGAGGGGTCGGAAGTTGCCCAACGAGGACAGAGAGCGCTCGGAATAAAAAAAAAACCTCTTTTATTGAACTGGGAGGAGGGAAGACGCGGGGAGTCTTTTTTGATGGGGTGTCCAGCCTCAGGGAAGCCCGGGCTGGGGGCGGCGGAGCAGGCGGGCGGCGGCGAGGCTGGTGCCCTGCAGCTGGGGCCGCGCGTACTTGAGGAAGATGGCTGCGCGGCCGGGCGCGGGGCCTCGGAGCGCGGCGCGGGCCATGCACGGCTCGAGCGGGCGCAGCTCCGCGGGGCTGCGGCGGGGAGACAGAGAAACTGAGGCGGGGGCAGGGGTGAAGACCACCTGTCCTCCGACCAATCAGGGGCTCTCGGGAGGTTGCAGTGGAGGGAGCCGAGGACTGGCAGACTCCCGATTCTCCCCGCAGGGCGAGGGTGGACAGCCAGCCAACCGTCCCCTGTGTGTTGGGGGGAGGGGGGGAATGGACAGGGCGAAGAGAGGGCTCACCCTGGCATCCAGTTAAATTGTCACTAGGTGGGGAGGGCGCCCCTCTAGACACCCCACCTGCGGCCAGAAGGGCAGCTGGGGGACTCGAGGTTGGCATACCTCTCCTTCTCAACCTTGGGACGCGGTTAGAGTATCTTCCTGGCCTCGGAAGAGCCTATCTTCCACCCTGGGGCAAGGTTAAGTGTCCCCAAATCTGGACAAACACCTCATTCTCGGACACCCCCAGACTAGACAGGCACACCATTTTCTCTCACATCCAGAAAAATCAAGTCTGGGTGCACCCCGCCCTCCCCGCCCTCCCCGCCCCCAAGGTCTCTCAGTCTCTGAGACTGTAGACTGTGACCAGGAAAGCAGATCCCTGTAGCCACGGACGCCCTCCGATGGAGCCGTACCTGTAAAGCGCCGGCTCCAGGCCGGAGCCCGCCCCGTCGAGCAAGCGGTGCGCCAGGCTCAGCGCCGCAGCCGCGCGCCGACCCGGCTCCCATCCCGCTGCCTCGGCCTCCAGCAGAGACAGCTCCAGAAAGTAGGTGGCAAAGAGCGTCACCTGCCAAAGACCCGGGGAGATGAGGCCACGCCCCTACTCCCATACAGGCCACGCCCCTGCCCGCTCGAGACTTGCCCTGCCTCCCTTCCCCCACCTCCCCTACCCCGCACCTGGGGGCTGCTCCCGGCCAGCGCAGCGAGGAGCCCCAGGCAAAGAAGCGGGCCCGGGTGGTGCAGCCGGAAATCCAAGCGGCTCAGGATGCGGCGCTCTGCGCGCAGGAGCTCGGCCCGCGAGAAGGAGCCAGCGCCCAGGAGGCAGAGAGAGGCACACTGCGGGTTGGGGGTGGGGGGAAGAGGTGGGAGAGTGTTGTACCCCTGCCCTGTAGCGCTTCAGTCTCCGTTCTGGACCTCGATTTCCTAGTCTGTAAAGTGGGGCCATTGATCTGATGTCTGGAAGCCATGGAGAGCACACGCTTCAGAATCCGAAAGACCTGGGTCGAGTGTGTGTGACAAGGACATCGCTGAAGCTCAGAGACTCCGTTTCCCTGGTCTATAAAACGGAAATATCACTCCTTCCGACGCCAGGCAGCTCTGATAAGGCACTGGCTCGAACTACTCAGGGACCACAACAACCGTAACTGTCCAAGACTGAGTCCAGGTCCCACCTGTTTTGGGCAAAGTGTCTTTCTCTGGCCTCAGTCTCCTCCTCCTGTAAAGGGGCACATTGGTAGCCCTGACCTCCTAGAGATATGCTGCGATTCCAAGAGGGAGTAAAGCGCGAGCTCGGCACACAGTAGGTGTTTCATCTGTGAGGAGGCGAGAGAGGGTTCCACCCTGCCAAGCCCCACTCCGGAAGTACCTCGGGAAGCACGCATTCTTCCATTTTGCAGGCCACGAACAGGCAGGCCACGCCCAGCAGCTGCAGGCGGTGTAGGCGCACTCGGCCAGCGCGCAGGTAGGAATCGAGCAGGTGCACCGCCAAGTAGAGCGTGTCCCCCGCCAGGCCCAGGTACTCCTGGGGAGGGGCGTGAGTGACCACCAGGGATCTAGGCTGAGACTCTGGCCCCGCCCCTGCCCCCGCCCGGATACGTACGTGCACCTGGATCAGCCAGTCCACCACCAGCGCGCGCATCTCCGGAGTCACGGTGCGGGGCAGGGCCCTTCCGGGCAGCGCGCGGCACACCTGGGGTTGGGCAGGCGCGGCCTCACTCTCCACACCTGTGCTCCGGCTCCTTGCCTCAGCTCCAGCCCCGAGTGCGGCAGCCTCCTCGCACTAGCTGGAGAGAGCGTGAGTGCGCCGCCCCCCAACCTGACCTCCAAAGTCTTGTCCAAATGTGCCTCTATTCCAGGTCTCCATTAGAGCCTTGGACCTTGTTCCGGACGCCTCCCTATCCAACTCTCCACTCTGTAGCCCCCATGGCCACGGGTCCCCCTGAGCATCAACCCCTGGGTTTCCAGACCACTAGTGGTCACCAGCTCTCAACCTATCCTCAGACCGCCCCTCCACCCGCCCCCCCTCAATCCCCCCGCAAGGGTCTTTCTAAAATACAAAACTGGCCAAGGAACTCCCCAGCTTAAAACCCTTCCGTGGCAGGGCGCCTGGGTGGCTCAGTCGGTGGGGCATCCGACTGCAACTCGGGTCATGATCTCATGGTTTGTGGGTTCAAGCCCCATGTCTGGCTCTGTGCTGATAGCTCAGAGCTTGGAGCCTGCTTCGGATTCTCCGTCTCCCTCTCAAAAATAAACATTAAAAAACAAAAAAACAAATACACCTTTCATGGCTACCAGGACTCTCGGGAGAAAACCCTAACTCGTCTCTGACTCAGACGCTGCCCCCGACCCCATGCCAACACCACCACCTTGTCTCCCCTCACAACCCAAGCTCCAGCTACACCAGCCTCCTCTAGCCGTAGACTATGCCAAGCTCAATCCCACCCCAGGGCCTTTACACTTGTGCACTCTTCTCTCGCTTGCAACCATCCTTCCCCAGCTCTTTGCATTGTTGATTCCTCAGCGGTTCAAACCTCAGCTCAGATTCCCGGGACTTTTCCTATACAGAATTCTCCCTGCACCCACTGCGCTCTGTCTCCTTGTATTTTCAGTCTGGTGTTTCCTTGTGCGTTTTGTCTGTCTGTCTCCCTAGGCTGCTGGCACCACAAAGGGCAGGGGGTTCTCTCTGGATCACAGCTGTATCTCAGTTCCTAAAAGAGTCCCTGGCTGGGGAGAGACACTCACAAGACGTTTCTTAAATAAATTCACCCCTGTAGTGCCTGCCTTGCACAGGGATCTGCGGATTTACCGGGCCTGCACTTTGGTCTCCGTGGCCTTTCTGGAATGACAGCCTACATTGGCTCGCTTGCCCACAGTGAGAGCAGACTAGGTTACTCGAGTATGACAGCGTCCCCAGGGTCGAGAACATGCTCAAAAGCATTTGTTAAGACATCACTCAGGCTGGGGGCGCCTGGGTGGCTTAGTCGGTTAAGCGTCCGACTTTCACTTAGGTCATGATCTCGCGGTTCGTGGGTTCGAGCCCCGCGTCGGGCTCTGTGCTGACTGCCAGCTCAGAGCCTGGAGCCTGTTTCAGTCTGTGACTCCCTCTCTCTCTGACCCTCCCCTGCTCACGCTGTCTCTCCTAGAAATAAAAATAAAAATATTTTAAAAATTAAAAAAAAAGATCACTCAGGGTCTTGTAAGCGAATACATGTGAGAGGCAAGCGGGGAGGGGCCGTGCGGTAGCAAAGGCAGGGCCGCAGGCAGAGGGGAGGTCCGGAAGGGCCTTGGAGCCGGCCAGCCTCCGCCTCACCTACCCCGCCGCCCCTCTGCTGCCTTCCGGGGCGCGCTCACCATGACCTCGGCGAAGATGTCCCCAGCGTACTCGCGCTCTCCCGCCAGCCCCAGCGCGCTCAGCGCCTCCGCCAGCCCCGGCGGCACGCGCGGCCCCGGCGGGGGGCGCTCCTGGCGTCCCGAACACGCGCTCGTGCCCTCGCGGATGCCGTCGGGGACTGGGGACGCGGGTTCGGGCGAGGCAGCGGGGCTCTGCAAGAGAGAGGAGGGATCTGGGGTCAGCTCCTGGAGACAGCCCCGAGCCGGGGGCACGGTGGGGGGGGAGGGGGGACCCTGGCCGCTGCAGCTCACCAGCATCGTCCAGGCCGGCGTCGTCGGGGGGCCAACCCAGCGCCGGCCTCTTCCCGCTGGAGCTGAGGCCTTGCGGCGGCGGGCGCTTTAAACGTGCCTGCGCGCATGCGCGCTGAGAGCGCCTCCCCGGCGCAGGTGCAGGGCCAATGGCGAACGGCCCCTCCAAGCCTAAGGTCAGGCAGCTGGAGTCAGATCCTCTCCCCGCTAACTGTATGATCAGAAACAGCCCCTGCGGAGCCTCCCTCTCCTCAGCTGCGAAGTAGGGATTGTTCCCAAATGTCTAAGTGGCCACACTGGCCTGGCGCGGCCACGTCCTCGCTGCTCCGGGGTCCCCGCCCCCTGTAGTCAGTTACCCCCTTTCAGCCAGACGAGATGCTGTGCGCACCCAAGTGAGGTCACAGCCTCCTCTGTTCACAACTCCGTCGTGTCTCCCGTCTCAATGTGAAAGCCCACGAGGCCCTCTAGTTTCCTCCCCACGCCCCTTTGAGCCCATTTCCCACCCCCCTCCCCGCCCCCACTCGTGCGTCCTGCCACACCGGCCTCCTGGCTCCTTCTCGCCCACACAAGGCACGCGTCTACGCCGGCACCTCGGCACTGGCTGTTTCCTTCGCCCGAAATGCTCTTCCCTCAGAGATCCCTCATTTAAGGGGTTTACTCAGATGTTGCCTCCTCTGTGAAAAAGGCTGTCCTGAGAATTTCCTCGCCCCACTCGTTGCACTTCTCCCGTGAGCACTCACTGCCTCGTCTTACTTACTCTCTCCCGACGAGGATGTGAACGCCATGAGTGCAAGGCTTGCCTTCTGTCTTGTTTTGTTTTGACTGCCGTATTCCCAGTGCCTAGAACAGGGGCATGTCCTCAAGAAATAGTTGTTGGATGAGTGAGTGAACAGGCTGAATATAATTCACAGACGGTGGCTTGCAAGGGCCTGAGGAGGTGATATGGGAATGAAACCTGAAAGGCAAGGAGCCGGGAATGCAAGGGCGGCGGGGGGGGGTGGGTGGGTACGGAATTTTCTAAGTGGTGGCAACAATAGCGTGAGCAAAGGCACTGAGGCAGGAAAGAGGTGGCTGTTTTCAGGCACTGGGAGGGCAGAAAGGCTGGAAAAGTGAGCGGAGAGAGGACTGTGAGATGCTGAACCAGCAGCTTCCTGTCAAGCTTACAATGAAACCCAAACTCCATACCTTGCCCACAAGACCCCTTCGCCCACTGTTACCTCTCTAACCTCATTTCCTTCCCCACCCCCCTCCGTTCCTTTTGACGCACCCCTGGCCTCTTCACGTTCCCCAAACACACCAGGCACCCGCCTGCCCCAGGGCCTTTGTGCTGGTTGTTCCCTTTGCCTGAACACTTGGGGCAAAATCTAGGTATTAACATTTTCAGAGTAGCTCTACACAAGACTAATTACAAAGGGCGCATAGTAACCTTACAGCGGAGAGATGTGACAGACCCCACCTTGAGCAAGGGACCAAAGTCACCACCAGTCATGGGACAGGATCTCATGTACCTCTTGAGAGGCTGCACCGAGAAGGGCACATGTTTCTGAAAATCCGCGTCAAAGGTAGCTTAAATAGGACCGTAAGGAATCTCTCCGTGGGGGACACTCTGTAAAATGACTGCCCAGCAAGCGAATGCAACATGGGAGTCATTAATCAGGTGATTTTTATTTGGGTGTGACCATTAGTCAAATTTGATAAAGATCTGAGAGAAGAGGGTTGTTTCAATATTAACTTCCTGGCCTTGATAACTGAACTGTGCCAGAGCATGTTCTCATGTAAGAGAATGTTCTTGTTTTAGGGCGGATATGTAAATATGAAGGGGGAGAAGGAGGGAATAAACATAAAATGTCACGGGAACCTGTGTGAAGGGTAGATGAGAATTCTTTGTACTTTTTTTTTTTTTTTTTTTTAAGTAGGCTTCATGTCCAGTGTGGGAGCCCACCGCAGGGTCTGAACTCATGATACTGAGATCAAGACCTGAGGTGAGATTGAGTCAGACACTTAATTGACTGAGCCACCCAGGTGCCCCTGCATTTTTTAAAAATATTTTTGACACAGAGAGGGGCGCCTGGGTGGCTTAGTCGGTTAAGCGTCCGACTTTCGCTTAGCTCATGATCTCGCAGTTCGTGGGTTCGAGCCCCGCATCGGGCTCTGTGCTGACTGCCAGCTCAGAGCCTGGAGCCTGTTTCAGTCTGTGACTCCCTCTCTCTCTGACTCTCCCCTGCTCACGCTGTCTCTCTCTCTCTCCTAGAAATAAATTTTAAAAAAAATTTAAAAAATAAAAATATTTTTGAGACAGAGAGGGAAGGAGAGAGGGAAGAAGACACAGCACGAGCAGGGGAGGGGCAGGGAGAGAGGAAAACACAGAATCTCAAGCAGGCTCCAGGCTCTGAGCTGTCAGCACAGAGTCCAATGCAGGGCTGGAACCCATGAACTGTGAGATCATGACCTGAAGTCAGACACTCAACCAACTGAGCCAACCAGGTGCCCCATAAATAAATAAGTTTCAAGCAGATTTATGGGAAGTTGCCAAGATAGAATTCTGAGTTCCCCCTACACCCCATACCTAGTTTCCCTCAACACCTTAGTGTTGTCACGTGAACCAATAGATACCATCCTAATCACCTATCAAGAGCACTTCCTGCCAACATAAGATGCCCTGTCGACGTTGACCTTGGTCGCCTGCCTGATACAGTGTTTGTCAGATTTCTTCACTGAGAAGTTGCTCCCCGTCTTTCTATACCATCCACTTTGGAAGTCACTTTGCAGCCCACCGTAAGGAGTGGGGGATATGCTCCCCCTCCTTGAAGGCACAGCACCTATAGAAATTCTACAGAAATGACCTGAAATTCCATTCACACACGTCCATTTGCACCATTTACCATCTATCCTCAAGCGAACTTGTTTACTGTGTACTCTGGGTATAAGCCACTACTATGCTATTTCTTTCTTCTTTTTTTTTAATGTTTTCTTCATTTCTGAGAGAGGGAGAGAGAGAGTGTGAGCAGAGGACGATCAGAGAGAGAGGGAGACACAGAATCTGAAGCAGGCTCCAGGCTCTGAGCTGTCAGCACAGAGCCCGACGCGGGGCTCGAACCCACGAACTGTGAGATAATGACCTGAGATGAAGTCGGATGCTCAACCGACGACTGAGCCACCCAGACGCCCCTATGCGATTTCTTTTGTTGCTCAAAGTACTTTCAACTCTGCCCAGTGGGAGTACTTTCCATTGGCTCCTGTATGCCTTCACATATTCCTAAGAGTAAGGCTCTGCTTTGCTGTTTTTTTAAGTTTATCTATTTGAGAGAGAGAGAGAGACAGTGTGAGTGGGGGAGGGGCAGAGAAAGAAAGAGAGAGAGAGAGACAGAGAATCCCAAGCAGGGTCCTTGCTGTCAGCACGGCCAGATTTGGGGCTTGAACTCACAAACTTCAAGATCACAACCTGAGCTGAAAACAAGAGTCAGACGCTTAACCGAGTGAGCAGGTCCTTAGCTTGGGGCCCTACAAGATGCTCCAGGCCTAGAATCATTTTAGTACAATTTCTAAAAGTGTTCTACCAGCCTACAGTTACTTAAAAAATAAAGTTAAAAATCCATAAATCACCTCATTTTTTGGAAAACTATCAGACACATATTAAAATACAGCCACCATGGGGCACCTGGGTGGCTCAGTCGGTTAAGCGTCCAACTTCAGCTCAGGTCATGATCTCATGGTTCGTGGGTTTGAGCCTCACGTCGGGCTCTGTGCTGACAGCTCGGAGCCTGGAACCTGCCTCAGATTCTGTGTCTCCCTCTCTCTCTGACCTTCCCCTGCTCATGCTCGCTCTTTCATAAATAAAACATTGAAAAAAAAATACAGCCACCCTGGAATGTGGGCCACAGAAATGCCGGAAAGCTGGATCATTAAGGTCTATTATGGCACTGTCGGTATCAGCAAAACATCTGGAGACAGATGTCTTGTCAACTCACGGTGGGGTCTGGATTGGGTGAGGCACACCCGCCTCATGGAAGGGACCCTCATGAAGCAAGGTCCCCAAGATGCAGAGACAGGGAGGCCCTCATCTCACCAGTGACCAGTCCACCCTTGTAATGTAGGCGCGTTGGGAAGATGTGGCAGGTGTAGCCGGGGTCTTGGCATTAGTAACCGGAACAACACAGCACAAAAGGGAGAGACCCTTCTCGTGATGCCAACGAGTGCGCCAGGAAGGGCTCGCAGGGCCTGGGCTCTTCATGGACTTTCGCTTTTTCCTCATACTTTGGTCTTGCTTGCATTATTCACACACACACAGACACACGCGCATGCGCACGACAGAAGACAGATTCATCTACTCAAAATTAAATTTTTCCAACTGGTAAAATTTTATTATGAAACCTCTTCCACCTGAAACTCCCTTTGGAAAAAGTTCTACAGAAGGAAGCACCACTATGTCTGGGGTCTATGTTCGCCCGAGGGAAGGGATTCGCTAGCCTGTGGGCCCTGAGTCAGGGACCCGGGACTGCCAGGTGGCCTAGTGGCCTGAGGTAGGCTCAGGATTCCCTTGGGGGGGTGGGGGGGGGAGACGATGTGAGAAGGAACTGGCGCTGGCCACCTCCAGGGCCTTGACTGGAGGGAAAAGTAGGCCGTTCTTGAGAAGCTCCTCTGCTGCTGGCCCGAGACCGCCAGGACACGCTTTTGTAATTACATAAATAATAAAGTCCGTGTGAAGACCCAGCCACGCCTTCCTGGGGTCTAAACCGGTCCTGACCTCTCTCTGCTACCCTCCCTCAAGATCTCAAGGACTCCGAGCATGCGGAGCAGCCCTAACACGTTCCGGCAAAATCACTCGAGCCGGGGCAGCCCTGGTTCCCAGGCGCGGGAAGAGCTGCTCAAACATGGGCACCGCAGGATAGAGGGGACAACTGTCAGGATCCTAGAGCTGGGAGGGCTGTGACCAAACCGGAGGCACCCACCTCGATTCCCATCCGCACGCCGAGGATTCTGTGTTGGAACTGGGGGGCCTCAGGGCTCCCGGGTTTGGCTAAGTGGGGAGAAGGGGACCGCATGCGATGCCCAGCCCTGGGACTCAAGGGCCACGTGAAGGGTGCCTGCTCCCGCACTTGCACCCCCAGAGCTCAGGGGCGCCTGGCACACCCTCCTTGTTCAGAGCCAGCCGACCACCCCACCATCCCTCCACCCCCCACCTCTCCACCTGGGAGTTTCAGAAGACGGGGAATGGTCTCTACCCGCCAGACTGCCACCGCCCAGGCCCGGGCAGCTTCCCAAAGTCCTCGGCGGCCCCCACCCGCAGCGGCGCCCACACGGAGGCCTGCAGCCGAGGGGAGCACAGCTCCAGAGGGCCAGGCCTTGCCACAGGGCACAGGTCCTGGGGGCGGGTCAGTGGGGTCGGGCTCCGCAGGCAAGTAACGGCCCAGGGCGGTGGGCCCCGGTCTGAAATGAGTCTTTATTGCTTGTACCGTACAAATGGGAGGAATGAGGAAGGCTGGTGGGGAGGACAGCGAATTGTCAGATAAACGACATACGCACACAGAAAGGAAAAGGACCCCCCACCCACCCAAACCAACCCTCACCCCACCCTAGGATGTCTCTCTCCAAACTACCCAGTACAGGAGGTGGGGTGGGGAGATCAAAACCACAACTAAATTCCACACACCGAGAGATGTTGGGGGTGGGGTGGGAGGGAGACTGGGTCACAAATGGACCCCAGGCGTGGCCCTCCTGCTGTGCCAGCACCCCCCCCCCCCACCCCAGGGGGATGAGATGCTCGGGCCCGGGGACAGGGCCCAAGCCCACACGCACCACACACTCAAGGCCGGGACACGCTTGCCCTCATGCACGCATACCCCACACGCACGCACACACACACACCCATGTGCATCCACATCCTGGACGCACAGGGACACCCACAAACACACATGGCCTGAGGCACGCGCCCCCATGCCCACAGCACGGACACACGTTCACCTTAAGGCTGCAGAACGTGGGGCCCGGAAAGGGGGAGGCAGAAAGGGGCCCTGGAGCCTCCCTTCTCAGAGGCCCCCACCCCACCCCCTCTTTGACCCCAGGCCACAGGGCCCAATACTGTCTCGGTGCGAGATGTGTAACAGCCGGGGCTGGCACCCCTCCGCCCCAGGTGGAAAGAAGGGCGCGATCCCAGCCCCCATCCTTGGAAAGGGCTGGGGCTGGGGCTGGGCCTGGGGCACAGCGGGACTTAAGGGCAGCCGGAAGGAAGCCCTGGTAAGGCACAGGACTGGGCGGCGGGGAGGTCGGGCCCCAAATGTTCCTCCTGCCTCATCCACAGGGTCAGGAGAGCAGCTTGAGGCTGGGGAAGGCGTGGCGAGGAGGCAGTGCCCATCCCCCAACCACACGGGGGAGCCCCGGACCCCCCATCTGGCACCTTCCGAAGGCCCCTGCCTGTCCCTGGACGTTATTGCTTCTCTGCCCCTATGGGATGAGGGGCTGCGCTGCCCGAGCCAGGCCGCTCTGAGCCTGACACCAGGGCACGGAAGGCAGCACCAGGGCACTGTCCGCGGGGCGGTGTGTCCCACAAAGTGTCCCATGAGGTGTCCCACGAGAAGGCGGCCTCTGACAGAGGTGGACTGCCTGCAGGCGTCTGGCCAGAAATCCAGGCAGGCCGCACGGCCCCACGCTTTGCCACACACCAGGGCTCGTGTCGATTAAAAACTGGAATCCCTCCAACCGCCCACAGGCCTGGTCCTGGGGCAGGCAGCGGGGAGTCTCCCAAAGCCTGGTCTGGGCACAGAGGCGAGGACAGGCCGGAATCCTGGAGGCAGGGCCGCTGGGACCGCTGAGGTGAGTTTGGCAGAGGGCTGAAGAAAAAACTGGAAATGGGGATGAGCGGGTGAGGAATGGGGATGCAAACAAAAAAAGGCAAAAATAAAAAGTTTAAAAACAAGAGAAAAGCCCCCGGGCGGCGATGGCAGCCATGCGTGTCCTGCGGCGGTGGTGGCGGCAGGCAGCTCTGCTCACTCCCGGATGCTGGCCGAGTACGAGAACTGGGGAAAGTGGGTCCGCTGGTCCAGTTCGAGGGAGCCCAGGCTGTCATCTGTGGGGGGCGGTGGGAAGTGGATCGGGGAGAACGGACCCACAGGCGGCCTGGCGCCCTGACCCCGACCCCGGGAGCAGGCAAGGGGACATGGGGGCCCGGGAAAGGGTGCAGGTGGCGAGAGCCCCCAGCCAGTGGGCCATCGGTGAGACCCACACCCCCCCGCCTCTGGTCCTACACTCTGGTCTAGCCTAGACCCTTGGCCCCTGCCCTGGCTGCTGCTGATCACCCCCCACACCCCCGGTCCAGCCTCCACGCACAGCCAGGGACTTCAGAGAGCCCAGGTGAGACCCTGCACAAAACCTCTCCGTAGCTCCCCAGGAAGCAAGTCTCCTCTGCTCCAGCCTCTGCAACACTCTGTGCTGGGCTCTCATTCCCAAGTGCCATTACTTCTGCCAAGCAATCTCCTCCTCCAGGAAGCCCACTGCTGACTTGCAGGCCAGGTCAGCCATTTCCTCTGGATTTCCCCAGTCCATGGGCTTCTATACCCTCCACCTGACCACTCTGGGCTGTCACCCCGCCAGGCCTGAAGCTCCCTCAAGGCAGGGCCCAAGCCCATCTCGGTCACTGCTGTCCCTGGCACAGCCCAGCACCGGGCGGGTGAGGGCAAGAACTCAAACATGCTGTAGGATCAGCGAACCCATCCAGCCCCAAAGACCCGGGAAATTTGGAAAGACAATTATGAATGTGCCATCTCAACACCGACCACTTCCCGTATCTCCTGCCCAGACCCGCCCCCCCTCCCCCCAGCTCTGGGATGTGCCATGGCCAGTGGCTCCTGGTAACCCTCACTGGGTCTAAAGGTCCACAAGCCCTTTGAGCCAACTGCAGGCAAACTGCCTGGACACGGGACAGGACCTATGAGCTTCCTCCCTGGAACAGGGGGTCGAGGGCAGACCCATCCCTCTGCACCCAGCCAGGCCCCCTGGGGGAAGGCTGCAGACAACTCACAGCGGTCCGGGGGTGTGATTGTGATGGACTGGGCGGTGAACTCGTCGTCAAAGTACCTTGTGTCAACCTCAGAGGTGACCTGAGGTTTAAAGGGCGGCAGGAGCTGCGGAGGGAAGGAGCCCAGACTCAGGACTCGGGGGGTGGGAGGCCTGGGCGGAGATCACCCTCGAGCGACACTCAGGAGCAGGTGGGCGTGGGGCTCACCTTCTTCTGTACCACGTCCTGCCAGTTGACGCTGAGGAAGAACCTGTGCTCCATGACCTCCCTGGCATCGCTGGGCCCCCCGCCGAGCCTGTGCAGAGACGGCCATGAGCACCCGCCTCCCGGGCCAGCAGCTTCTGGGAGGCAGGCCTTCCGTGCAGACCCTGCATGGCCTCTAGTGATTCTGTCCTGGCCACAGACCGCCACTCAGCACAGGAGGAAACCGAGGCTCATGAAGGGGGCTCATAGGCCCCAGGTCAGAGCCAGGGGATCCCAACCCAGAACAGGAGCTGAGCAGGTGGGCTTGGCCACCCTCGGCATCCCCAAAGAGCGAGGCAGTGTGGGCAGGGTGCTAAGGACCGGCCCGGCCCCAAGACACTCCTCCCCAGGTGCCCGCTGTGGGGACCAGCGGAGGTGCAGTGGGGATGACACACAGGTGTGCGCCTGTGGACTCGGCCCTCTCCAGCAGGGACAGTGCAACAGGGAGCACTGGGCTGAGCAGGACAGACTCCAGCCCTCACCTCTGCTTTGGGTCCTTTTTAAGCAGCCCAGCAAGCAGGGACTTGGCCTCGGGGCTGAGGGTGCGCGGGAAGCGGATCTCCTCCATGAGGATGAGCTCGAAGAGGCGCTCGTGGTCCTGGTTGTAGAAGGGCAGGCGGCCGCACATCATCTCGTACATGACCACGCCCAGCCCCCACCAGTCCACCGCACGGCCATAGTCGTTGTCCTCCAGCACCTGGGTGGGGAGGGGCAGTGAGGGGCCAGGCCCACAGCCGCTGGGCCACGGGGCTGACGGGGACCCAGGGAGGGACATGGTGCTGCCCGTGGCTCCGGAGGGCCATCTAGGGAACCGGAGCTGGCCCTCATGGGGTCTGCACTGGGCAACCACATGGGTCCAAGAGCCCCTCTTCCCCTGACTGCGCGCGCACCCCCGGAACCCCAGGCCAGGCACCTCGGGTGCCAGGTACTCGGGTGTCCCACAGAAGGTTTTCATGGTGGCCCCGTCGCTGATGCCCTCTTTGCACAGTCCGAAATCCGTGATCTTGATGTGGCCATCTTTGTCCAGCATGAGGTTTTCCAGCTGTAGGAGAAGCCAATGAGTGAGGAACATGTCCTCCCAAGGCCACTGCTCCTGAACCCCACACACCCTGGCCATTCCCGGGGGGCAGCGTGGCCCAGGGTGGTAGCCGTCGTGCCAGGGGCTCCAGGGCAGACACCGGGCACACCCCGGGACAAAGGCAAGCCCTTGAAGCTCAGAGGGAAAAAGCCAGGCAGAGAGAGACGGTGGCGGGGCCCTGGCCACCGCCCCCCACACTGCAGGCTGCAGCTTCCCCACTCTGTACGCGAGCAACGCAGGCTTTCTTACTCCACTTCTTTTAAGCAGGCTCCGTGCCCAACACGGGGCTTAAACGCACAACCCCAAGGTCAAGAGTCACACGCTCTACTGACTGAGCCAGCCAGGCACTCCTCTTCTCCTTTTAATCAAACTTAACACAAATGGGCAATTTAGTGCACTTCTGTGTAAGCTCGACTCGGCCAAGGGAGAACATTACCAAGACCCCCTAGGACCTTCTACGGGCCCCTTCCCTGTTAGTAACCATCCCCCAGCTGAGGAAGAACTCTACTCCTTTGCTCTTCTTTAGTGTCCGCACCTAAGTATGCACCTAAACAACACAGATGTGCTTCCCCTCAGCACGTGCCGACTGGCCTCCGACGGTGCACACCTGGGTCGCCTCCAGCTCGGGGCTGGTGTGAACAGCGCTGCCGGCAGCGTGCACGGCCACGCTCAGTTCCTAGGGCACAAACCTAGGGCAGAATGGCTGGCTCCCGCATCTGCTCAGCTTGTGTGGATTCGGCCAAACTACGTCCTGTGGTGCTTGTGCTAATGTTACCTCTCCCTCGTTACCCACACAGAGGGGCGTGTTCACCAGAGGCTCGGAGAGGCCCGTGGGACCGCTGGGTGTGGGACGGCCAGCCGGGCCTAGCGGGATGCGGGAACACCCAACCGTCAGAGCCGCCCGAGGGGGAAGCGTGGGCCTGCGGGCCGAGGCCCAGCCTCCCGGTGTGAGCCCTGCAGGTTCCACGGGCCTGGAGGCGACCGCACACTCACCTTGATGTCGCGGTACACTACGTCCCGCGAGTGCAGATACTCCAGGGCAGAGACGATCTCTGCGCCATAGAAGCGGGCCCGCTCCTCCGTGAAGACGCGCTCCCGGGACAGATGGAAAAATAGCTGCCAGGAGGGAGGAGCAGAAAGTCAGATACTGGCCCAGAGGAGCAAGAGCTGGGAGCCTGCCCCCTGGCCCCCAACACCCAGCCCAGGGACACAGTGACACATACTCCATGCACCTGCGAGTGACAGTGAGAAGAATGAAGTGAGAGACAGTGAGCAGGGAAGGACTCACGTGAGTAAACTGAGTGAGGCACGAAGGACGGTTGGGAGACGCCAAGGGGAGAGTACGCGGGGACAGCATGAGGGACAGGTGAGGGACAGCAAGAAAGCACAGGAACATGAGTCATGAGCAAGTGACAATAGCTGTGGGACAGATGAAGCCAACAGTGAGGAGCCGGTGAGTGACACCTACGTGCAGAAAACAGGCTGTGGGGGAGGAGGAACACAGTGACGGCGAGCAGCAGACTCTTCCCGTCAGGAGAACATGGAGGGGGGGGAGGCGGAGCGCTGGCAGGCCCTGCCCCACACACGCTTTCTTGGTCGCTGCTGAGAACGCCCTTGCGGCGTGTCGGCCCCCCTCCCCGCCCCCACAGCCCTCTCTATGCCTCTCTGGGCCTGGGTGTATCCCCCCCGCCCACCAACTCACTAGCTGTGTAAATTTGGACAAAGCCACTTAACCTCTCTGAGCCTCAGTTTCCTCGCCTCTGAAACGGGAGATGATGCCTGCCTCAAGAACGAGGGGGCATCCAGCCAGGCCCCCTCCGCCCCCTCCACGCCTGCCCTCTCCCTCCCACAGTACTTGGGAAGGCCACGTGGGCACCCTGATGAGGGCTGCTGCTCACCTCCCCACCGTTGGCGTACTCCATCACAAAGCACAGGCGGTCGTGGGTCTGGAAGGCATACTTCAGAGCCTGGGGGGGTGGGGGGCGAGAGCAGGAAGGCAGCCGGGGTGGGAGGGGGAAGAACGCAGGCTCTCTGCTGACTCTGGGGGTATCCTCCCCAACCCTGGCAGCCAGTGCTCAAATATCAGCTTCGCCTTTTGGGGTATGTGAGTGAGCCTGTGGCTCTGAGGGTAGGGAAAGGGTTCCTGTGCCAAAGGAGGCTGTCCTCAGCCTTCAACAAAGCTTTTAAGAGGGGCGGCCAGGAAGATACTCAGTTCTGAGCCACCAGGGCCGTTTCACCCTTCTCCACAGTCAGCGTGTGGGTTTGCAGGCTGGAAGCAGGCAGCGGCCTGGGAGCAAACTCCAAAGACAGGGTGGGCAATGATGTGCCAATAAACAGTGGTTCCCAAACTATGCGCTAAGAAGCCCAACAGAAAGTTCCTCAGAGAAGTCCCACGTGACCCCTCTGCTCATGACACGTCTAACTATTCTCTGTCTTCTACACCAAAGTACTTGTGAACAGCTGAACAAGTGCCATGGTTTGGTAGGACACTGGACAACAGCTGAGCTAAAGAAATGACCATCCTACACATGGTCCATTTAACTGATGGCTGCTGGCCCTGAGGGAGACCGTAGCCCAAAGGGGTGTCTCCTCAGACTAAGTTGACAGGCAGCACAAGTATACATCTCCTTACAGAATTATATTTAAGAGCAAAAACCAGGGGCGCCTGGGTGGCTCAGTTGGTTAGGCATCCGACTTCGGCTCAGGTTATGATCTCACGGTTTGTGGGTTCGAGCCCCACGTCGGGTTCTGTGCTGACAGCCAGCTCAGAGCCTGGAGCCTGTTTCAGAGTCTGTGTCTACCACTCTCTCTGACCCTCCCCTGCTCACGCTGTCTCTCGCTCTCTCTCTCAGAAATAAATAAAATATCGGGGCGCCTGGGTGGCTTAGTCGGTTAAGCGTCCGGCTTTCGCTTAGGTCATGATCTCGCGGTTTATGGGTTCGAGCCCCGCGTCGGGCTCTGTGCTGACTGCCAGCTCAGAGCCTGGAGCCTGTTTCAGGGTCTGTGTCTCCCTCTTTCTCTGACCCTCTCCTGCTCACGCTGTCTCTCTCTATCCTAGAAATTAAAAAAAAAAAAAAAAGAAAAGAAATAAATAAAATATTAACAAAAAATTAAAAGCAAAAACCAAAGACTAGCGTTCCCACTTCAACCAGCTGGGCTAAATGGCTCTAATGCATCCAGAGCAGCCAGGCTCTCCTGGAACCACCGTGTAATGTGTATCCTCAGTCGGCTGAAGCCCTGCCATGGAGCCACCATCTGTGGAGAAGGTGCCACCCTTGGGGTCTGGTCAGGTCACCGGGGAGCCCAACAACACCTGGGTCTGGCCACCCGGCCGACACTAAGTCCATACTTCACAGTGGCAGGGCTGGGCTCCCTTCCCACGTGGCGCGCGCGGAGGCCAGGCCCTGCCTGAGAGGGAAGTACCACTCACGGTGAGGAACGGGTGCCTGGTGTTCTGGAGGACCCGGCTCTCGGTGACCGTGTGGGCAACTTCATCCTGCAGACAGAGGCTGGGTGAGGGGCCGGTGGGCGATGCCACACCTGCCCCTGGCCTGACCTAAGGGCGTGGGGGGGAAGGCAGTGGTTTGGGGAAATGCAGTCGTAGTCCTGTCCAGCGCACCCAGAGTGGCGGGAGCGGAACCCAACCACCTGCCACCTGCGAGCCACGAGGAAACAACGGCCCCAGACAGGGGCAATCACAGTGGCTCCCTCTCCAAGCCATGAGGTGCGAAGTTGATGGGGACTTCATGAAGGAGGTGACAGACTGTCACCTGCTGAACCCACGGGCCAATTTTATCCCTAAGGAGGGATAAGCAGGCAGCATAAGACCCCTGAGGTGACGCCACGGACAGGGAGTTCCCACCTATAAATGTTCTTGCTGCCAAAGGGAAGCGGGTCTAATCAGGACTCTACGACCACGTGGCAGTGTGTGGTCCCTACAGGGGCAGCAGCCTGTTGCCTAGGAACTTGGGGAAATGCAGATTCTCGGGCCCCTCTCAGATACTTTGGGGTGGGCCCAGCACCAGCCTCACAGGCCCCCGGGGCGACCCTAACATGGGCTCAAGTTTGGTATTTGAGCACACAGCAGTCACCCGAGCTGCTAACAGTCCTGACCTTCCCACAGGTCCCAGACACTGGCTCTTCCTGGGTGTGTGTGTGTGTGTGTGTGTGAGTCTATCTCCAGGGCACACTTGATAATAATGTCTAAAGACATTTCTGACTGTCTCGACTCAGGGGAGGTGGAGGCCAGGGTGTGGCGACTCCTACAGCCCCACAGCAGAGAACGATCTGGCCCCAAATGGCAACAGTGCTAAGGCTGAGGTGGCCCGCCTTGGACCCACCACACTGGGAGCTGTTAATTCTGTAGGATGGTTGTTCCCTACGGTCTTTAAGATCGTCATCTATTAAAGAGACGCTCCTAAGTATCGACAGGGGAAGTCTAGAACGTGCCTTTAAGATACTCCAGGACAAAGGGAGGGCAGACAAGATGGGCCAAACGCTGACAACTGTAGAAGCTGGATGCTGACTACACGGGAGTCCACAGTATTTATTTTTCTTTTAAAAATGCTGTGCACGTCAGGAATTTTCCATTTTAAAAACTTATTTAAAGAAAAAAAAGGAATTCCATTCTGGGCCAGCCTCCTAGTGAAACACCCTGAGCTGAGCCCCGAGCTCAGGGTGTCCCCACAGGCCCCTTATGCCACAGGAGACCAGCTTGTAGGCCCTGATAACGTGCCTGCCGATGGGGTGGGGGTAGGTGGGAGGGGGGGCGGTCTCAAGCTCCCCAAGGGCACAGGCGAGCGTGCTGCCCAGGGCGCACTCCTGACGCAGAGGCCAGCCAGCAGCACCCCCGGGAGTGCCCACCTTGGCAATGATGACTTCCTTCCGCAGGATCTTCATGGCGTAGTAGCGGCCACTGGCTTTCTCCCGCACCAGAATCACTTTGCCAAAGGTGCCCTTGCCCAGAAGTTTGAGATAGTCGAAGTCATTCATGGTCTGCCCAGGACGGGGAGAGAGTGCGGCGGTCAGCGCTTGGCCCATGGCCCACAGGAAGACATTTTAACAAAGAGAAAGGAAAAATCGAAGGACACTGTTGCCAAAATGCTCTGACATGAGCAGGGAGGGAGGCTCTGGGCAGCAACAGTTTGCTCTGAAGTGGCCTTCAGCCTGGCTCTCCCAGGCGCGGACGTGGGGGTAGACAGGTCTTCATGACCTCCTGTGACATGGCTGCCCCTCCCCCCATGTGCACCCCACAGGGCAGTCAGGACGAGTCCCTGCTACGCCGATGCGCACTCTGTGTGGAGACCATGGGTGGCAGGGACAGTGTTGGGGGGGGAGGGGAACTCACAGCCTGGCTGCCTGTCCCCCGGCACTTACCACCTTGGCCCGAGCCTTGCTAACTGC
Organism: Proteles cristata cristata; assembly: GCA_017311185.1. NCBI lineage: Eukaryota > Metazoa > Chordata > Mammalia > Carnivora > Hyaenidae > Proteles > Proteles cristata. The sequence continues at coordinate 202,160 of JAESUZ010005182.1, forward strand.
CACTTCCATCTCCTCTGCCGCGGAAGAGTCACTGGGGGAGCCGCACTTGTAGTCCATGGGGTCCTCACCTGGGCCCCGCTGCTTAAGGCTGTTGGCGACCATCTGAATGGCCCGCATCCACTCCTCCCTGTGTGGGGACACATCCGAAGAGCCATGAGTCCCAAGGAGCCCGGGGAAGGAAGGACCGAGCCCCCATCCTGCAGTGGAAGCAAATGATCGAACGCCTTGGAACTTTCTGACAAGATCTGTCTCAGCCGGGGAGAGCCGATGGGACAGGACTACCATTTTACAGACCCTCTGGCTGCAGAGGGTAAGAAAGGGCAGGAATGAAGGAAGGACAGAGGTCATCTATGTCCCAGGAGTGGCCTGGCCTGAATGCCACCTGAAGTCAGGCAGCAATTAAATGACCAAAGAGGGAGCCCACCTTTCTTCGCAGCCGCCTTAAAAACGAGTCACTGCCCTGAGCCTGGGATAAGGGAGAGACTGTGCTCCTAGGGAACCCTCCACAGCAAACGACGAGCACCGTGTGTTGTAAAAGCAAACCAGGAGTAAAAGGAAGAGTTCATCGGCCAAAGGAGAGCTGAAGATCTCATAAGGCAAGACCCCTGGCGGTGGGTGTCTGCCAGGAGGGCTCAGGGATGCGGAAAGGAAGGTGGCGGACAGCCAAGCAGGTCCATCACAAGGGAGCCTGGTTTGAGAACTATTTCTGTCACAATTTAGAATTTGTTCGGAAATAACTTTCTTTTGATACCTACTTTGTGTGTCTAGAAAGGGAAAATACATGTAGGGGAAAGAAGTGAAAATGACCAGAGACCACAGAAAAGAAACCAGGAGGCTGAAAGATGCGTTTGCCGCACCCTCCCATTTCCCACCCACCCATTTCCCACCCACCACACGAATGCAGGCGGTTCACCCCGATATGTGCTGAACCCCCCATGGATTCTGCTTATGTCTACAAAACAGCCACATGAGCGGGGAGAAAAACACAATGTTCACGAAGAATGAGAAAACTCAAGAAGCACAAACAGGCAAACTCCCAAATCACAGCAATTTAAATAAGCCTGGGCGGCGCAGTTGCTTAAGCATCCGACTCTTGATCTGGGCTTGGGTCATGACCTCACAGCTCGTGAGCCTGAGTCCCGCATTGGGCTCTGAGCTGATGGCACGGAGCCTGCTTGGGGTTCTGTCTCCTCTCTGCCCCTCCCCTGCCTGTGTGCACTCTTGCCCTCTCTCTCTCTCTCTCTCAAAATAAATAACTTAAAAAACTTTTTTAGATAAGCCTCCGTGAGAGCGGCCAGTTGGCCACACATCTTCCAGAACCAGCCCCAGCCCCAGCCCCAGGCAGCAGGGCAAGCTGTTCTTGCACTCCTGAGGCTCCAGGGCCCTGGCCTCTATCACGCAGAGAGCAAGTGGCCTGAGGAGCCGGAAGCACCCTGCTGGGCTGCGCTCGGTCTCTGCTTCCTCACGTCCAGGCAGCCCACAGCCACCACAGTCCATCAGTCCCGCGGCACCGACCTCCTCGGGTTCTGACGCTGCCCGACTCCGGGCGCATCTTATAGTCGGTGGCCCACCTCCATTTAAGTGGGCACTGCTCTTGCTACAGAGCAGTGGTGTGTCTCCGGGTGACGGCATCTTGGATGAGTGGAAGGTGGCAGCAGCGCTGGCTGCTGGGAGCTGCGGAGAACCATGAAGCAGCTGCGCAAGGAGACCCCCCGCGGCTCCGAGGAAGGAGGGGGCAGACCTGTGTGTGTACTTGGGATGACCGGGGACACCTTAAGGGAGAAAAGAATGTGCAGAACAGTGTGGAGGGGCGCCTGGGTGGCTCAGTCGCTTGGGCGTCCAACCCTTGATTCTGGCTCGGGTCATGATCTCACAGTGAGTTCGAGCCCCTTGTCGGGCTCTGCGCTGACAGCACGGAGCCTGCTTGGGGTTCTGCCTCCCTCTCTCTGCCCCGCCCCCTCTCCAAGTAAACCTAAAACAAAACGAAACAAAACAGTGATGCTACTGAAGTTAGAAACAAGAAGGATTTACGCACAGAGATGTGTCTGCACACCAGCATGAACACCTTTGGAAGGGTGCTGACACAGGGCCCTGGCTGCCTCCAGGGAGGGGAGCTGGGAGTCAGGGGCAATGAAGAGTCCAACTCCACGGTCCCCCAATTACAAACGCTTCCAGGCCACTCACCCCTCCTCCTGCATTACAGAGAGGGAAACGTAGGCACAGATTTAAAAGCCAAGATTCAGGAAAAACACAGTGGGTGCTCTGGGCCTGGTAGCTGGAATCACAGAGGGCCCATGACCTTTCAGAGGCGACGGGCAGGGTCATTCCCGCTTAGCTCCATGGCTTGCTGCGCCAAGCAGTCGCTGAGCCCAGAGGCACCAGTTCACACCCGGAAGCCCTGAGTCTCACAGTGGCCTTGCTCACAAGAGATCATGCTTCAGAAGCCAGAGGCGTGAATACTCTTGGCACCAACATCAAGGGCTGGCACGCTGGTCCCGCCCAGGCCTACCCTGGGAACCACCATGCACGTCAGGCCCGTGAAGGCAGGGAGCTCGTCTATTGGTACGTGGCGCAACGCAGCACCTGAGTGTGCACGCAGGTGGGGTCCAGAGACTGAGTGAGCACAGCAGCTGAGGTTCAAGGGACCCCAGACGCGGGGTACTTGGGGGACCAATGCAACTCAGAGCAGCACTGCTTTCCTCCCTCTCTGAGCCAGTGTCTCAGGCTGCCATTTCTCAACTTGTTTTAACCCTTGACTTCTCTGGAACAAATTACAGTGGAAATCCCTATCCCCGCATTAATATTTCTATTTTTCAAAGAAATGGGGGGGGGGGACACATCCCATGATCTGCTTTATCAGATAACTGTCCTCTTAGAAGTTTTTAAATGCTGACTTCTGGTGTAAGACCATGGACTGAAAAAAATAAATCACCCATCTCCTAAGAAACATACTAAATATATTAGAAAGAAAAAAAAACATCTCTCTCATGTAGAGATCTCAAGGGACTGTCATGTGAAAAAAGCAAGTTAAAGGGGCGCCTGGGTGGCTCAGTCGGTTGAGCATCCGACTCTTGATTCTGGCTCTGGTCACGATCCCAGGGTCCTGGGATCGAGCCCCTAGTTGGGCTACTCACTGAGCATGAGCATGAAGCCTGCTTGAGATTCATTCTCTGTCTCTCCCTGCTCCTTCTGCCCCTCCGTTTGTTCTCTCTCTTAAAAAAAAAAAAAAAAAAAAAGGAAGGTACAGACGAAGATGTAGAGTGTGCTACCGTCTCTGTAAGGGGGGAGAACACAGTCCATCGACAGAAGTCTGGACAAATACATGACACACCCCAGTGCAGGAGCACCAGAAGCAATTGGAAGGGGCCTCTCTGGGCCGAAGAGCTGGGGACGAGGAGCATGGGCTCCAAAGCCGCACCGGCTGGGGCTGGAATAGCAACCCAGCCACCAGGGCCGGCTCGTCCCTCAGCTCGGGAGACCATGCACGGAAAGCGCAGGGGGCCGCTGTGTACACGGCACGACACACAGCAAGTGCCGGCCCTGACGAAGGTGTGAAGGACGCTGGGGGAGGCCTGGACCTGTCCCAGCCACCCTGGCTCACGCTGCCCAGCCCCACGGGGAGCCAAGGAACCCAGAGACTTGTAGGAGGTTGTTCAGCGCTCTCCCACTGCTGGACAAGCCCCCGATCCGGTTCCAACTGGGCCAAGATTGCAAGGTTGCGGCACAGAATTCCAGAGAAAAAGCAAGGGCCTCCGTCCAGGATACTCCTTAAGGGTTTGCAACATGGTGTCTGGGGCAGAGGGGAGCTGCCACCCACTGCTGGGGCTGTCGTGCATCCATCCCTCAAAGGAGAGCCCCCAGGGGAACTGACCCCCTTCTCCTAGAGACATGATGAGAAACGTAAAAGCTCCACAGACACCAGCTCATTCTATACTCATCGGGAACACTGGAGTGTGTATGTGTGTTTGGGGGGGAAGGTTATTTCTGATGCGGAAACCAAGGCGCAGAGAGGTGGAGTCACTTGTGGGGGGCACACAGCCAGGATGGGGCCAAGTGGAGCCTCACAGCCAGGCTCCCACACCCCTTTGGGCACCATGCTACCACTCCCTGCTGAGAGTTATAGCTTCCTTCCCAGATGAGACCCAGGGGGGTCACGCAGGGCGCAGGTGGGTGGGGGAGGCTTAGGGGATGGGGGACACAAAGCCGCAAGCCCAGGAGTAGAGCAGAGCGAAGGCAAGTGGACCCCTGGGAGTTCTGCCTGGGCCACCTTTGTGAGCGGGCCTCTCTTGCTAGGCGACACAAGCACCCTCCACTTGCAGAAGCTCCTGCAAGTGCTTTACGAGACGTAAGCCCTGAGCTGCCCCACAAGTCTCCCGAGTAGGTGCTGTATGCCCTCCATTCTATAAACGGGGAGACTGATGTACGAGCCAGGCATCGACCCCGTTACACAGCCAGCGAGCGGAAGCCCCAGGACACAGGCCCAGGTGTCCCTACCGCCCTCACAGCACTTCTCCCATCAAGAGTACTTTCAGAAACCTTCTTCTTCTTTTAATGTTTACTCATTTTTTGAGAGAGAAAGAGAGAGAGAACATGCAAACACAGGAGGGGCAAAGAGAAAGGGAGACAGACTTGGAAGCAGGCTCCAGGCTCTGAGCTGTCAGCACAGAGTCTGACACGGGGCTCAAACACACAAGCTGCAGGAGTGCGACCTGAGTTGAAGTCGGACGCTCAACCACTGAGTCACCCAGGTGCCCCAACAGGAACCTCCTTATTCCTCATGTGGGCTCTGGGGCCACGGGAGGTACACAGGGGAGTCACGCGCCCCCAGGCAGCACTAGGGCCGGGCTGGGAGCAGGCAGCTGGGCCTGGAGCTCAGTTCCACTGCGAACTGGCCACGGGGCCCTGAGGACCCTCATTCCTTGGGCCTTGGTCTGCCTCCGTGCACAGCACAGTGGCCGAAAGCACACACTCTGGAGCCAGTGGCCTGGTGCGAATCTGAGGTCTGTCCCTGCCGGGTGCCAATGCCGGCCATCTGACGTTCCTGTGCCTCAGCCGGTGGACATGTGGGGCAGGGACCAGAGGGCCGTGCGCTGAAGGGCAAAACGAGCAAGAGACAAAAAGTGCTTAAGGCATAAGCACTTCAAAGGGCCGCCGCAAGAATTGGCCCAGCCGGCCAGCAGACACTTCTAGAGCACCTCCGGTGGGCCGGGCCCACGCTCTGGCACTGAGGGTACAGCCGGGAACAGGCCCACCGGAGCGCCCAGCCCGACGGAGACCAGTGTCTCCCAGTTCCAAAGGCAGGGACTGGAGAGGGACCTCTCACAGGGAGGTTGGGAAGGCCTCCCAAGGAGGTGGCATGTAAACTAGGACCTGGAAGAAGTCACTGGAACATGGGCCATGCCCAGTGCTGAAAACAGGTGCTCTGTACGTGGCTGAGAAATGAAATGGAAGGAAGGAGGTGACCGGGAGAGAAAGGAATCCGGGCAGAGGGAGCAGCACAGGGAAACCCTGAGCAGGAGGAAGCCTGGGAGGCCTGTGGAGGGCCCAGCAGGTGCCAGCATGGCTGTGGTGACAGAGAGAGGAAAGGAAACGATGAGGGTAGGAGGGAGGACAGGCCCCGAACACACCGGGCTCCGTGTGGCACCATGTTAGGGACTGACATCTTCTGCCTTAATGACCCGGGAAGTCGATGAAGCGCTCCTGCGGGGGTGACAGGGTCTGACTGAAGTCTGCAGCTGCGGTGGCTGCAGACTGGGGGTGCGGGGAAGCGGCGTCAGGCGGCTACGGCTATCCCCCAGGCAAAGGGTGCCCGATGGCAGAGGGGATGGACGAGGGAAAGCGCAATTCCACGGGGGCAGGCTGGCCCAGAAGCTTCTTCCTTTGTCCCTCACCACAGGGACCTGAGCTCCGTGGCAAGAGGGGCACAGCGCTGGTCTGACTCTGGAGCCCGGGCCCAGCCCCACGCTACTCTGCCGGGCAGCCCCAGAGACGCCCCGGAGGGAAGCCCACTGAACCCAGGTGGCGGGCCTGTCCTCAGTGCAGCTTCCGGAGGAACAGCTGACCGCCTGGCCCATGGCAGACGGGGGACCTCTCTCCCTCACCAGGGACCCGCCCCCCATCCAGAGGGGCACTGACAGCCGGAGAGCATCTGGGGTCCCCTCTGTTCAGACACCCTCAGATGGGCTGCCTGGTGGGGAAAATCCACACCCTTCAGCTCTTCTTTCCTTTGTTCTCCACCTCTCTGTGCCTCTGTGCCACTATCCCTGGAAATGCTGCGAGGATAAACTGAGTTAATATACGTAGAGACCTCAGAACACAGGTGCCCGGCTGGCTCAGTCAGTTAAGTGTCTGACTCCTGACTTCACCTCAGGTCATGATCTCACAGTTTGTGGGATCAAGCCTCCGTGATCAAGCATGGAGCCTGCTTGGGGTTCTCTCTCCCTCTTTCTCTGCTCCTCCTGTACATGCGCTCTCTGAATGAATGAATGAATGAATGAATGAATGAATGAATGAATGAAGCAGCTCACTCCCTTGAAAACAATACTTTAGAACAGAATCTGGCTCAATAGAGAATTAGTTGTAATTATTCTTTTAACTCATTCAACAATCACATACTGAACATCTACTTACGTTCCCTGCAGAAATACATAAATAGAAAATGTCACAGCTGGTAGACAGGTGTTATGAAGAAAAATAAAGCAGGATAAGAACAGCAGAGTCATGGTGGGCAGAGAAGGACACTCTAAGAAGGTGGCATTTGAGCAGAGATCTCATGAAGCTAAGGAGAGAACTATAATGATTATCTTGGAGAAGAGGTTTCTAAGCAGAGAGGATAGTAAGTACAAAGGTCATGAGGCAGGAAGTGTATATGACATGTTTATGAATAGCAGAGAGACCACTGTGACTAAAGTGAGAGAACTAGCAGTGGGAAATGATTCTGGAGAGACCAGATCATGTAGCACTCTGCAGAATATGGTATAGACTCTGGAGTTCACTCCCAGTGGGACTAAAAACCACTCTGAGTTCTAAGCAAAGAAACTGCATTTATCTTATTGATTTACATTAAGAAGATCACATAACAGGGGTGCCTGGGTGGCTCAGTCGGTTGAGTGTCCGACTTCGGCTCAGGTCGTGATCTGTTTGTGAGTTCGAGTCCTGCATCAGGCACTGTGCGGACAGCTGGAAGCCTGGAACCTGCTTCCAATTCTGTGTCTCCCCCTCTCTCTCTCTCTGCCCCTCTCCAACTCAGCTGTCTCTCTCTCATAAATAAACTTAAAAAAAAAAAAGATTAAAAAAAAAAGATAATAACATGATGCACTATTATGCACACCTGCTAAGACCAGAGGTCTACCAACTTCCGTAAAAAGCCAAATAGTAAATATTTTAGGCTCTGTAGGCCACATGGTCTCTGGTACAACTACTCAACTCTGCCAACAGTAGGGCAAAAGCAGCCAGAGACGACTTGTAAATGAATGGGCAGGGCGTGTTCCGATAAAACTTTCTTTGTAAAAACTGGAGGCTGGGGCTGGGGCGGGGCCATGGTTTGCCAACCCTGCTCTGGCCCTAATTTTCAGTTTACAGAAAATAAAGGCGGAGAGAACAAGGTAAACAGTCAAGACGCTGTAAGATAACACATTCAGAGTGCGAGACGTTCTATTAGACAACTTCCCTGGCTTGTCCAAAAAAAAAAAAAAAATCAATGTTGGGGGCGGCCAGGGAGACGGAAGACATGAGGTTAAACGGGCCAAAGAGACAGCATGTACCTTGAATGAATCCTGGTTTGAAAATCATTTTGAGTACAAGTGGGGAAATTCCAGGAGACATGGACAAGGAGGGGAGATTGGTAAATACTACTCTGTGAACAGGCACCTCGGGGGTGGTAACAGCGTCATGATTCTGTAGGAGAAAGTCAGATGTCTGCTGCTGTATTCGGGAGCAAAGTGTCACAAGGTATGCATGGAGGGTCACAGTTTAGCAAGAAACAAAGCCAGAGGCAAACCCGGCAGGTGGCAGATTGCTGAGTCTAGGTAGTGCAGGAGTCTGGGCGTTCGCTTCTCACACTGGTCTTTCCACTTCCCAGACATCTGAAGCAAGAGGGCAGGGGTGGAGGGGAATCTTGGGGACGCTACCAGGAGCCCGGAGAGCAGGCTGCTGCGGCATCTCGACAGCGCCGGTGGCCAGTGTGGCTGCCGCTGGTCCTCCCCGCCACAGGCCCATGTGGGACAGGCCAGTGAGGACAGCCACCAGTGAGTGCCCTCCTCTTGCTAGCTCACAACCCCCCCACCCCCCCAGGGTTAAGGTCAGGCACCTGGAGTGCGGTCTTGGAGCAGCCCTGGCAGATTTTTCTGCCGGCAGCAACCAGCAACAGTGGCAGGCGCTAAGAAAAGGGGCAAGGTGGGGGGTCCCTGTCCTGGTAAAGGGATCCTTCCTGACGCTGAAGAGCAGAGAATCCCACTAAAATGGAGAGTGGAGCGGGGCTCTCGGCCACCGAAATGCTCTGCCGGCTCCCCCGCTGCTCCTTTCCAGGCTTGCAGACCTTGTGCCTGGTGTTGCTGACTTGATCAAGGCTTTCCTGTTTATCACCCCCCTCAATCTTTTAGCAGCCTTGTGACAAACCTCCATTAATTCACAGACGGCCAAGCCCTGGGGGGGCGCGGGGGGGGTCTCCGACTGGAGTCCAGGACCTGGCTGAGCTCCGCTTCCTCTCTTCCAAGGCCCCAGGCCCTTGATTCTCTCGTGACAAAGAACCCACTGCGGTCCCTGTGATGACAAGCTGTCTCAGCTCCTGGCCTTTGCACACACTGTCCCCTTTCCCTGAGCCACCTTCCCCTTCCCACCCGACACCTTCCAACACCCAGGTCCCATATACCTGCTGCTATCTATCTGATTTTACTGGCAGTCCTTGGTTTTTGTCCCCAGCTTTCAACGGAGCTCAGCGGCCCGGGACAGGAGGCAGTGCTACTGCTCTCAGGGAAGCAGGTGTACGTACTTCTAACTTTGGGAAGCCATGCACTGACAGTCACAGTACATGTTGCGAAACACATCTTATGATGCTGTTTTGTGTGTGCTCTAGAGGCACGCCGTCCAAGCGGGGAGCCACCGAGGTGTGCCTGGGGCACTCCGTCAGTTGAGCATCCCACTTCAGCTCAGGTCTTGATCTCACGGTTTGTGGGTTCGAGCCCCGCATCCGGCTCTGCTTGGGATTCTCTCTCTCTCTGCCCCTCCCCCACTCGTGCACACTCCCAATGAATAAATACTTAAATAAGCATTCCATTTCTCGACTGCACTAGACACACTGCACATTTCAAAACCTCAACAGGACCTGTGACTACTGGCCGCCCTCTTAGACACCACAAGCAGTAAATGTTCCTTCACGTGTGGTGGACGGCGCTGTTTTCATGGGCTCGCCAGGGGGTCAGCTGAAGCCTCACCCGCCAGACGAGCCAAAGGAGTGTTTCTTAAAGCGAGGCCCAAAGGGACAAAGTGGGGAGAAAGCTTTGCTACGCATCACAAAGGTCTTAGCTCTCTAAGACACGAAGAGCTTTCAGAAGTAAGATACAGACCAACCCACAGCAGAAACACAGACAAGGGATATGAACAGACAGTTCAGAAAGGGAAACTCACATGGCCCTTGAACATGAGAGAGAAAGAACGCTCAAGCTCATCCACAGAGAGAACAAGGCCGGTGAAAACCACCTTATGTGCCATTTCCCGCTGAGAGGACTGGTAAAAATCTAAACATTGGAGAATAAAAGGCTGTGGGGACACTCTGAGACATCAAGTAAGAGAATCACTTCTCAAAATCAGACACATATTCCCAGTGACCCAGGAATCCCAAACCTAAGCATTCCCTTTACGGATTCACCCACACATGTATCACACAAGATATGCACACGCGACTTTGCCATGGCTCCGTCTGACACGAACCCAAGCCGGGAAACATTCACCGGTTGCCACTCATAAAGAACTGTCAGGTGACCTTGGGGACATACGTGTGCAGCTATTTAAGACGAAAATTCGGGGCGCCTGGGTGGCTTAGTCGGTTAAGTGTCCGACTTTCGCTTAGGTCATGATCTCGCGGTTTGTGGGTTCGAGCCCCACATCGGGCTCTGTGCTGACAGCCAGCTCAGAGCCTGGAGCCTGTTTCGGTCTGTGACTCTCTCTCTCTCTGACCCTCCCCTGCTCACGCTGTCTCTCTCTCTCTCTCAGAAATAAATAAAACATTAAAAAAAAAAGCTATAAAAAAACGAAAATTCAATGGGGCGCCTGGGTGGCTCAGTCAGTTAAGCATCTGACTTTGGCTCAGGTCATGATCTCACGGTTCATGGGTTTAAGCCCCGCGTCAGGCTCTGTGCTGACAGCTCAGAGCCTGAAGCCTGTTTCAGATTCTGTGTCTCCCTCTCTCTCTGACCCTCCCCTGCTCACACTGTTTCTACCTCTCTCTCAAAAATAAATAAAAACATAAAAAAATATCTCAAAGCAGACAGATTCCCCACTATACATGAAGTAAAAAAGCAAGTTCTGCTTACAACGCTACCTTCTGTGTAAAAAGAACCAACCGGGGGTGCCAGACCAGAGCAGGGTGCCAAAGTCTACCTGAATGAGCTCGTCCACCTGTGAAGCTCTCTGAGGACACAGGACGAGAGCCATTAGCTCAAGGGCTGGGGTGGGCGGGGCAGAAGTGAGAGACACCTCCTTACACGGTTTGATTTTTGAACTAAGTAAACCTGTATCTTCTCTTCTGATGATTAAATTGATCTTTTTAACACGGACTCTCTGGACCAGCTGCTTCAAAATCAATGACGATGCTCATGAAAAATGCAGCTCTCCAACCCTCCAGGGATCTGCGGCCCATGAGAGACCCTGAAATGGGCCCAAAGCTCTGTACTGTTAAGCTCCGCCCATGATTCCAACGCACCCTCTAGTCTAAGAACACAGAATGAGGTCTGCAGACAAAGAACCCCTGCTCTTTCTGCTCTCCGAAGGGCTGAGCTGGGAAACTCCTAGGCAGGGGTCCCAGGGGCCCTGCTCCTCACACCAGGCCTGACCACTCCCAAAGAGCGGCCACATGAAAGACCACACTCGCCTCTCATCTGGAGAGTCTACGTGGAAGGTCCTCTCGATGACAGTGGTCCACTGCAGGCAGCGTATGACAAAGGTGTTGGGCCGTGGCCTCTCGGTCTTCATCAGCTGGCACTCTGCAGGCAGACAGAGGTGGGAGGGTGAGGGGACAGTCCCGCCAGCCCGCAGCCCACAACCTCGAGCTGCCTTCCTGTGTGCCAGATGGTGTGGGAATACGTTAGTGACTGAGTCAGCCCTGGCCTTGTCCCTACGGGGCTCCAGGTCCAGCGTGTGTTGGGGAGGACAGCTCAGCAGTCACAGGGGAAGCCCAGGAGGCAGCCGATCCCCGCAGAGCTCAGGGGGTGTCCCAGAGGAAGGGGCACTTCTGCACTGAGCCTCAAGGTCGTGCAGAAGGGCGCGTCCTATGCAGAAGCCCAGAGGTAAAGGGTGGAGCACAGTGAGGGAATGGCGAATCCTGCTCCAGATGTGAGGAGGCAGATGGAGAGGGACAGTGGCCAGACTGCAGAGCCGGGGCGGGGGCACGGTGAAGAACTTGGACTTCAGCTTGAGGGCAACAGGGAGCCATGGGAGGCTTTCGATAGGGAAGGGCCATGAAGAGGTTTGGACAGATCCCTATGGCTGCCTTGTGGACAGTGACAGAGAAGGGAGGCTGGGAGGAGGCCGGGGCTACATGAGAGTGGAGTCACTAGGATGGGGCCCAGGTCTCTGGCCTGCACACTGGGAGGCAAGAGGGCCCTCCCTGAGACGGAGACAGGGTAGAGGGAGTTGGGGGAGGGGAGACCCGAAGGCCAGTTTGGGACCCAGTGGGTAGGACGGACCTAGAGTAGGAGGGAGAGGACAGTGGTCGGGGCTGAGGAGCTGCAGGAGAGGCGGGGTTTCTTTGAAATGTGCTTAGGAGGTGGGACAATGAGGACACGGTGACCAATCAGATCACCAGGGAAGGGAGGGAGCAGGGGGTCGGGGGCAGGACTGTGGTTCTGCAAGGCCAGGCAAGGGAGCTGGGCCTGTTAAGCTTTCTCTGGCCGGGGTCCACTGAGAGGCACCACCTGTCACCACTGAAAGACTGCACAGGGGGGACAGAGGATGTGGTCAGCCCTGCGATCAGCTGAGTGGGAAGCCACGCTGTCTTATGTGAGAGGGACAGAGAAGTGGGCCGTTCCCAGAGTGCGGGACGGCAGACGCCTGACACCAGCCAGAACCGCGGGCCGGCCAGCCGATTCAGAAGCACAGAGGCAGAAGCGCAGAGGCTGCGCTGCCTGGGGCGAGGGGCCGGGGAAATGCCCGGCTTCTCCCTTCTTCCTCCTCCCCGCTGGCGACCAGTTCAGCCCTCCCTCCGGAGGCCCAGCTGACACAAAGGTGGGGAAGGGTAGGAAATGGACCTGAGGGCGCCCAGGCCCTGGACAGGTTGGCGCCCAAGCAAGGCCAACCCCCACGTGCCCCTGGAACCTGCCAGCGGTTCCCTGAGCACCTGAACTCTGGCGTACCCGGACACGCACCTGCGACAGAAAAGTTGTTTAGCGGGGGCAGCGTCTGGTCTGGGGCGTCGGGCCGCTCCTTGTATCCGATGAAGGAGCCGTCACTCTTCAGCAGGAAGTACCGGGGCCTCCAGGTCTTGATGTATTCACCTGAGCAGAGGCAGGGGGGAGGGAGAGCGGTCAGGGCAGGCGGACAGCACCTCACAAAGGGCACCTGGGTGGGAGGAGGGCCGATGAGAGGGCAGGGAGGAGAATTCCTCTCCCGGAGAACCCCTCCGGGCAGCCGCTGCTGACGCAGGCTGCGTGCTGGGCTGGGCTCCAGTGATCCAGAGGTCGTGCCTGGCAGGAAGGCGCCTGCTGCAGAGCCCCAGGGCACCAGCTGCCTCAGCGTGCGGCCAGAGGCAAGCTATCCCGGCCATCCTTGCCAGCGCGTGGCCCGGTCCCAGGGGACGCCCAGGCTTCCAAACACACATGCCCTGTGGCCCTGTAAGGCCAAATCCCATGGGCTGGTATTCACCAGGACAGCCGTGCAGGTGGATCAAATGTCAAAACACTGTGCCAGGCAGGGTATGACTGTTGCTGTGCCCTCTGAGTGCCCCTTGACTGCCTCCATTTGTTCTAACCACGAATATCCAAGCACCCAGAGTACACACATCCACACTGCAAGGACCCACTCCTCAGAGGGCTTCTAAGGATTAAAATAAGATGGTGAGGGGCGCCTGGGTGGCTCAGTCCATTAAGCGTCTGACTTCAGCTCAGGTCATGATCCCATGGTTCGTGAGTTCAAGCCCTGGGTCGGGCTCTGTACTCAAAGCTTGGAGCCTGGAGCCTGCTTCAGACTCCGGGTCTCCCTCTCTCTCTGCCCCTCCCCCATTCGCACTATCTCTTTCTCAAAAATAAACATGAAAAATTTTTTAAAATAAGATCACCATCTTATCTATATACTAACAGAAAAACTTGTGCTTAAATGTTTATAATGTTATTATTCATAATTGTAAAAAGTGGAAACTCAAGGGGCACCTGGGTGGCTCCGTTGGTTGAGCATCCGACATCGCTCAGGCGAAGATCTCGCCGTCAGTGATTTCAAGTTCCATGTCTGGCTCTGTGCTGATAGCTCAGAGCCTGGAGCCTGCTTCAGGTTCTGGTTCCCCCTCTCTCTCTGCCCCTCCCCTACTTCTTCTCTGTCTCTCTCTCAAAAATAATAAACATTAAAAAAATTTTTTTAGGGGCGCCTGGGTGGCTTAGTCGGTTAAGCGTCCAACTTTCGCTTGGGTCATGATCTCGCGGTTCGTGGGTTTGAGCCCCGCGTCGGGCTCTGTGCTGACTGCCAGCTCAGAGCCTGGAGCCTGTTTCAGATTCTGTGTCTCCCTCTCTCTGACCCTCCCTGCTCACGCTGTCTCTCTCTCTCTCCTAGCAATAAGTAAAAATATTTAAAAAAAAAAAATTTTTTTTAGGGGCGCCTGGGTGGCTTGGTTGGTTGGGCGTCCGACTTTCGCTTAGGTCATGATCTCGCGGTTCGTGGGTTCGAGCCCCGCATCGGGCTCTGTGCTGACTGCCAGCTCAGAGCCTCGAGCCTATTTCGGAGTCTGTGTCTCCCTCTCTCTCTCTGGCCCTCCCCTACTCACGCTGTCTCTCTCTCTCCTAGAAATAAATAAAAATATTTTTAAAAAAATTTTTTTTAAAAACAGAAACTCAAAAGTCCATCAACTGATGAACAGACAGACAAAACATGGCATATCCATACAACGGGGTATTAGTCATATCCATACAATGGGGTATTAGTCATAAAAAGAAATTATTAAGACACGGATGAACCGTAACTTAAGCTACGTGAAAAGGACTTGTCACAAAGGACCACAAATTATAGGATTCCATTTATATAAAATGTTCAGGGTAGGCAAATCTATAGGTGCAAAGCAGATTAGTGGCTGCCTAGGGCTGGGGGTGGGGGAGGACGTAGTCTGGAGGGAGACTGGAGGGGAATGGCCAAGGGGGAGGGCAGGTTCCTTTTCAGGGTCGTGAAAATGCTCTAAAATGGACTGCGGTGCTGGATACATGACTCTGAATACCCTAAAAGCCACTGAACTATATAAATAGCTGAACTGTATGGTATGTCGATTACAGCCCAAGCTGCTAGAAGACACAAGACAGCAACCATAAAGCATTAGTTAAGGTCCAACACCCCACAGAGACTCAACAAATGCTGTTATCATCCGTCCCCTGTGCAAGCAAGCCAAGACTGCACCAGGCCCTTGACCCATACGGTGTGCAGGGGCTGGGATCACAGGGTGGACCCCGAGCTGTGTGTGCTGTGTGGCCTCCAATAAGTCACTTCACTTCTCTGAGTCTTTGTCTCCTCTCATGGGGATATTCGTTAATTGATGACAATGATGAGGAAACATTCTCTACCGGGCACTGTCCTAAGTATCTTCTGGGTTTTAACTTCTTAAATTCTTTCCAGGGTAGATACTAAATGACTCAATGTATGTAAAATTTAAAAAAAGGAAAAAACGACAACAACTAGCAAAATCCCAAATTCAACAGCACAGAGGGAGGATTATGACCAAGTGGGTCTTATCCCAGGAATGCAAAGGTGGTTCAACATATGAAAACCAATCAACACAATTAATCTACGTTAATCAAACAAGGGGGGAGAACCGCATGACCATTCTGAATGTAGCAGAAAAGTATTTGACAAAATCCAACACCCTTTCATGATAAAAATACTCAGCAAGCTAGGAACAGAAGAGAATTTCCTCCACATGATAAGGGGCATCTATAAAAAACTCACAGCTAACACCATTCAATGATGAAAGACCGAAAACTTTCTCCTTAAACGTCAGGAAAAAACGAAGAGGTCTACTGCTTTCACCGCTGCTGCTAAACACGGCGCTGGAAGTTCTAGCCAGAGAAAAAGAAGAAAACGAGATGAAAGGCATCAAACTTGAAAAGGAATAAGTGAAACAATCTTTATGTGTGCATAAAGATTATGATCCTAAGTATGAGAAATTACAAGGAAGCCAAAAGGTAATGATCAGAGCTGATAACCTCAGCAAGAGCAACACAAAAACACCAGCTGTGAACAATGAACCAGCAATGAACAATCCAAAAAGGAAATTAAAAAAAAAAAATTCCATTTACAATAGCACAAGGAGGCAAAAGATGTACATAGTAAAAACTACCCAACACCACTGAAAGAAGTTAAAGCCCTAAACAAAAACAAAGATATCCTGTGCTCACGGATCGGAAGGCTTCATCTGTTAAGATGGTAATGCTGCCCAAAGCAGCCTACAGAGTCAACATGGCACCTATCAAAATTCCAACCACCTAATCTGCAGAGATAGAAAAGTCACTCTTCACATTTACACGGAATTCAAATTCACATGGCAAAGGGTCCAAAAGAGCCAGAAACAGTATTGGGAGATGGAGGAAGAACGAAGTAAAAGAACTCACACTTCCTGACTTCAAAACTCACTACAAAACTACAGTAGTCAATTAATGAGCCCCAAGGATAAGCAAACAGACCAATGGAATAGAACTGAGCGTCAAAAAATAAGCCCACACACCTCTGGCCAATCGGTTTTCAACAAGAGTGCAGAGACTAGTCCATGTCTCTTCAACAAATTGTGTGGGACTACCAGACACCCACATGCAGAAGAACAGAACTGGACTCCAGCCTCACACCATATACAAAAATTAACTCAACATGAATCTACTTAAATTTAAGAGCTAAAATGGTAGACTCTTAGAAGAAAACATGGAGTAAGTCTTTATGACCCTGCGTTTGGCAATGGATTTGCAGATACACCACCAGAAGAAAAAGCAATAAAAGAAAAAAATTAAGGGGCATCTGGGGGGTGCAGTCAGTTAAGCGGCTGACTTCATCTCGGCTCAGGTCAAGATCTCGCAGTTTGTGAGTTTGAGCCCCTCATCGGGCTCTGCGTTGATGGCACGGAACCTGCTTGGGATTCTGTCTGCCTTCTCTCTGCCCCTCACCTGCCTGTGTGCGCGCGCTTGCTCTCCCCCTCTCTCTCTCTCTCCAAATAAATAAACTTAAAAAAAATTTAAGTGGATCATTAAGAATAAAGCTTTTGTGCAAAAGACATTATCAAGAAAATAAGGGAAAACCGACAGACTGGGCAAAAATATCTGCAAGTCATAGATCTGATTAAGGGTCTAGTATCCAGATGGCGCGCCTTGGTGGCTCAGTTGGTTAAGCATTCGACTTCAGCTCAGGTCATGATCTGACGGTTTGTGGGTTCGAGCCCCGTCTCAGGCTCTGCTGACAGCTCAGAGCCTGGAGCCTGTTTCAGATTCTGTGTCTCCCTCTCTCTCTGACCCTCCCCTGCTCATGCTGTCTCTATCTCTCTTTCAAAAATATATAAAACATTGAAAAAAAAAAAAAGGGTCTAGAATCCAGAATATATAAAAAGTTCTTAACAACAAAAAAACAATTAGTTCAATTCAATAATGGGTGAAGGGCTTGAATAGACACTTCTCTATAGATATAAAAATGGCCATCAAACACATGAAAAGATGCTCAACATCATTAGTCACCAGAAAAATGCAAATCAAAACCATGATGAGGTACCACTTCACACCTACTAGAAGGACTGTAATTTAAGAGAGAAAGAAAAGAAAAGAACAAGAATAAATGCTGGTAAGGATGTGAACAAATGAAATCCTTGTACATTGCTAGTGAGAATGTAAAACGATGTAGCCCTGTGGGGAAGTGTGGTGCTTCCTCAAAAACTTAAAAATAGAACATGTTATAGATTATACACACAGAATATACAACCCTGATACACGTACACACAAATACATATATCATCTTATCACACAGAATATATTAAATTATAATTAGAGAACATGTGACCCAATTTATATAACCTGTATAAATACAGGTTATAGAGAACACACGATCCGGCAATTTCACTCCTAGGTCTATACCCAAAAGAACAAAAGTACTCAAATACCTACACACAAGTGTTCATAGCAGCACCATTCCCAATAGCCACAGGTAGAAATAACCCAGATGTTCAACACCTGATGTATGGATAAACTAAACATGGTACTTTCTTTTTTTTTAATTTTTTTTAAGGTTTTTTTATTTACTTCTAGGAGAGAGAGAGAGAGACAGCGTGAGCAGGGGAGGGTCAGAGAGAGAGGGAGTCACAGATTGAAACAGGCTCCAGGCTCTGAGCTGGCTGTCAGCACGGAGCCCGACGCGGGGCCCGAACCCACCAACCGCGAGATCATGACCTAAGCGAAAGTCGGACACTTAACCAACTAAGCCACCCAGGAGCCTCTAAACATGGTACTTTCATACAGTGGAATATTCTTTGGCCAGAAGCAGCAAAGCAATACCGATCAGCGCTACAACAGGGGTGAACCGCAAAGGCGTAATGCTAAGTGAAAGAAGCCGGGCACAAAGGGCCACCCATAGTATGATTCCTTTATATGAATTGGCTGTAGTAAAGTAAATCCTTGAAGACAGAAAACAAATTGGTGGCTGCCAGGGGCTGGGCGGAGGGACGGGGGGAGTGACTTATTAAGTCACTTATTAAGCACAGGGTTTTCTTTTAGGGCGATGACACTGTGAACACACTAAAAGGCTACTGAACTGTACACTTTAAAACAGTGAATTCTGTGTTATGTAAATTTCACTTCAACTTTATTTCATTTTTATTTTTTAAGTTTATTTATTTATTTATGTATTTTGAGAGAGAACACAAATGGGGCAGGGGAGAGAAAGAGAATCCTAAGCAGGCTCCACACTGTCAGTGCAGAGCCCAACCGATGCAGGGCTTGGACTCCCCAACTGTGAGATCATGACCTGAGCCAAATGCTCAGGACGCTTAACCGACAGTGCCACCTAGGCGCCCCTAACCTCTATTTTAAAGAGCAAAACAAAAAAACCCAGAAACACTCACCTAAGGCTACTGGAAGTTAGGAAAAAATGCTACTGCTTGGGAAGGGCAGGGGGCTTCCAGACACTGGTTTTGGAGTGCGTTTATGATCCAGGCACTTACCTGTGGTGTTTTATATATTGATAATAAGCTGAGAAAGGAAGGGAGGGAGGCAGGAAAAGAAAAGAAACCTAGGACAGGAAAAATATCCTCGCAACAATCCCATTTTACAGATGAGAAAACTGAGGCCCAGAGAGGTTTTATTACTTGCCTGAGGCTCAGGTGTGAACTGCGAGAGCTAGGATTGGAACCCAGGTCTGTTGGATCCAGAGTCTACACTCTTAACAACTACACTGTCTGCCTCAAAGCTGGCAGACAGTGGCTGGCCTGCTGGGGACTGGCAGAGGGTGTGCTGAGGCCACGTCAGAAAGTCACACACGTGGCCTGAGTGACTCCAAGAGTTGCGCTCTCACTTCACCTGCTCTCACAGCCCCTGCTCAGCAAGAGGTCGCTGCAGGCCAGGCGTGGAGGTCACGGTTTCTGCAATCAGAGGGCCGCCTCTCTGCTGAGACTTGGGGCAAGTCAGTCCTCCTGCTGAGCCTCAGCTCCCACCTCACAGGGCAGCTACGGAAATACACCCAAGCTGGGCTTGCCTGGAGCAGAGCCCCGTGCCTGGCACAGACAGAATGGGCACATGGTAAACTGGGGCTCTGTTAGTTTAACCAGCAGAGGTGGGGCGAGATGACACAGGTGCCCACCTTCCTGGCCTAGTCGGTAGAGCGTGCAACTCTTGATCACGGGGTGGTGATTTCAAGCCCCATGTTGGGCCTAGGGCGGCAGGCAACAGGAGGCCCAGGAGTGACACGCATCTGTGTGCGCCTGGTGCGAACCCTAGATGGGTGCGTCCCAACTGGGCCACCCCGGCAGCTCCCCTGGCCCCCTGCAGCGTGCATGGAGGCACCTAAGGCCTCCGAGGGGCTAAAGCCCATTTAATGCCATCGGCAGCCCTAGACCAAAGACAAAATCCTGGGGACTGGGGATACCACAGGGAACAAGTCAGATAAAATCCTTGCCCTCGGGGAATGGAGTAAGTCGGAGGCCTGGGTTGTTAACCCATTTTACAGATGTGAAACTAAGACTCAGAGAGGTGACACAGCTTGCTTGCAGTCACCAAGAGGAAGTGGCAGAGCCAGGGTTAGAACTTTGACATCTGCCAAGGTTCAGAAAGTTCCACTGACAGCCCCAGACTCAGGGCCCACCCTAGGCAGGTGGACCAAGGTGCCTCAAATACCACCCCTGCCTTGAAACGGCCGTGGGAAACAGGTCTCTCCGGCTCAGTCTGATGGCCTGGCCCTGGGGACCACCTCCACTTCTCACCACCGCTGTGTCTGCAGCCTGGGACAGGGCAGGACAGGTGAGCGAGTCTCCCGGTCCCCGCAGGGCCCTGTGCGAACACGCCTGGCCCACGCCCTCTCCGGACTCACAGCTGCCCCTTCACCTGCACTGTCCTGTCCCAGTCAGCGTGGGGCCTGCTCCCGGGGCTCCTGCACATCCCTATCAAATGTCCCTTCTTGGTGATGCCCTCCCTACCCACCCTGTTTCTGACAGCTCCCCCTACTGCCTCCCACACCCCCTTCTCACGTGGCTCCATTTCCCTCCACAGCCCTTATCAGCACTGTTACGCTGGTCCATGTGGGTACCACGCCCCCTTCCCCACCACACGAGGGCCGTCAACACGAGGAGGGGGCTCTTGGCCTGTCTGGTTCACTGCTGAGTCGCCAGTGCCTGGCGCACAGCAGCTGCTCAGGAAGCGTCTGCTGACTGAATGCATGTGCACAGAGAGCCACTACCGCCAAGTGGGTAAACACCACACTTCTGGGGACAGGAGGCCCGGGGTTCTCACGACGCAGGGTGTTAGCGTCTTCGCTGTGACGGCCTCACTTCTCTAGGCCTCAGCTGCCCACCAGCACAAGCGGAGGAGGCCGTGCCCCGGCTCCAGGGGCGCTGGGCTCAGATCTCCCGCAGGGTTAGAGCCAAGGTCCTTCCCGGGGGCTCCAGGGCCCGGCACAGTTGGATGCCACACCCAGCTCGCCCTCGCTCTCCCTGCTCCAGCCACCCTGGCCAACTCACCCAAGCACACTCCCGCCTTCACCCCTGCTGCCCCGTTCCCCGGGACCCCTTGCCCCGCTCTGTGTGTGGCTCACGCGCTCACCTCCTCCGGGCCTCTGCTCGCTGTCCCGTCCTCCCAGCGGCTTCCTCTCAGAGTTCCTACTTCTCACAACAGCACTGATCACCCCCTGGCATCATAGGTCTGCTTCTCTGTTCACCATCCCCAGCCCCCACTGGAATGGAAACTCCATGAGGGCACTATGTGTCCCAGGAGCCTGGGACCCTGGGATGGCCCGGCACAGCACACACACTCAGTGAGGACATGCTTAAGGAAGGAATATGGACTATCACCCCGCTGTGTTACTTCAGTGAAGTGAATTCCCCTCTCTGAGCCTCAGTTTCTTCATATATAAAATGGGACTACGAATGAGACCGCTAATCCAAGGCAGACTTGAGGCTTCATCTGGGGGCCCACGCGAGATGCCCGGGTCAGGCGTGGATGCTCAGCGCCAGGCAGACCTGCAGCTCCTCAGGCTGCTGAAGGAGCTTCCGTGCAGTGGGCTTGTAAGGGGCTCTTGGCCTGGGGCAGGCAGGCGGGCCCAGCACGCAGGCTGCTCGGCTGTACAGACCCTGAGCCTCAGCCTCGCCGGGCGCCAGTGGCCAGGAGGAGGCAAAAGGGGAGACACACGATCCAGGACAGGAGCAGCCCCTTACCGCGCTTGTGGAGCCAGCCTTCTTTGATGACAGATACCTCGTTCATGGTGGCAGCGTAGCACGCTGTCACCTAGCCTGGGACAGCTCAGGGCAGCAGGACATGCAGGAGGCACGGTGGACAGAGCACAGTCTGCAAGACAAGACAAGAGCCCATAAGAGTGTGAGGGGGATTAGGCCGCAGCCCCCTGCCCTCAAGGCGGCCAGACTCTTGGGGGGAGGAGGGGGCCAGGGAGGCCACCCCCCACCCTGGCTGCTCTGCAGGTGCCATGCAGGTGGAGCCAGCAAGGACAGGGAGCCCTGCCCACCTGGCCCAGTCTGAGGGGGAAGATGTGGCCTTGTCCTCAGGGACTCCAACTGGGGACTGGGGGCAGCATGACCCTGCCGTCAGAGCCTCACTCTGGGGTTCCCTGGCCGCCGTGCAGGCCTTGAAGAGCAGAGCAGCCCTTCCTCCCACCTGCACCCCACACTGGGCCAGAGGAAAGGAGGCTGCAGCTCCACCCCATGTCACTCCCAGGCCCCCACGCTGAGGTAACCTGGGATGAATCAGACAGCCCTGGGCCGTGGAGAGATTGCTCAAAGCCACCAGCGTCTGGCTGCCACCCCCCCAACACACACGCACGCACACGCGTGCATACACACGCACACACTCTCCCTCCACGCCTCCCTTCCTTCCAACCTACCACGTTTAGCAAACCAAGCCACCCAAGTCCTTCCCTCGCCCTCAGTCCCCTCTTTGCCCCCACCGGACAACTGAGGGAAGACAAGTCTCTAACGTTTAGGATCTTGAAAGAGACGACAACCTACTGCGTACGTGCGTGTCTGGGGCTTACGAGTCAGTCCTGGGGGCTCAACAGAGGCCGTGGTCCCTTCCCCAAGACCTCCACTTCCGTCCTCAGGGACTAGCAGCCGACAGACTGACAGACGCCAAGGCCTCCGGCTCCGTCTCAGGTTCCCAGGGTGGAAGGGAGAAGGGCGGGAGGCAGCCGCCCGCTGGGCCCCTACCTGGTGCCACAGGCCTGGACAGGGGCCACGGAGCCCAAGGCGCCTTTCGCCTTTCCCGGCCTGGGGTTATTTGCGGACAGCAGGTCAGGAGCCACAGCGGCCCCCGGAGAAGTGGCAGCTGGCTCTAGGGACACTGCGGGCATCAGCTTTCTCTCATGCCTCAGGGGAGCTGGTGGGCTGGACGCACTACTGCCTGGCATGTGACAGTGGCAGGCTGCCCGGGCCGGGAAGGGAGGTAAGTGGGAGGAAGCGAAAGGAAAGACAAGATGGACAGTGACGGGGAAGTAAACAGTGGGGTGAGAAATCACGTTCTGGACTCTGAGCTGCAAAGGCAGGGCCAGGAGCAAGCAACGGGGGCTCTCTCCCGCGCCAGGCATGCCCGGCATTGTGGTTCACGCCCCACGGAAGGAACGCACAGGGCCGCAGACCCTCCATCCTAAACGTCCCACCAGCCCGGGCTTCCGCCTCCAGCATGACCAGTCTCTGCACCTGCCCCGCCTCCCCCACTTCCCCCCCACCACGGTGGCCTGGCTCGCTGGCTCACGTCCAGTGCCGCCCTCTCCCTCAAGGCCCCCCCACGTCCTCCTTAGATCCCTGCTCTGCTACTGCTCCCTTTCATCGGCCCCCCTCTGAGCAGCTAGACCCCTCCAACCTGACCATGTCCTTGCCCCACTCCAAACCTCTCCGCGGCTTCCCTCTGGCCTCGGGAAAAAGCCAAGCTCCCTCGCTTGGGATTCAAGGCCCTTCAGGACCCGGCCTCTGCTGACCTTCACTCTAGCTGCCTCCCACCCCCACTCAGCCCAGTCGTCCTGACTGTCCATCCACGCGCTTCCTGACACCCCTCTCAGGCGCCCTGGCCTTCTCCCTGGGCTCTGAGCCTCTGCTCTCAACCCACACACTCCATCTAGACCCAGCCCCAGCCCTCCAGGTTAAAAGCCTTCCAGGGTTCCCCAGTACGCTCAGAGACAGAACAAAATCCTTTCCATCGTGAGCCTAGTGTCACCTAGAAAGCTCTCAATAAAACTTTACGACCGAGACAATGATTATGACAGCCAGTACTACCCACCTCTCCGGCCCCTCCTCCCCACACCCCGCCTACCAGGCTTCTGTCCCTCAGACCCTTCCCTCTGGCCTCCATGCCCTGTACCTTCTGTGGGTTCTCCCTCCTCCAAGAAGCCTTCATGACCTTAAGAGGCTGCCTTGGTGCTTTCTGTGCACCTCCTCGGCCAATGCTCCCAACACCTACTTAGGTGCTAATTTAGCACACCGGCACAGCATCTGGATAGCTACCGAGAACACAATAAATGAACCCAAGTCTCCCCCAAAGCTTCCCAGCCCGGGACCAGACAGAGCCACAAAAACATGTCCAGGGTCTATTCACACCACCAATCTTCTCTGAGCATGTCCTAAGCTCCAGACACTGTCCTGGGCGCCAGAGATGAATCCTCAGTAAGACACGGCCCCTGCCCTTACAGAGCTCACGCTGTGGTGGGGCGGACAGTCAGCACACGAGTACACACCGAAGGCTACCAGCTGGTGGCGAGGCGCTGGGAAGAAAAGGAAAGCAGGGGAAAGGGTGGCGGGGAATACGGGGCGCTATGTTAGCCGTGTGGTGTGGGGGACAAGTGCAGAGGGAGGGAGCGATGCTGACAAGTAGGGAAAAGAATTTCAGGCAGGGGAAGAGCAAGTGCAAAGCCCCTGAGGCAGGAAGTACTTGTAGAGTGTGAGGAACTCCCAAGGGGGCCGGTGTGGCTACAGGGTAAGGAACCAGCAGGGGGGTGGGGAGGCTGGGGGGGGAACGCCAAGGGCCTGGTGCCATAGGATGGTGGCGGGTCAGAGAATTCCTCCCCTGAAGCGGCACCAACACTGAGCTTTCCCCGGGACTGCTCTGTTTAGGAATTCCAAAAAACCGGGAGGGGGGGGGACCTTGAAGGACAGGACTGGGGGCCTGGTGTCCACGCTCGGCTCTCCCCTCCCCTTCCGGCCCCACGACGTCACCTCCGTGATTCTGCGCGTCTCGGGGCGGTGGGCTGCTCTGGGGCACCTGCCGCGTGCGGAGGCTCGGCCTGCTGCCTGGCCCCCGGGGAACAGCCAACACGTAGTCACTGTGCTCAGAGAAACGCAAAGGCGGCCACGTGTGGCCAGGAGCGGTCAGGGCTGCAGGGTCCAGGAGCCACCGCCAGCTGGGCGGCCTTGAACGAGCAGGGTTCCGGTGCCCTCACGGAGTCTCTCCTGAAGGCTCCACCGCCGCGGCGGGGCTGCGCCCGTGCCCAGGGGAGGGCGGAAGCCGTCTGCCTTGGGTGTCCCGGTTGAGGGGCCGAAGGCCTAGCCGCAGCTCGGCGCACTGGGGCCACATTTTACGTTCTCATTTCGGCAACTACGCGGCCCACAGCAGCTTGAGCAAGGGCAGGGGGAGGAACTGGAAGATGCCCTGCGTCCCGCCTGGAGCCTGCCCCGTCCTCCCACTGAGGGTGGCGCCTCAGCTGAGGTGTCTGTGACGCAGTCCCGAGGTGATGAAACACCAGGCACCAAAGCCAAGAGGATGGCCTGCTCCCTGGGGAGCTGCCTGTGGAGGACGCCCAGGCGGGAGGGCAGAGGACAGCCTCTGGAAGCCAGGTGTCAGCAAGGGCCTCCCCTGGCCACCGGCCCGCGGGCCACACGCCCCACGGTGCGGAGTGCATGTATGGCCCCATCTCCACTTGCTGCTTCCTTGAGCGTCCAGGCCTGAGTCTGCTGAGGGCGTGGGCCAGAGCTGAAGCTTGCAGGCTCAAGGTGAGCCGCCTGGGAAGCAAGGCAAAAAGGGCAGGGGCGAGTCACAAGGGAGGAAACTCACACACAATCTCATCAGTTAGGGGGAAATGTGAATTAAAATCACCTACCGGGACGGCTGAAATTTTAAAGACTCACAATGCCAAGAGCTGACGACGATACAAAGGAATACCTCCCAGGGGAAGTATAGAATGGTTCAACCACCAGGGAAAACCGCCAGGCAGTAAAAATTAAAACTCGACATATGCCTACCCCATGACCCAGCAATTCCACACACCCCAACAGCAAGGAGTGCGCCTGTTTACCAAAGGACAGATACAACTGCACCACTCACAGTAACCCCCTGGAAACAGACGGGGTCCCTGCACGCAGGAGAACGGATGGACGAACGGCGGTAAAAGCACACAGCAGAATGTTCCTCCGCTAACAATGAAGCGTACAACAGGGATAGAGTGTAAGGAGGCTGCTGTGAAATGAAAGAAGCTGGACCCAAAGCAACACATCAAGCTTGGGTCCATTCACAGCGAGTTCAGAACAGGCAACACCGCACCACTTGCGGTGGGGCGCACATCTCGCTTATGAAACTGGGCAGACACGGCACCCGGGCGCCCGAGGAGGTGGAGAGTCCAACTCCTGATTTTGACTCAAGCCACCATCTCACCATTCATGAGTTCAAGCCCCATGCTGGGCTCAGCGCTGACAGTGCAGAGCCTGCTTGGGATTCTCGCTTGCTCTCCCTTTCTCTCTCTCTGCCTCTCCTCACTCACTCCCCCCTTCTCAAAATAAATAAGCATTAAAAAAAAAAACCACAACAATTGTGCAGAATATCAAGGAAACACATCTGCCAAGTCAGGAGAGTGGGTAGCTGTGGGGGCAGCGGAGGGGGTTTCTGGGAGCTGACCATACTCTGCTGTGGTTCCGTGAGGCTCTGCTCTCTGCCTGTTTGGTATACTGTACCATACAAAATGGATTTAATGTATTTTTCTGTATTTTATGACCAAAAAACTATAAAAAAAAAGTTGGGGGGGCGCGCCTGGGTGACTCAGTTGGTTAAGCATCCAACTTTGTCTTGGGTCATAATCTCATGGTGAGTTCAAGCCCCACATCAGGCTCTGTGTTGTCAGAGCAGCACCTGCTTCAGATCCTCTGTCTCCCTATCTGTTCCCCTTCCTCATGCTGGAGCACATGCTCTCTCTTTCTCTCAAAAATAAACATAAAAAAAAAAAACTTAAAAAAAGCAGCTGGGTTAGATAGTCCAGAGAATGTGGGAAGCCGAATTTGGGGCTCCTGGCTTCTGGGCTCGCCCAGCTCAAGGCTGATCTGCCTGGATTCCCCCCTCAAGAATGTTGGGTCAGGGCGCCTGGGTGGCTCAGTCGGTTGAGCATCCAGCTTCGGCTCAGGTCATGATCTCACAGTTCGTGGGTTCAAGCCCCATGTCGGGCTCTGTGCTGACAGCTCAGAGCCTAGAGCCTGTCCTCCTCAGAGTCTGTGTCTCCCACTCTCTCCGACCCTCCCCTGCTCATGCTCTCTCTCTCAAAAATACATAAAATGTTAAAATTTAAAGAAAAAAAAAGAACACCAGGTCACCAGCTGAGAAAGGAGGAGCAGTCAAGGGTCCAGAGAATCCAAATTTCAACCCCAAGGCTCTGTTGGCTTCCCGGCTGTGTGGCCACAGGCAAGTGACACCCTCTGTGACTGCAGTGCTCCCAAGTGTACAATGACTCCACTGGAGACGGGGCATGCACCCAGGAGGGAGCAGACAGCACACTCCCGGCCCCAGGGTCTGGGGAGCAAGCTGGCGTGGGAGCGGGACACCACACAGAAGCAAGCTGGATGGCAATGACAGCCGCTGCTCTGAGTGGTCTGTTCTGAACAGAGACGGGGGAAGGCAACTGTACGGGGGCCCCCAAGGAAGCTTTTGTTTGTTTCGATAGCTGCTGACTGCACGGTGTCACTGTCTCACTCTGTTATGTCTCAAATGTTCTATGATCATTTATTTTAAAACTTCTTTATTTTTTTTTAAATTTTTTTTATTTATTTCTAGGAGAGAGAGAGAGAGAGACAGCATGAGCAGCGGAGGGTCAGAGAGAGAGGGAGTCACAGACTGAAACAGGCTCCAGGCTCTGAGCTGGCAGTCAGCACAAAGCCCGACGCAGGGCTCAAACCCACAAACCGCGAGATCATGACCTAAGCGAAAGTCGGACGCCCAACCGACTAAGCTACCCAGGCGCCCCTATTTTAAAACTTCTTTAAGACAGAGGCACCCAGGAGGCTCAATTGGTTAGGAGTCTGACTCCTGGTTTTGGCTCAGGTCATCACCTCACAGTTCACGGGTTCAAGCCCCACAGTGGCTCTCTGCCGACGGTGTGAAGCCTGCTTGGGATTCTCTCTCTCCTCCTTTCTCTCTCTCTGCCCCTCCCGTGTCTCTCTCTTAAAATAAGTAAACTTCAAAAAAATCATTTAAAGAAACTTTAAGACATTTTTATTCCCGTCTATTTGACTCATGGGAGTTATTTATTGCCCAATAGTTTCCAAACTGCAGCAGCTCCTTCAGAAGTTCCATCTCACGGTGCTGGAGTGAGACCCACGATGAGATTACTGGACAACGCAGGGCCACCCAGGCGAGACCCCTGCGGCACCCTTGGGAAGGGACTAGGCCCTGGGAAGGGTCCTTCCAAACCTGCTTCCTCATCTGTAAAATCAGGGCTGCTTGGTGAGGGGGTAGGGATGTTGTAAAGCCTCGCTGAGCTCTAGCGCTTCTGTCCTCACTTCTCTAGTCTGGGATCCTGTGACCGCGAGACAGAGCCCGTCCCTTCTGTGCTCAAACCCTTCCTGGTCCCCATCTTACATAGAGCAGAAGTCAGAGTCCTTACAGGAGCCTCAGGACCCTATGAGGTGGTCTGCACAGTCCCCCCATTTCAGCGATGCCTACTCCTGTGGCTCCTCCAACACACCAGGGCACCCCTGCCTGAGGGCCCTTGCACCTGCTGCCCCTTAGTGGGAATGCCCTGCTCCCAGGTATCTGCATGGCCCCACCCCCCTTTCTTCAGCCTCTGCTCATGTCACTATCTTCAAGAAGCCTTCCTAAGCTCTGTAGACAAAAAGGAGCACCCACCCTATTCCTCTTACCTTTCATGTTTCTCCTTCCCTTCCCTTACCCTTTATTTTTCTCTATAAGCACTTATCATTGCTGACACGACCGTATGTATTTACTTATTAGCTTATCGTCACCTCTCCCCACCATGATGTCAGCATGGTAAGAGCGGGGGCTCTTGCCTGTCTCGGGCCCACCGGATCCTCTGAGCCTTGCAGGGTGCCGGGTACACAGCGGGCACTTCCTAAGTACTTGTGGAATGAACTGCAGGCTGAAGCCCTGTGCCCAGAACAGGCTCAGAGTACGTTAGATTCCTTTCCTTGCCACTCGTCAAGTTCTTTTTTCCTCTGGCCCCCTCTCCCCGACCTGGTTTCTATGCCAGACAGCACAGATGGCACCGGGGAGGCAGGGGGGACACCAAGGCTCTGCATCTCCTAGAGCTGGAGACAGCAGGGTGGGGCTCCTTCTCGGCGCTGCGAGCCCCAGGAGCCCGTTACCTGCCCGCTGCGCCTTCCCTATGGCTCCTCGAGGAGGCCTTGCTCACGAGATCAAATTCAAAGATACCAGGGGCACCCAGGTGGCTCAGTCAGTTGAGCATCAAACTTGGCCTCATGAGTTCGAGACCCGCATCAGGCTCTGGGCTGACAGCTCGGAGCCTGCTTCGGATTCTGTGTCTTCCCCCCCTCTCTCTCTGCCCTTCCCCTGCTTACACTGTCTCTCTCTCTCTCTCTCAAAAATAAACATTAAAAATATTTTTCATTCAAAGACAGCAGGAGCCTGTCCTTCAACAACTCCCTCACCTGCCATGCGTGGCCCCATGAACTGGCTGCAGGGTCGGGACGGCACTGGCTAAACAAGGTGGAAAATGCCACCTGTCAAAAATTCTCCTGCAGAAAACGCTTAGGAGGTTCGGGAAAGGCGCGGAGGTCCTAAGGCGGGTTTCCGAATCTCAGCATGAGTGTCATCTGGGGCCTGAGAATTCTTGTCCCAGAGGCTGCTGTGCACACAGGAGGTTTAGCAGCAGCACCCCTGGTCTCTATGTGCTAAAGCCCACGGCATACCCTGCCCTGAGCTGTGACTATCCTCTACCACATGTCCCTGGGGGCAAAGCCACCCCACCCCCACCCCTGGGCTGAGAACTGCCAACTGAGGGTGTAGCTGCTGAAAGAGTGAGTGCCTGGAAGCCACCTGAATGCCTGCACAGGGCTCTTGCTCTGAAGCAGCGGTTGATATGACCTCACTGAAGAGTGAATGAGTGCCTGTGTCACACTCAGCACATGCCAGGCGACCTCAATGCTCTGCACCTGTGAACTCTACCCTCCCAAACACTTTTTATACTTTTTTTGGTCAATGTTTATTTTTGAGAGACAGAGAGAAACAGAACATGAGTGGGGGAGGGGCGGAGAGAGAGGGAGACACAGGATGTGACGCAGGCCCCAGGCTCAGAACTGTCAGCACAGAGCCTGACGCGGGGCTCGAACCCAGAAACCGTGAGATCATGACCTGAGCTGAAAGTCAGACGCTTGATTGACTGAGCCATCCAGGCACCCCCACAATTTTCTTTTAATGGAGAAACCAAGTCACCAAGTAAAGTGCCCGGTGCCAATGACATCAGTTCGGAGCGGGAGGGGGCAGACAGCCTGGCTTCTCCCCCCACGCCCATCCTTCCCCACCCCTTCCCCACCCTGCATCACGTGGCCTCTGAAGCCAGGCAGACCCAGAGTCAGGTCCCTGCTCCCCAACTCTAGCCTCTCAAGAGCCCCCCTCCGTGCGGTGGGGAGGACAGCGGTGCCTCCGTCACAGGCTCGCACGTGAGAAGGGCTGGGCACAGCGCCCAGCCCCCGATGAAGGTGCAGCCACCAGAGACGCACAGTGCAGCCATCCCACACATCCCATTGCACAGCTTCGACGTGCACCCTGGTCACTGGGATTTAGCATGCTCGCGGCTCAATGGAACATCTGACCTCATCCCTTTTCTTTTTAATGTTTGTCTATTTATTTATTTATTTATTTATTTATTTTTGAGAGAGAGCGAGAGAGCGCGCGCACGCGCGCAGGGGAGGGGCAGAGAGAGGGAGACACAGAATCCGAAGCAGGCTCCAGGCTCTGAGCTGTCAGCACAGGGCCGATACGGGGCTCGAAGCCACAAACCACGAGATCATGACCTGAGCTGAAGTCGGACAGACACTTAACCCACTGAGCCACCCAGGCACCCCCTCATCCCTTTTCTGCAACACAAACAAGTGCATAGCACACGGCCTAATTCTGATTCTTCCTCACACATGGACACTCTTGAGCCAGCCGTCCCTGTCCCCGTCCAAGGGTGTCTTCTATAGCATCATCTTCAGGAAAGCTGTCACCCCATCGACAACGGACGCTACAGGGAAGGGTGTCTCAGGCCGGAGGCCAGGAGGAGGTGCATGTTTTACGCACAGAAGTGGCCCAGGAGAGGCAGAATACAGGGGGGCGGGAGTCAACACTGCCTCGGGAACCAAACACGCCTGAACCTCACACAGCTCTGCCACTTGCTGTGTGACCTTGGCAAACTGCTTCCCCTTTCCTTGCCTTAGTTTCCTCATCAGTCAATTAGGGCTAAGACCAGCACATACCCCAAGGCTGCCGTGAAGAATAAGTGAGTGAATCCACATGAAGTCCTTCGGACTCTGCAGTGTGGCGACCGCTCAGACCCATCAGGTGTAACTTCTTCCTCCGACGGGTGGGGACGCAGGGACCCTTACTTCCTACCTCGCACATTTCGGTACCACGTGAATTTCTACCCATTCCACCTTGCTGGTAGGAAGGCAGCGTTAAAGATACTTTTTTTCTCTTACCCTCCCCCGCCCCAGCTGCCCCATCTGTCTGCTTGCAGCAGGTACGACTGGAAGCAGGCTGAAGACGTGGGCGGGCTGCAAGAGATACTGGGACAAGAATAAGCACGGAGCAGATTTCCTTCGCTTCCTCGCCACCCCCGCCCCACACCTTCCCCCTCACCCTGCCACCCGGGGCCTCACAGCACCCACAGAAATCACGGCAGCTAGCGCAGTCGGCCTGGCTACGGGCTCCAAACACACCGAGTGCACCAGGCTGCAGCTGTGTCTGGCCCTGTCCCTCCCCTGCTTGGGGATCACATCCAAGGCACATCCTGCCTCATGGAGCAGGAGCACCACCCCCACCAGCACTTTCTCCTTCTCCTGGTCCCTGGAACACTTCTTGCTCTCTCTCACCCCGGGGCCTTCGCACATGTTAGTACCCCACTTGGCACACCACTCCCCCATCTTCACCTGCTAAATCCTCGTCTCCCTCAGGGAAGCCCCCCCACCCCCCACGACTGCTCCTTGCCTCACAATGAGTCACAGGTCCTCAGAGCTCAGCCTTCCTGTCCCCTCGTGGCACGTGGCACTTGGGTCTAACGTGCTCAGTCGCTTGTACAATTCTCTGGGTAACGGTGCCTCCCTCAATGCTGGGAGCTCCACGAGGCAGGGATGGCAGGGTCCCGGTCCCGACTGGGTCCCCACCACAGGGCCAGGCCTAGAGCTTTCATTAACTCAGGTTAGCAGTGCCAAGTGCGATTCCAGCTTTTGAGGCCAGATCATGTCAAGCAAAGGCAAAACAAATCAATCCTGAATCCATTCATTGCACAGACATGGCACCCGTGCCGTGTCAGCGCTGCTCCAGTCACCAGGGAGGCAGCAGTGACCTAAACAGAACTCCCCGCCCTGGGGGAGTTTCTGGGGGAAGGGAGGGAAAGGGACAGGGTGGACAGGCCTCAAAATGAAGCTAAATGAGTAGGCAAATTACATGCTGTAACAGAAGTTGACAAGTGTTCTGGATAAAAGCGGCACACAGAGGACGAGGTGTGTGGGAAGAGCAAGTTTCTGGTTTTATCCAGGGCGGTCAGAGAAGGGCTCCCTGAGATGGTGAACCATGAGCAGAGACGCCACTGGGGCCAGGGGAGAGGGGAGAGTGCTCCAGGCTGAAGGAGGGCTGCGCCAAGGCCAGGTGTGAGACCCAGTCAGGAGGGTGGAGGGGAAGGCCCGTGTGACTGTGGGTGGGGCCTGGGCCGTAGGGTCTGTGGCTGTTTCTCCGGGACAGACAGACAGGGGAAGGTCTGGCTGGGGAGCCTTGGGACAGGGCGCTCCTGGCCCCGGGGAGGAGGAGATGCTGCATCGCAGCCACCCTCTCTGGCTGTCCCCAGAAGCAGCCCTATGCACAGGCCCGACACGCTCACGTTCTGGCTCACTTGGGGGCCACAAGGCCCACATTTTACCAAAGAGGAAACTGAGGACAGGACCAAGGACCCAATGCTGGGCAGCCAGGATGCAGGAGAGGAAACTGGATCACGTCCATCCCACCCGAACCTCTTCCACCTCCCGGTGCCCACGTTCAGGAGACCGAGCCCCTTCCCCCCACGTCACGATGCCCTGCAGACCCTGGTGGCCCCTGATGTACACAAACATGCGCGGGCACGCAAGCACACGGAGCCCCTCCAGTCTGGCTGAGGGGCTCCTCCCCCACAGGCTTTGGCCACATCATCAGCTGCCTGTGTCCCTGGCCAGCAGTTCTCCGAGTCTCCATTTCATCCCCAGGGCACCTGGAAACAACCAGGCAGGGTCCGACCCACAGCTAACATTTACTGAGTGCTCGCAACGTGCCGGGTCTGGATCCCTATGAACTCTCATAGCAACCCTGGGAGGGAGATGCATTACCATCCCCATTCTTCAGAAGAGGAAACTGAGACCCAGAGAGAATACATACATGCCCAAGATCACACAGTGGGTGAGTGTGGGAGACGGCCAATCTAGCCACCAGAACTCTCTGTCATAATAGAAACGCAGCTATAGTGGCCAGTGCAGCTAAAAAAACTGAAGCTTTACTTGTATTTACGTTTACCTCCCTAAAACTTACCCAGCCACCCACGGCTAGTAGCTAACATACTGGAGGTATAGCTGTACGGGACCTGTCTGATGAAGCGGGGGGTGAGGGGGCCCCACGGTGCTCACAAGCCCATGGGGCTGGATCACCCCAGCCTGCCAAGGAGAAGCTCCCATGTGACTCCGTCACTCCTGGCCCCTGACCTGCTCAGCCCAGAGAGCTGAGACAGAGCCCAGAGGCCCAAATGCACACCCAGAGAGTTGGCCAAGTCAAATCCCGGCTCCTACTTCCAGGCCGCACACGTCCCTGCTCTGAACCTCAGGGTCCTAGTCTATGAAACAGAATCTTACTACGGACCCAAGCACGTGCTTACGTTATCTCAAAAGATGCCTTTTTTTTTTTTTTTTTTTGGGGGGGGGAATCCAGGGCCATCACTGAGACCCAAAGATACATGCTTCAAACACAGCTGGGGGAAGGGGCCACTTTGGAAAACAGGTGGCAATTACACAAAGGCAAACTCCAAAGTCAAGGGCCAGCCTGAGCCTTAGTTCATCAGAGGTACAGGAGAGCAGCTACGTTAATACTGTCGCTCACTGGTTAAAAGGAATCCGTCAGGTGATTCACACACATGCTCAACAGCCACCACCACCCCCGACCCCCCCAGGTCATTGGATAGCAGTTCGAGAAGCACAGACTTGTCCACCAGAACTGCGTCCTGCCACCCTGCTCTCCCAGCTCCAGAGGCAGCAGTACTCAAGTGTCACCACACTGAGGTACGTGCCACCTCAGGATCTTTACCCATGCTGGACCGCTGCCGGGCCCCTTCCTTTGGGTGTTCATGTCAAGGCCTGAATGCCTCCCCTTGGGACCCTTCCCCAAGTTTCCCTTCTACCAGGTCCAGCCGGATCTCTGTTCCCTTCCTTGGTGGCACCAAGCATTCATACAACAAAAGCTACTTCTCTGCCTCCTCCAACAGACTGGATGCCACTCCTTGGCATCTAAAACTATACACGGCACATAGTACGTACTCAATAAACCAGCTGGTGAGAGAATGAGACACACAAATGATCAAAAATAACCACGGGCTGGCTCCAGAGGCCTTTCAGGAATCAGACCCCAAGGGTAGGAGAGTAACTCCCAACCCTCACCCCTGCCCCCTGGCCTCAGGGAAAGGAAGGGGCTAACCAAGGCCAGGGCTCCCTAGGCATTAGTGGGTGGAGAGAGGCAGCTGTACCCCATCTCCCAAGCAGGGATAGAACAGAGTTAATCCAGTCATTTCTAGAACAACTGAGGCCTCCTTAGTGCACCTCTGTCTGGAAGAAAAAAAATCAAAAAAGATCATTTAGAACAACAGTAATGAGGGGCATCTGGCTGGCTCAGTCGGTGGAGCATGCGACTCTTGATTTCAGGGTTGTGGGTTCGAGTCCCATGTTGAGTGCAGAGATTACTTAAAAATAAAATCTTTAAGGGCAGCTGGGTGGCTCAAACATTTAAATGTCCGACTTTGGATCAGGTCATGATCTCGGGATTTGTGGGTTTGAGACCCATGGTTCAGGGGTTCGAGCCCCGTGTCGGGCTCTGCTGACAGCACGGAGCTGGAGCCTGCTTGAGATTCTGTGTCTCCCTCCCTCTCTGCCCCTCCCCTGCTCATGCTCTCTCTCTCAAAAATAAACATTAAAAAAAAACTTAATAAAAATCTTTACCAAAACACCACCACCACTACCACCACTGCTAATGACCTCAGAAACAGTGGCCATGGCATTGATCAGAGGCAGAAGAGCCAGTCTAAAAAGGCAAACTCAACCCCAGAAAAGCTGGATTCAAATTTCATGTCTGTCACCAGCCAAC
This sequence comes from Proteles cristata cristata, assembly GCA_017311185.1. Lineage (NCBI taxonomy): Eukaryota > Metazoa > Chordata > Mammalia > Carnivora > Hyaenidae > Proteles > Proteles cristata. The sequence continues at coordinate 237,034 of JAESUZ010005182.1, forward strand.
ACGGTGACTTCTGGCAAATCTAATAACCTGCGTGGGCCTTCATTTGCTCACCTATAAAATGGGAGGAAAGTTGCAATGAGCTCCCAGATCATGGTGAGCACAGGTGAGGGCAGGCACTTGAGGCTCTAGGCCCCAGAGCAGGGTCCAGCACAGAAAGGCCATCCTGCTAGCTCTTGGCAGCACAGCATTCTACGTAGCTTTCTGCGCCTCTGTTTCCTAACTACCAATGGCAGCGACTGTAAGCCCCTCCCCCAACACACACACACACACACACACACACACACACACACACGCGCGCGCGCGCAGGCTGCTCAGAGCCGCGTTTGGCTGAGCGGGGGCCTGCTGAAGGCTGTGATGAATACTCCTGTCAGGAGCCTCCCCGGCAGGAACCTCAGCTAACCAGCCTGCTGCCTCCCCCAATGGCTCCGAGCACCCAGCCGCTCCACCAGCCAGCGTGCCCAGGCTGGCGTGCCCCAAAGCCCCCTGTCTGTTCTCAGACGCCCAGCCAGACTGACCCAGGCTGCCCATCTCCAGCGGCAGCCCAGATCCACCGGAGCACCTTCCCAGGAGGCCCTACGTCAAGCGCTTTCTGACACATGAGATCCCTGAATCCTCCCTACGGCCCCACTTGGCAGCAATGTCCCCCTTTCCACTGAGCAAAATGCACCTCAAGGAGATGACATAAGGACCTCAGGGTTCCACAGCAACCAAGGGAGAGGCTGGGAGCAGGGCGCACACCCAGGTCGGCCCGGACCACGACACGACGACACACCAACCTGCCCGATGATGACGAAGACCTTGAAATCAGGCCGGGGAGGGCTAGGGGACGGGGGAAGGGAGAGGCAGCTGCCCCAGCCCGTTCGGAAAGGGCCCACGAGGTGGCAAACCAAGGCGGGCTTTGATTTCTGGCCTCACCCTTAGAAACAACATCTGCGGACGAGCTCCCTGGGCAGGACGGCTGGGCTCAAGGAACCCCCTGCACGGACCTCTACATGCAGCCTTCCCGTGGCCAACCCCGGCGTGCCTTGCTGTCCCCTGCTTCACGCACCCAGTGCAGCCCGGCCCTGCTGCGGGTGCGGAGTTGGCGGTGGATCCTGCCCCCAAGGGGGGCCAGTCCCAAGCTCCCACCCCCCACCCCCGCCCCTCCCAACCCCGCTCCCTCCCTCCTGGTCCTGCTCCCAGGGCTGTCTCCCCTAGCTGGGCCTCTTGCTGCTTGGCTGGTTGTCCAGAAGAGCCTGCCACGGAACCACCCCACCGTGCAGCCCAGAGGCCTGGTGGTTGAGAGCCTTCCACTGAGAGCCCTTGGGAAGCTGAAGAGAGGCCCAAGGAGGGGTGTCCCTGCGTCCTCCAGAGGCCTGGCGATCAACTGCAAAAGACACTCCTTTCCATTCCCCCCAACCCCAAAGGCGTCCTGGAGACCCCAGGAGGTTTGCTCTGAGGGTCTCCACTCCTTCCAGGAAGCCAGTCTGGTGAGAGCCTGGCCCCTCTTACTGCACTAAGCATGAGGCTCAGGTACGGGGTTAGAGGCCACCCTCACCTGCACGATCGCCAGGCAACCTGCTGGTTTGGGGAGACTGCGGAGCCACACTCCCCAAATTTGGAGCCCGTCCCCGGCACTGCCAGACCCAGCACCAGTTACTGAGGTTCTCCAGGCTTCTGCAAGGTGGGAATCAGAGCCGATTCCTCCTCAATCTAAGAATCTTTACTCAAGTCCTCCCATGCTCCTTTTACAGCACTCCAATCCCTACCTACAGATCACCTCCTTCAGGAGGCCCTCCCTTGATCATCCCAGATAAAACACGGTAATATCCCCACACTCTCTTTCCCCTGATCCCTTTTCAGTTCGCCTTCATAACACTGATCACAAACTAACGTCCTATCACAGATTTGTTTGCTGAGCACCTGTCATCACTAGAAGGTAAGCCCCTAAGGTCTGGTCTTCCAAGTTCTAGAGCCGCACCAGGAATGCGGCAGGCCCTCGGGCATACACACTGAGAGGAAGGTAGAATCAGCAAGTCGAGTTTTCATCAGGTAGCACTGCTGTTCTGCACGGTTACTTGATATTAAGGCCAGCTGTTTGGGTTGGGGAGGGGTAGGCACAAATCACCTCACTGAGCCTCCCCCATTGGTCCCTAAACGGAACAGCCATGGGCCCTGGGGAATGCGGTGTGAAAACCACAGAGGAGGGAGGCAACCATCACCCTTTGCCCTTCGCAGTTTCTAAGGCAGTGATTCTACTCAAGGGGGAAGTGGGAGGCATGTGAAACTCCCTGACCGGCTCTAAAACCTACCCCCCACCCCAGGCAAAAGCCTGAGAACCTCTTATGGCAAAAGGCACCTTCTAAATCTGACGACCTGTTCCTCAGTGCCGTCTGCAAGGCTCTGACCCTTGCTTGCCCTCAGGCCCTGGCCTCCTCTCCTCCCCACACACACCCTCCCCCTCACTCAGGCCGGGTCCCTGACCTCACCAAGCTTTCCCCTCTGGCACTGTGGGTCCCCCCACCACGCCCCGAGGCCCGTTCTTCCTCCTCACTCACCTGGTGGGTCTGGGATCGGCTAAAAGGCCTTCCTGAGAGCTCAGCTAAGGAAGCTCCCAGTCACACCTGATTTTAACTCACTGCCTGGGACCTCGCTTTAATTGTCTCATTTCTTTATCAGGTTTAGGGTTTGTCTCCCTCAGCTCCGTGGAGGTGGCACCTCTGTTGAGTGCACCGCCATGGCCCCGGCACCTGAAGCAATGCCGGGCACACAGCAGGTGCTCAATAAATGACAGCGGAGGGGCACCTGGGTGGCTCAGTCAGTAAAGCATCCGACTTCAGCTCAGATCATGATCTCACGGTTCGTGGGTTTGACCCCCGCGTCAGGCTCTCTGCTGACAGCTAGCTCAGAGCCTGTCTTCGGATTCTGTGTCTCCCCCTCTCTCTAACCCTCCCCTGCTCATGCTGTCTTTATCTCTATCTCTCAAAAATAAATAAAACATTAAAAACTTAAAAATAAATAAATAAAGGGGCGCCTGGGTGGCTTAGTCGGTTAAGCGTCCGACTTTCGCTTGGGTCATGACCTCGCGGTTCGTGGGTTCGGGCCCCGCATCGGGCTCTGTGCTGACTGCCAGCTCAGAGCCTGGAGCCTGTTTCAGCTGTGACTCCCTCTCTCTCTGACCCTCCCCTGCTCACGCTGTCTCTCTCTTTCTCCTAAAAAAAAAAAAAACATTAAAAATAAATAAATAAATAAATGGCAGTGGATCCCTGATGCGCTCTGCAGCAATGCCTTAGGGATCAAATGCACACTTCTCCCAGGCCCCACGCCGCTCTGCACAGCTGACGGCCGCCGCCAGCACGTCTGCTACTCACCCTGCTCGCGCCCACCCTTCTGCCATGCAGCCTTCAAAAGGGCTGTCCTCACCTGGGTCAAGGCCCTTCCTGCCACTCTTGGGGAGGCTGCGGCAGAGATTCAATAAAAGGACAGGTAGGAAGGAGGTTTAGCAAGAGCCTGCCACGTGGAAAAGAAGCTAGAGTCTGACCCCGGAGGGCTCTGGGCAGCAGCTCTGGGCAGCGACCGTGTGGGAGGAGGAGGCAGCCTGGGTGCCGCATGTGCCACTCTTTATTTGATTACATGTCCCCACCCCCGCCCCAACCCTCCAAAACCTGTTTCCTCCTTGGGAAAATGGAGATGCTAATTTCAGCCAGGCCCTCCTCCCGTGTTCCCGGATGAAGGGCCTTCAAAATCCTAGCAGAAATGATGAAGAATTACAAGTGCTAAGCCACCCCAAGGGCTCCCTGTGTGTAGGGCACTCTTCAGGAACAGCGAGAACAGAAAACGATTGCTGGAAGCTGTTAGGCTTGCACGGCTATAAATGCTTTCCACAAATCAACCCGTTGAACTTTCACAACAACCTACCAGGGGGAATTCTCAACCCAGGGCACAGACAATGAAAACTCAGAAAGGTTGAGGAACCTGCTCAAGGTCACACAGCCAGGGAGTGGCAGGGCTGGATTGGAACCCCAGGCTCAAAGAATCACTTCAGTGCAGCTCTTTAGAGAGGTTAGAAACCAGGCCGTGGATTCCTGGATTCTGGCTGGGCCAGGCTGCGGAGCTCAACACCAGGCCACCTGAGAGGGCTGAGGGGGGGTGCGGGGAAGACACCCTGAGGATACCCTCGGGACTGCCGACTGATCCGCTGCACCGCTGTGCCATGCACCATTCTAGGAGCTTCTCGTGGGTCCCCCAGGTAGCTAGGTCACCCCCTGCTGTTCTCTCCTGGCTCCCAGCACACACTCTGCACCAGCTTCAAAGATGCCTGGCTCAGCTCTGAGGGGGGAACCAAGTTTCACCAGCAAGCCCAGAATCCCCAGACTGGCTGCCCGCAGAGTCCTGAGCTCTAAGCGTGAGGGGAAGGGGCTTGCCCACAAGTGCAGCGGGCAGAGTCCAGGGCAGCACCTTGGAGGCGACAGGGAACCCCTCCAGCGTCGGACCTGGTGAACAAAGAGTACATGACCCCAGGGGCAAGCCGACCAGGGTTCAAAGCCCAGCCTGCCACCTAGGGTCTGACAGAGGGCAAAGCAATTCTTCGTGTCTTGTTCAGCAAAATGGAGAGAAACACCGTATCTGCCCCCCACCTCCCACCCCCAGGGCAACTAACCCACTGCTTCAGTTACATTGTCTACAGAGAGGTTCCCTGAGGCCGACCAGGGCGAGGAGTTTCAATCACGGTTCTACTACTTCTGGCCATGACACAGCAGGAAAATCATTTCACTTCAGTGTCTGTTTCCTCGTCTGTAAAATGGGCAGCACACGCCTACCCGGCTCTTAGGAGTCTAAAAAACAGGCATCATCATACTTCCCCCATAGGGGTGTTTTGAGATTTAAATGGGTATACAAGGGTTGCCACAGGCCTGACATACAGTGGCTGTTCAATAAGCTGCCTGTTCACTGGCTCTGGAAGGGATCTGCCTCTCTGTTCGGTTTCCCCTTCTAAAACAGAGATCGTGGTAACAGTACAAGCGGCTCTAGGATGTGACTGTCCGGCACGCTCATCCATGCGAAGCATTCTGAGTAGCGTGTGGCACACGGCATCCACCCGATAAACGTCAGCCATCAATCTCACGATTACTGTTTTTACTGCCGCCACCAATCCCACCTGGCAGACCCTCTAGAAGCTGGCAGAAAGAGACCAGAGAAACAAAGCCCTGGTGGAGAAAAATTTTAGAGAGCCACCACGCTCTCGAAGACACTCCAGGACCGTTCCCTAGGCACCGCAACCACAGAAGCCGGTCAGCCTGGAAGCCAATGATGTGGGGCCAGAAGCAACCATCTGCCCCCTTTGACCGTGATCACCAACCCACGTTCGCTGGGTCAATCAGGGACTACAGCCAGCCCTCCGGGAACTCCAGACCCAGGGCAAAGGCTACCAGGCAAGCCAAGGTCCCAGGTTGGCCTAGGGAGCAGGGGCAGGGGCTCCAAGCACCCACCCGGTGACCACAGTGAGAAATGAGATCTGCGGGGGTGGGGGAATGTGGCCACCCTAAGTCCTTCAGAGAAATTGGAAGGGTCAGGCTGGGCCAGGGGCTTCCCCCCCACCCCCTCAATCCCCTTGGCCTATGCAGAGAGGAACAGCTGGGAAAACAGCACTCAGCCTCACTGCCATCTAATGGTGAAGCCAACTGTTATCGCCTGGTGGGGAGCGTAAACATGACAGAAGGGTGTACAGCTAACTAATCTAGGGAACACACAAACAGCCTCATGGCCCGGATGGAGGAGCCCCACATGATCTGTACTGGTGTCTGGCTCATCTGCATCCCCCACAAGGTCTGGCCAGGGCGGAACTCCCCCTGCTTCCCTGAGAGGAGAAAAGTGGTCAACGTTGAAAAGCAGACCGTAGAGGACCCACCTGATTGCTCTAGCATAGGCCTCCTGCTGAGCCCCAGCAGTTCCCAAATGAGAGGAAGAGGGTCTTCAGAATCCCAAGGATCAAGATGTCCCCAGCCACCTTGCCTTGTCAGAAAAGGTGTTCCTCTAAACACTACTTCCTCCGAAGGCTTAACAAGCAGATCCAGGGCACAGGCTCCTCAAATCTAAGCTCAATACTCTTCTCTCCCTAATATGGAGCAGAAAGCTCAGAAAACTTCAGACACCGGCTCCCAAAACATCTCCTGCCCAAAGAATCAAAATATTTGCCCCAGAGGTATCCCACACATCTGTAAATAAGGTTCAATGATATGAAAAAGCCTGCGGTAAACAACCATCCCAGTGACCATACAGCTTGCCCCAGAAGTCATCAAGAAGTTCAATACCTATCCTCCCAGCTCTAGCTCGGGGTAACCCCCCAAGCCCCACCCACCAAACTCGGGAGGCAGCAGCCCTTCCTCAACACTCCGCGCGTTACAGCCCTCCCAAGATACTCCACGGAACACCCACTGGGGCCTGTCCCCCACCCCCGCCCGTCCCTCAAAGATTATAAACAGCAGAACCCGCCTCCTTTGATACAGCGCTCCCCCACGCTCTCAGGATGCGCCCCCCCCAGCACTGCAGTGGTATAACCCACACGGCGCTACCCCGGCCGCACTTGGTACGGCTCCCTCCCCAGCAGCCCCCCACCTCCCTTAACACGCTCAAGGAACTGCTCCCACGGCCCCGAATAGGTACGGCCCCCTACACTCGGCAAGGCACGCACACCCAGCGGGCTCTCCCTCCCCATCCCACTGCCTCGGCCCCCAGCTCTTCAGTGGTTCGGCCCTCACACTTCGGTGTGGCCCCCCCCCCTGCGCCGCCTCAGTGGTACGGCCAGCCGCCCCCGCCCCCGGCCCCTCAGGGGTAGTCTGACCGCCCCCCGGCGCAGCCTTCCCCATTCAGTCCCGGAAGGAGGGGGCCGAGGACCGCGGTCCCCGCCCGGCGGGCACTTGTGGTACGGCCCAGCGCCGCACTGCGGGGGGTCCGGACGCGACCATCGTGTGTGTGGGGGAGGCACTCGGGGACACGCGCTGGCGCACTCACCTGTCACCGGCGGCCGCCCAGCCTTTCCGGCGGGGCCCTACTCCCGCCCATCGCCACGCTGCGCTTGGTCCCGCTCCTTGTGTTTCCTGGCGGCGGCAACTGCGGCGCAGCGGCAACGCCTTCTCCGAGCCAGGCCCAACGGCTCGCGCGGCGCTGCCCCCCCGCCCCCTCCCCCCGGCCCCCGCTTACCACCCCCTCCCACCCCCTGGCCGGAAATACCGCCCTCTCCCGCCACAAACAGGAACTGACGTCAAAGAGCGAGAGATGAACTCGGAGAGCGCTAGGGCGCAAGCGCAAGAAAGGGCAAGAGGCTGACTCAGAGCAGGACGCATGCGTACAGTAGGCCAGTTTGGGTCGGTGTGGGTTAGCGAGGTGCCACGCGCAAGCGCCGGACGGAAAGAAGAGGCAAGGCTGCGCAGGCGCAGTAGGACTCTGACGCCCGCTTTCCCTAAAGGCTCGCCGCAGTGATACTTCCCGGCAGCCCCAGGTCCTTATTTACATACGCTTTGATCTCGCTTTGCTGTGATCTCGCCTCTCCTCCCGGTTCCGAGGCTCTTAAAGAGCCCTGGAGAGGAGGGTTATGACAGTTGTCTTTTCAGTGTCCCCTCATGGTGAGCACGGGCCCTGAAGCCTCACAAACCCAGCTTTGCATTCCCTTCCTGGTGATTGTAGGCAGAAGACTTGACCGGTTTTCTGTGCCTCTGTGTACACATCTGCAAAATGGAAACAGAGCTGCGCCACTGAGCTATTGGACTTTTTAATGTAAATAAACTTCATATCAATTAGAGATTCTGTGACTCCAAATATTAATCCTACCTGCTCATCATATGCGGGATGTGCAATTAAGTAGGGACATAACTTTTATGGGGGTAATTTGGGCCTGCGAAGGCCTTAAAATCGCCCGGTAAGAAAAGAGCTTTGCACAGATCCTGGCCCACTTGTTAGCTAGAGTACTAGGCCCTGTGAGGCACCTGTCTCCCAGAACCTTCTCATAGGTTGGATCGGGTTCCGGTGTGCCAGAGAGCTTGGCAAGTGCACACTTCTGGAAGGCCTAGCTGGGAAGTGAAGAATCTTAGGTCCACCTAAGTCTGTGAGCGTGATGCGGGGGGCAAGTCCGGCTCAGAGGCGGGCCTTAGTTTCCCCAGAGGTAAAACTAATACCAGAACGAGACCTTGGGTAATGGGTTTCCAGCTTGGAACTTGCTGCTCTGTATTCCTTCTTTTTTTTTTATTATTTTTTATTTTTTTAATGTTTTATTTATTTCTAGGAGAGAGAGAGAGAGAGAGAGAGAGAGAGCATGAGCAGGGGAGGTCAGAGAGAGAGGGAGTCACAGACTGAAACAGGCTCCAGGCTCTGAGCTGGCAGCACAGAGCCCGACGCGGGGCTCGAACCCACGAACCGCGAGATCATGACCTAAGTGAAAGTCGGACGCTTAACCGACTAAGCCACCCAGGCGCCCCTCTGTAATCCTTCTTAATGGGCTTCCCCCATCACAGTGTTGCTAACTCCCCAGTGCCCCCTCCCCCCCCAGCCCTGTGGTACGGTACTGTCTGGTGACAGGTCTGTCTTCTCCCCTGCGCAGAGAGCCCCAGGAAGGAAAAGACCAGGACTGTCCCAGTCATCACTGTATAGCTAACGTTGCCCAGCCAAAGTCCTGGCACAGAGTATGCTTCTTGCAGAATAGCTGTCTCAGGAATTAGCCCGCTAGGGGCGCCTGGGTGGCTCAGGTCATGATCTCGCAGTTTGTGAGTTTGAGCCCCGCATCGTGCTGACAGCTTGGAGCCCAGAGCCTGCTTCGGATTCTGTCTCCCCCCATCTTTCAGCTCCCTCCCCCCGCTCATGCGCTGTCTCTCAATAATTAACATTAACAAATTTTTTAAAAATACAGAAGTTTCTGTTCCAAAAATTGTGATGAAGTCACCAGCCATCGTGCACGTTCGACTTTTTAACACCTCAGAGATTCCCAAAACGTTTCAGTGGTCATGCGAGCAAATGCACTTGTACGCAGACCGTGGGATGAAGCTTTTTCTATTCTCTGAGAAGATCGAACACTTGCCACCTGCTCTCAGCACACAGATGGCCTTCCATCCCATGTGGAATAAAAGCTAAGGGCTTCTTTATGGCCTTCAGGGCCCATGGGAGTGACCCCTGCCTACCTTGCTAACTTCATCGCCAGCTACTCTTGCCCTTGACTGCCACCTCTGACTCTCCAAAAATCCCCAGGCTTGTTCCCACCTCGGGGCTGTTTCACTTGCTGTTCTTTGGCCTGGACTGTTCACTCCCCCTGATGCTAATCTGTGCATGACTGGCTCTTTCTTGTCTTTCAGAACTTAGTTCAAATCTCACCTCACCTAGAGAGCCCCCCTCCCCTGCACAAATCCCAAAGAGCCACACTGTTATTATTTCTCCAGCACATTTGAATTCCCTACCTAGCACTTAACACTCAAGAGTATTTTTGTTGTTCATTGTGTAGCTGTGTTCCCCCAAAACCAGAATAGAAATTTTTGTCCCTGGGGGGGCGGATACCTTGTCCTGGGGGCACCACTGTATCCCCACCCCCTAGAACAATCCCTGGCACATAGTTAGGACTTGGGGATCAATAAATACTTGTGGACTGAATGTGGTTTTGATTAAGAAGTTTATAGCTAATGGGGTGAGTTTTACTTCAGGTCTAAACTCGTCCACTCACAAAAACTTGAATAATAATAATCTCTTAACCTCTATGAATGGATTCCCACCTATCGGGCACGTTGGTAGGAACTCTATCCATGACCGTGTTAAATGGTCCCACAGGTCGGAGTCTCTCTGCAAGGCTTGTTTTGCAGACATAAACATGGGCGCAAGGAGGGGAAGCCTCTTACCAAATACCACGCTGCCGGAACGTTGTGGCAGCCAGAGCCATTCCCACAAACGTCTCAGGTCAAAGCCCCCACCTTTATACAGAGCACTGGACTTCACCTATATGGGTCCAGATTTGAGAAACAGTCTCATTTTATGCCGAAGGGTATGGATTTGAAACAGTGAAGTACTTAAAACATAGTTTCCTACATGATTAAGAAAAATTGAGGGGGGGGAGATTGGCATGGAGGAGGGCACTTGTGGGGATGAGCACTGAGTGTTATATGGAAATCAACTTGACAATAAACTATTTGGAAAGAAAAGAAAGAAAAAAGAAAGAAAGGAAGGAAGGGAGGGAGGGAGGGAGGAAGGAGGGAGGGAGGGAGGGAGGGAGAGAGAGAGAGGAGAGAAAGAAGAAAGAAAGAAAGAAGGAAAGAAAGAAGAAAGAAGAAGAAGAAGAAGAAGGAAGGAAGGAAGGAAGGAAGGAAAAAAGAAAGAAAGAAAGAAAGAAAGAAAGAAAGAAAGAAAGAAAGAAAGAAAGAAAGAAAGAAAGAAAGAAAAATTGGGATATGACTATCACCCAATTTTGTTTTAGGGCCTCAAGAAGGGAATCCGTTCACAGCTGCCCAGCGCAGTGGTTTATAAACTATTCCCACTGTTGCCGCGAGATGGCGCCACAGGAGCTGGCCATCCCTGCTGGAAGCCAGGCTGACTTGCAGGCATCAAGCCTCCCCCGGAGCAAGAGGGGGGCCTTCCTTTGTGCTGTTGCTTAAACATTCTCTGTCTATAAGAAAACCGTGACTGCGAAATGCGACACATGATCAGGAATTGGACTGTGAGCCGAGGGGAAGATGGCCATAAGGAACGTTATTGGGACGGCTGATAAAATTGAAGTATGAACTGGCATTTAGACGAGTCGTATGTTAAATGTCTTGGTTTGGATAGTTATACTGTGCATGTGGAAGAGAATGTTCTTGTTTTTGGGAAATACAAACACACGGGGGCATTAGGAGGTTAAGGGGCATGATGCTTTTCAACTTAATTTTCAAATGTTCAAAACATAACGTGTGTGTGTGTGTGTGTGTGTGTGTGTAGAGGGGAACAGGGAAGAGGGAACGATAAGGCAAATGGAACAATTGGCAAATCTGGACAAAGCATATTCAGAAATCCCTTAGTCTATTCTTGCTACTTTTCCAGAGGTTTACTATTATATTAGTTACCCAAAAAGCCCTTTTTGTAGTCAGTGAAAACATCATGAAAGAGTTCTTTAAGCAGTGGTACTGAAAGTCATCAATTTCAGAGATAAAAATTAGATGATGACGCTGTGCCAAGGCACTGTGAAGCCCTTCCCAGTTGTTCTGGGAGGGAGATGCTACTATTACTCCCATCTCCGTGTAGAAGCAAGCACAGAGAGGCTGAGTAACTTGCCCAAGATCACAAAGCTACAGAGCTCATGCTTTTTTTTTTTCTAATGTTTTATTTATTTCTGAGAGAGAGGGAGACAGCGTAAGCAGGGGAGGGTCAGAGAGAGAGGGAGACACAGAATCCGAAACAGGCTCCAGGCTCTGAGCTGGCAGTCAGCACAGAGCCCAACGCGGGTCTCGAACCATGAACCGTAAGATCATGACCTGAGCTGAAATCGAACGCTTAACCGACTGAGCCACCCAGGCGCCCCCAGAGCTCATGCTTTTAACCTTCACAGACCATCAAGAAGGCCAAATGATGGCCACGGTATGCTACACTGGCCAGCAAGCACTGCACTAAATATGAGGGGCCAGAGAAGGCAGATTTAGGGGAAAAGTTGGAAAAAATGAAAGCAGGTTTATGTGCTCTGAACTCCTGCCTCAACTTGACGTCAAGTCTATGCCAAGGTCAGTCCTGAATTATGCAAGGTTTTACCAAAATAAAATTGGGAAATCAAGTGGCTGCTGGTTCTAAGGTGACTGAGCCTGCCAGCCATTAACACTGGGGCGAAAATTAGAATGTTCCTCACACAAATCCGATCGTTCTCGATATTTACTTCTAAACAATGAACAGCATACATTCAAACTTATAAAACATAGGTACATTCCCTTTGCCCCTGCAGTTTAAGTCCTAGGTATTGGCCCAATGGATATGTCCACACATAAGCAAAACGCGGTATACACTAGAGGCACTGGCTGTGATAGAAGATGATCTGGAAACCCCTAGAAAGTCCCACAGTAAGGGACTGGTTAAGTACATCAAGGGACATCCACACAAGGGAGTACCAGGCAGCTACTTTAAAAGGAAGCTCTTTCCAATAAGCACATTAAAAGGCTTTTAACATCACTGGCCATCAGGGAAATGCAAATGAAAACCACAAGAACAGATTCCACTTCACACCCACCAGGATGGCCATGATCAAAAAGACACCAAGGTGGTGAGAAGACCAGTAATTAGAACCCGCATACACCACAGGTGGGGATGTAAAGTGGCGCAGCCACTTTGGGAAACAGCCCAGCAGTTTCCTCAATAAAATTAACACACTGCTCAGCAATTCAACTGTTAGGTATATACCCAAGAGAAGTGGAAACATGTCCACCCAAATACTCATACACGTTCAGAGCAGTAGTATTCATAATAGCCCTGAAGTGGAAACAACCTTGATGTCTGTCATCTTGATAAACAAAACGTGGAAACTCCATACACTGCCATATTACGCATCATTGTTTTAAAAATGGAGTATAATGGAAGATCTATGGTAGAACACGGACGAACCTCAGAAACAGGCTAGGTGAAAGAAGCCAGGCATGGCAGCCATGGACTGTAGGATTCTGTTTATATGAAATGTTTAGAAAGGTAAATCTACAGAGGCAGATCAGTGGTTGCCAAGGGCCTGGAGCCGGGGGCAGAGTTTGGGAGGACTTGGAGCATCATGGTTAAGGGGTATGGGGGTTCTCTCCAGAGTAATGAAAACATCCTAGTGATGGATGCGCAACTCTGTGAGTAACTAAAAGCCATCGAATTGTGCACTTTAAATGAGTGGATGGATGTGTGTTATATCTCAATAAAGTGTGTGTGTGTGTGTGTGTGTGTGTGTGTGTGTGTGTGTGTGTGTAATTTGAGAGAGAGAGACACAGTGCGGGGCAGGGGGAGAGGAACAGAGGAGAGACAGAATTCCAAGCAGGCTCCATGTTCAGCACAGAGCCCAACATGGGGCTCAATCCCACAACCCAGAGATCAAGACCCAAGGTGAAATCAAGCATCAGACGCTCAACTGACTGAGCCACCCAGGCACACCACCAGTATGTGTGTGTGTGTGTAAACAAGATTGTTATGTATTGATATGAAAGGATCTCCAGGATATATTAAGTGAAAAAAGTGAAGCACAAAACTGACATATATGCTCCCATCTGAGTAGGAAAATAAGAGTTATGTTTGCAAATGAAATACTTCTGGAAGGACACATACACCCAAGTAACACCAACTGCCTCTGGAGAGCAGAACTGGATGACCTGGAGCAGCAGAGAGAATTGTTTTTTAATTCTTAAGAGATGCCAGAAACATATAAAGAATAGCACAACAAACATCTGTGTACCCACCTCCCAGCTTTAAAAACCATTCCCATACTGTTTTCTTTTTTTAAGATTTTATTTTTAAGTAATCTCTATACCCCGATGTGGGGCTTGAATACATGACTCTGAGACCAAGAGTCTCATACTCCATCAACTGAGCTAGTCAGGCGCCCCTCCAACCATTACTAGGCTCTTGTGTATGTGAGGTCCAATCACATCCCATCCAACCCCTGGAGGGAGCCATTATCCCACATTTGGAGTTCAGCATTCCTATGCATTTCATACATTTGCTACACTTAAAAAAATTATTTTAAGGGTTATTTATTTTTGAGAGAGAATGTGTAAATGGGGGAGGAGCAGAGAGAGAGAGAGAGAGAGACACACACACACACACAAAATCGGAGGTAGGCTCCAGGCTCTGAGCTGGCAGCACAGAGCCCGACATCGGGCTTGAACTCATGAGCAGTGAGATCATGACCTGAGCTAAAGTCGGATGCCTAAAGGACAGAGCCACCCAGGTGCTCCACATTCGCTACATTTTAAAGAGCAAACTGACTGAATTGTTACATAAATAAATATTTGAGTAGTAACTCTTTTGCATAGTGCAGAACTACACATATGCTTCCGCAGTTTTTTTCTCTTCAATGTTTTGCTTTATTCACATTGATATTTGCGACGTTAGCTCATTTTCGTTTGTACAGAACAGTCCACATCCAATACATCAGATAGTACGTCCTATACTGATGTGTAATTTGCCCAGATGGCCACAAAACACTCTCTCATCCCCCACACCCTTCTTGCTATGAGACTTTGACATGCCTGTTGTCGACAGGTAGGGTCTATGGTCCCTCCCCTTGAATCTGGACAGAAGCGAAGGAAGGTGACTTCCAATACTAGGTTAGAAAAGGCACTATGGTTTTTCCTGGCTCTCTTCAGCAGCATGCTGTTGGAACCCAGCCACTACGCTGTGAGGACGCCCGGGCCACATGAAGACGCCATATGTAGGCATCCTGGCTGAGAGGCCAAGCTGAGGTCCGAGCTGAGAGCCAGTACTCGTCAACCACCAAACCGAGGACACTTTCAAGAGGACACTAGCCCCAGCCAACATCTTACTGCAACCACGAGAGGCCCCAAGTGACACAGTATGAGTCTAGTCAACCCCCAGAACCGTAGGAGATCATAATTATTGACTGGGGCCGGGAAGCTTTGAGGCGATTCACTGTGCATGAGATCATTGAACCAGCCATACCGCATTCTGTCCATTCTCCCGTTAATGGATATTTGGGTTGCTTCCAAGTTAACGCTGTTAACAGTGATCGCGCAAACATTCTTATCCATGTCTCTGTACGTATGTGTTAAGTGTCTCCAGAATGGTCGTTGCTGGGTTGGGAAGTATAACACCTTCACTTATACAACAGCCTACAAAATTATTTTCCCGAATGGTCAATCCCAGCTTCCACCCGAAGAGCAGTGTACCATATTCCCAGTACTCCAAATCTTTCTCAACCCTGGAGACTTTACATTTTTTTGCCAGTCTACAGGGCACCAAACAGTCTTCTGGTACCTATCCTTTTGTGTCTCTGAATTTGTTACTGTTTGCGTGAATGGGTCCCAAATAAACATTTTTCACTTTCCTATTCTAAAGGTGTTTTATATATTTGAGTTCCATATAAGATTATGTTAGTAAAAAAAATTTTTTTTTAATGTTTTTTATTTATTTCTGAGAGAGAGAGACAGCATGAGCAGGGGAGGGTCAGAGAGAGAGGGAGACACAGAATCTGAAGCAGGCTCCAGGCTCTGAGCTAGCTGCCAGCACAGAGCCCGACGCGGGGCTTGGGCCCATGAACCGCGAGATCATGACCCGAACCCAAGTTGGACGCCCAACTGACTGAGCCACCCAGGCACCCCAAGATTACGCTTTTTAAAAAGGAGGTGTCCCCCCAGTGGCAAGGAGTACGTGGTGTCGATTCCCAGTTACCATTCTAAGTGAAATATTCTGGGGCTCTTTGGAGAAATGGCAGACTTCTAGGACCAGGGTAGGAAGCCTGCAAGATCAGCCCTGAGGATCTGGAGGGCCAGAAAGTAAGGAATACTAAGAATAAACAAAAACAGAAATACCCATCACACAATAATGGAAGTATGTTAAAGGACACAGGAGCCAACTCGAAGAGTCCCCAAATGCCAAAGCTAGAATAAGGTGAACCACTAAATAATTCAAGTAGTATTGGATTATGTAGCCCAAAGTATAAAATAAATACCCAGGTGTCCATATTGATGAAAATAAACGAATGAATAAGTTAATAGAGAAAAGAGACACATCTTCCTCGCAGAAGAATTCCCAGATTTCTTTTTTTTTATTTATTTTTTTATTTTTGTAAGAGCGCAAGCAGGGCAAGGGCAGAGAGAGGGGGACAGGGGATCTGAAGCGGGCTCTGCGCCAACAGCACAGGGCCTGATGTGGGGCCTGAACTCACGAAATGTGAGATCATGACCTGAGCCGAAGTCGGACGCTCAACAGACCGAGCCACCCAGGCGCCCTCCCACATTTATTTCTAATGTATGTCAGTACTTTGCCCTCAAGGCAGTGAAGCCTAAGCCCTGTGCTCCTTAGGTGTGGGCTGCGCAGACTGACTTCCTTTCAAAAAGTTCAATACGGAAAGGGAGAGAGAAACTTGACAGTGCAGAAAGCTGGTAAACAGGAGGTAATGAAGCCAGGTGCCCAAGGTTAAACATAACCTGCATATAACCGAGATACGACGTGATAAAATGGCACTGTTTCTCTGAAAAGCACATGACCCTGGTCTCACAGTGAACGACAAATCCCAACTGAGGGACCGTCTCTAAGAGACTTGCCCAGTCTTCTTCAAGGTCATCAAAAACTGTCACAACCAGGGGCGCCTGGGTGGCTAAGTTGGTTAAGCATTCAACTTCAGCTCAGGTCATGATCTCACGGTTTGTGGGTTCGAGCCCCACATCGGGCTCTGTGCTGATGGCTCAGAGCCCGTTTTGGATTCCATGTCTCCCTCTCTCTCTGCCCCTCCCCACTCATTCTCTGTCTCTCAAAAACTGAATAAATGCTATAAAAAAAAAAAAACTGTCACAACCAGAAGGGGCCTTGAGGAAGCATCACAATTCCCTATTTGTCAACACAAGTGTTTGACAACATAATCATAATATGCTATCCTGGAACAGAAAAAGGTATTAAACCTAAGGAAGAAGCTAAGGAAACGTGAAGAACTATGGGCTTTATTGAATACCCATGTGTCAGGAATCCACTGTAACACACAAATCATGCTAATGTAAGATGTTCATAATAGGGGCCATTGGAGGTGGGGCATCTGGGAAGTCTGCCCGCATTAGGGCACTTCTCAGTTTTTCTTCAAGTCTAAAAGTATTCTAAAAAATAAAGTCTGTTGGGGGACTTGGGTGGCAGCTGGCTGAGCACCCAACTCTTGATGTCAGCTCAGGTCATGATCTCACGGTTCACAGGATCGAGCCACACGTGGGGCTCTGCACTGACAGCGTGGAGCCTGCTTGGGGTTCTCTCCCTCCCTCTTTCGCTGCCCCTCCCCTGCTTGTGCATGCTCTCTTGCTCGCTCTCAAAATAAATAAATAAATAAACATAAAAACATTTTTTATTAAAAAAATAAAGTCTGCTCTAAAAAATTAAGTCTTAAAAACAAACAAACTTAAAAAGGCGAGGCTCCTGGTCAGCTTCCTGACAGCGGACCTGGCCGTCCACGTGCCAGCTGGGTCAGGCTTTGCCTGTTTGATGGCGTTTGAGGAGGCCTGGAGTTCACAAAGCAAGTGAAGTTCTGGGTAGGGAGACAGCAGGCCTTCAAAGGCGGAGGTGTCTAGTAAGTCGCACTCACCGATCTAAGTCGGCTCAGGTGCCCAGAGGAGGGAGAGAGGGCAGCAAGGCTGCCACAGCCTAACGCCTGGCCCGTCCGGGTGGCACCGGGCTCTGGACCCTGGCTGCCCACCACAGGTGCTACAGGTTCCCATCTTGCTTTTACATCGACTGGTGTGAGCTCAGAAGGTCACCCCATCCCGAGCTCACCATCCAAACCGATCCCTCCACCTGGACTGGCTGAGATCTGGCTCTAGGACTTAGCGTGAGCCCCACGTTCGCTGCACCTCCGTGGGAATCTGTTTATGGGATGCTAATGGCAAGTCCCTGACCTCCATGCTGCTGCCATTTCCCTAAGGATTTGGGAAGCCTGTGACCTTAGCCAAGCCCGTATTTAGTACTTTCTGGCACAAACGTGTGGTCAGTGTTCGGTCTCAACGTTCCCTGACCTGCTTCCTCCAGTGGTCTCCGACCAGAAGAGTCCAGCGGCTCTCCATTCCTTTCCGGAACGGGGCGATGAGTGTACGAACAAGTCACCTGAGGAATGACAATAATCTTGGGGGCGGGGGAGGGAGCCTGGTTCAGATTTCCTACTGAGCCAATTATCAGTAATTGCACTGAAGTGATAATAATGGGGATCCTTCATAATCACCCCTGAGCTGACTCCGCACGGGACAAGCTTACCCACTACAGCACTGCTTACGCTGGTGAGAGACTGGAAACAACCCAAATTCCCTTTCCAAAATGGGCGGGTGAAGTAAATTAGGCCATAAATATGTGCCTGTGCCTGCATACGTATACATATATGTTCCTCTGCCTGTATGCATGTAGGAGCGTGTGTGTGCGTGTGCAAAGCACACACACATCAACACAGCCCTGGAAGGATTCAAGATACAGGAGGTCCTGGTGGCCTCTGAGAAGGAGACGCAGGAAGAAAACTTCTCCCCGTACAGTCTTTTGTATCTTGACCCACGTGAATGAACGCATTCTACTCAAAACCACTTGACAGAACCAGAGGGAAAATGACACCCTGCTGTGGGTCACAGGCGTTGGGGCTGGTTTGGGGGAAGCACCAAATCATACGGCGGGGACGCCGTAGCTTCAGAGCAGCTGGGAGGCACAGGAGGCGTCTGGTCTGCCCCCACCCCCAGCACACGGCAGCGGGAGGGGACAGGACGCTCAAGGGCCACAGCACCCAAAGCTGCAAACGCTCCCCACAACGAGATGATGGGGTGGCGGGAACATGTACATGTGAATAACTCTAGAAAACCCAAAACCACTATCCCAGGCCCCTCCCCCCTTCCAAAAGGTCCTCATTTCAAACACGCAATCAGATGGCACAAGGTATGGTGTAAGGGCCGAGACTCCTGCTGGGCTCCCTGACCTGCCACTCGCCAGCTGGGTGAGACGTGGGGCAGCGTCCTCCCCTCTGCGCCTCCGTGAAGACCCACGGTAACGCGGCCACCCTCGCGCAGGTGAGCCTTTCGTGGATAAGCGAGCGATGCGTGTTTCTTACATCACTGTGTGCCAGGAAATTACCCAGTGCTCTTAAACAGCAACCGGAACTTTTCCTCTGAACCCTGGCAGTTGCTAGAATTCTCCATGAGGTGGAACCAGAGGAAATGACTGGGGGTGGGGGAAGCCCCAAGAGTGGAAGAGCAGCAGGGATGAGCTGCTCCCCGTGGCATGAGCCCCTCCCCGCGGTGCCACCGGAATCACCACTGCCAACGGCTGCTGTCCTTCCGAGGTCTGACCTCACGCAGTCCCCCCAAAACGCTCCAGCCTCGGCCCTCCCTAGTGCTGTCCTTCACGCCGAAGCGCCGCCCTTCACACCCAGCCCCGTGCTTGGCACTCTGCCCAACACACAGCAGCCCTCCGACACGACACAACTGAAACGCTACGAACAATCAGCTCAGGAAGATGACAGATGTGGGGACGGTGGTGGCGATGGTCATAGGACAGTGTGAATGTACCTAATGCCACCGGACAGGACGCTCACTTGAAGACGGGTCAGATGGCCAAGTTTACCTTACATTTATTTTACCACAATTAAAAAAAAAAAAAGGGTGAGGTCTAACTCACCCTCCTGACCCCCAGACCACTCCCTGCCAACCCTGTCAGTCCTGGTCTCCCATTCCCATCTGGACCCTCTCCTGCCTCTACGCTCCCTTCAGGCTGGTGTCGCCAGGCCCTTGGTTTGGAACACAGTGTATTTTGAGCACCCCGCGAAGCTGCGGACCTCCGGCCTGGGTGGCCCCCCGAAGGCCCAGCGGCCAAGCGCCCTCCGTCCCCAGCCTCCTGGTTTCCACAAGCAGCACCTCTGGCTAGACGCTCTGGCGCCTAGGTGACCCCTGCCCCCCGTGCCCCAGCTTCCCGTCCACCCGTGCCGCGCTGCCCCACCGAAGCCCACTCCCCCCTCCTCCCCACGCCTCCCCCAACACCCCTTCCTTTCCTGCCCCCGCTCCTGCATGGCTGCCTCCTCACGGGGGCCCACGCCATCTTCACAAAAGGCAACGCACACCATCGCTTGCCAGCTTCACTGTCCCAAACTTCTCCCGGCTTAGGGAAGACGTGCAGTTCCTCACCGTGAATCATGGTCATTGGGTCCCCGCCCACCTTCTGGTCTTCTTGGCTCAGCCCTTCCCTCACCTCCTCTTAAAAGGCCTTCTTACCCCCAACTTCTGAAGAGGCCCCTGTCGCCTCGGCTCCTCCCTCCCATTCTCCCGACAGCACGATCACTCTACCGCCATCTCCCTGGCTGAGGGGCTTGCCTGCCTTGCCTGCGCTGGATCCCTAGCTCCTCAAACGGGCCTGGCACAGGGCAGGGGCTGTGCAGCAGTGAACAGGCGTGTGATCGGATCGGCAGGAGCCCGGTGCCTCGCGAGAGAGCCTGGAAAGCTGCCACCAGGCAGAGTGACAGACACAGATGAAATACATTAGGGGGGACACAGGCAGTCCAGCTGAAACGGGGACCGTGACCATTACTCTTTTCGACTGGGGGCCTGTAGCATAGATGTGGCCCGCGTGGAGCCTTGACCTTCAGAGACAGAGCCCAACCCCTGGCTGGCACCCCCACCCACACTGTGCTTTGTGTGGAAAACCACCCTGTGACTCACCCTGAAGGAGGGGAGGGAAACAGTTTGAAAGCCACAAAAATATATTAAAACAGCTGTTTTCTTCTCTCTCGGCACTGGCCTCCCTTCTCGGTGACCCTTGCCCGCCACCCGCTACGGGCTTTCAGAGAAAAAGACGCCCAGGGCTGGAAAACAGAGGCGCCCCGCTGCAGCCCAGGGGCTGGGAGCCAGGGCAGCTAACAGTCTCTACAGGCTCGACGCCACCGCCGACGGGGCCGCTGGGAGGCCGGAGGCGCAGGAGGGCCAGGCAGGACGCAGCGCACCGTCGGGCCTTGCCACAGGGACAGAAAACAGAAGAGAAATGAACAGCGTGAAGACAGGGAGAGACCGAGAAGTTAAAGTAGCAGGGGGATGGGGCAGAGGGGCGAGGGGAGGGCGGGAAGGTGTGGGGAAAAGGGAGCCCCTCCGGTGACGCCCACTCTGGGGAACCAGAAGGCTGGCAAGTCGGGGGGCTGAGGCAGCAGACGCTGCTGAGAGGTGGGGGGGAGGCGGGGTGTGAAGGGAAAAGGGCACTTGGCTCTGGGAGAGGTAGAGATGTGGGCCCTGCCAAGGCCACAGAGAGGAGAGGACAGAGGACGTGAGAGAATGGAAAGACCAGAGCGACAAGGCCAGGCCACGACGACCATCTCGGACTCAAAAAACCGGGGTGAGTCCCCAGAAAGCTGGGGCCGGCTCCAGTGCCTGAGGGAGCCCAGCAGTGTCATCCAGAAGCCGGCAGAGGGCTGGGCGTGCCCTGGCTGGAGCCTCTGCTGGGCCCAGGAGCCTGGACAGGGGCCGGCGCCCCGCCCGGAGGCTAGAAGGTCCTACGGCCCAGTCTTTTGAACACGCTCACTGTGCCTGCATGGTCCATCCGGGCACTCAGGCCCTCACTGGAGCTGCTCCCCCGGGGCCCCACCAGAGTCCTCTTAATGGTGACCTTGACCTCGGCCAAGGACTTACTCTTGGTGCTCGTGACCCGGCTGTCCTGGGCCTCCGGCACAAGGGCAGCCTTGCCCAGTCTCTGGATGATGCTGCCTTTGCACAGGGACTCTGGCTTCCTCTCGAGCGCAGGGCGTGAGGAAAGGGCCGGGCGCCGCACTGTCGGGGTGGCGGCCGTTGCAGCCGAGCTTGTGGCCTTAGCTTTGACAGTCAGTGCTGGCTGGGGACTGGGCTTGGCTGGGCTCCGGCCCAGCTTCTTCAAGACCCCGGCATACTGTAGGACAGAGCTGCTGCTGTCATTGTCGCTGTCCCAAGCCAGATCCTCGTCCATCTCTGGGGTGGCCCCCAGGCGGCTGAAGACTCCTGTGGGCTGCAGGGGTCAGAGATGGGACAGGTGAGCCAGGCAGTCACCGGACCCGCGTGCTCAGAGAGCTGCCCCACCCGCGCCTGGCCTCGCTGGGAGAAACACCCATCGGGGACATGGTGACACCCTACACGGTGCTGAGAGCCATGATTGGATGCTTGCGGACCTGGCAGGGCCCCAAGGAGACTCCTGACCTTGCCTTAAGTTCAGGAGAGGCTCCCTGGACAAGAGACCTCAGAGATGAGATCTGAAGGGAATGGCAGGTGGGTCTAATAAAGAAGTGGGGCGGGTAGAGTGTGCGCCACACAGAGAGACGGCCACTGGCAGAGGTCCGCAGGGACCGTGAGAGGAGGGAAATGTGGCCATTCACTCCACAGACATTTCCTGAGTCCCGACTCAGCGCTGGGGGGCACTGGGGACACAGCGGTGACCAAGCACAGCCTAGGCCCTGCCCTCAGGGGGCTCACAGTCCAACGGGAAACACAGACCTGGCATCAGAAAGGACAGAAACAACTCCCTGATTACGACAGTGGTGTGTTCTCTGGAAGACACGGGAGCACAGGAGGGCAGAGACGGGGACACTTCTTGCGGTTCAGGGACACTTCTCCGAGGTATGATGTCTAGGCCAGGCCCTCAGGGTTGACTCAGCAGAGAAAAGAGCGAGGGCTAAGTCCCCAAGGCAGGAATAAGCATCATACTGATGGAGCACTTGCTCTGTGCCGAGCTCTTTACGCGGCTCCATCTTCAAGCCACACGACGCTGAATGTTATTATCCTGCTTGGGGTAAGACTCTAGGAAGTAAGGAGGTTGGGCAGCCCTGGTGAGGGAGGGCTGGAGGGGCAGGGGACGCAGCTGGGGAGCTCTGGCACAGCTCATCGAAGGTGACGACACTTAAAGGGTGCCTGCCACGCGCCAGACACCTCCAGCCCCGTGCAGGTGTACCTCACTTAATCCTCGCAGCCACCCGGTGAGGTGCGTACTATAGAGGTAAGAAAACCGAGGTAGCAGGAGCTTAGGTGGCAGCAGAGCTCGGGTCACGCCAGGCAGGGCTCAGGCCGTGTGCTCCTAGCACGCACCGTCCCTGGGGCTCGCAGGACTGCAGGCCAAGGCAAGGAGGGTGGTGTTTGTCCCGCCCACAGTGAAAAGCGTCTGGTGGGGGGTGGCACTCACTGCTGCTATGGGGGGAGGGGCAGAAGGGGGGTTGCTGGAGCTGCAGACCAGTTAGGAGGCCACTGCCCTATCCGGGCGGGGGAGGTCGCAGAGAAGGGAAGACAGACGGAGCCATCACTAGAGCCCGCCCGGAATGGGGGCGCTGGGGCGTCCCTGAGACAGGGCCTGGGAGAGAGTCACTCTGGAGGAAGATGCTGGGCCAGTCTGGGACATGGTAGTGGGCAGCATCCAGAAGCTGGCCAGACCCCCAGGGGCAGGAAATCAGGACAGTCGTCGAGGTGCACAGAATGGAGCAGAGACTGTTAAGGCAGGGGAGGCGGCCCAGGGAGTACAAGGGGTAGGATGTGGGATCAACGCCTGCAGGAAAATAAGAATCAGAGAACCCCAAGTGGCTTCCCAGTTTCCAACTCACTTTATTCCCTGTCGTCGTGTCTGCCTTGGTCTCGGCGCCGAGGCGGTCAAACACGGACGTCCTGTGGAGACCTGGAGGGAAGTGAGCCCTCAGCCTGAAGCAGCTGACGCACGCGTGGAGCCCGGGCCAGCCAAGCCTCGTGCATCGTGCAGACGAGGGAGGGGAGACGGGGCCGGCCCAGGCCCAGGCCGCCCCAGTCCAGGCAGGCACAGGCTCCGTGTCTGCGTACCAGCTGGCACGGACCTGAGCCACACGGTTGTGGCTAGTGCCAAACGTAGGAAAGATCCACTGAAATTGACCGTTGGGCTCCTGGAAACTTTGCGCAGTTTTGTGAAGTGCGTGTGCGGGAAGAGTTCTGAATCCCTACTTGTTCCCTTCACTGTTCTGGGTCATGGGCCTCTAAGAGTCCGCTGACTAGGGATAAGCCCTCAACTGAAATAACAAACTCAGTGACCATCAATGGGAGAATGTTTACTAAATCATGATATATAAATATAAATATGATGGAAACATTCAATTTAAATGACTGTTAAAAAGAACGCAGCAGAGGGGCACCTGGGTGGCTCAGTTAAGCATCTGACTTCAGCTCAGGTCATGATCTGAAGGTCCCTGAGTTCGAGCTCCACGTTGGGCTCTGTGCTGACAGCTCAGAGCCCGGAGCCTGCTTCGGATTCTGGATCTCCCTATTTCTCTGCCCCCTTCTTCACTTGCACACTCTCCCTCCCTCTCAAAAATAAATTAACATTAGCATTTCTAAAAAAGAATGAAGCAGATCCACATGTATTCATGTGAAAAGATCTCAATAAAAAAGTTCTAAAACAGTAACTACAGGCTGATGTTATTTGTGTTGAAAAAGAAAGAAACACCTCTCTGCTTACACACAAACACACGCACACAAGTTCACGGGTGCCAGTCTGGAATGGTTAATGACGCGAGGGTCACGAGAGGAAGGGAAAGAAGGAGTTGATACTGTATACTCTTCTGCACCATATGGACGTTTTCCCCACAGGAATGTACGCAACAGTCTAAAAGGAACACTGTGAGGAAGACCATCTCCGTGCTACCAGATGCAAACCCCAGCTACAGGCTGAACTTCAACCAGACTCCTCTGGCTCAAAATGACAGTTCCCACCATTCTGGGCACCTGCCCTCAGCCAGACACAGCCACCACTTTACAGGCAGGTCATCACGGAGTCCAAGCCCCTGCCCCTTGGGGAAGAGGGGCCAGGCCGCCTGCTACACTATCTGCAGGAGGCGGGAGCGGAGGTGGTGCCGTGCCCTCCTCCTCTATGGCCACCCTCGCCGTCCCCTCGGTCCACTGGATCTCATTAGAGCCCGCTTCTGGGCCGATGCCTATAGGGCATGGCGAACCCCGCACAAAGCAGCGAAAGGAAGAGGCAGGCTCCACAGCAAAGCGTGTGCCCCGGCCGGCCCAGTACCTTTCGCCGCCTGCTGCTGCTCCAGGATCTTACGGGTCCGGGGGGTGGTGCCTTTGGGCATGTTGATGATGTATTTCCCCTCCATCTCGGCCGTGACCCGGCGCCGCTTGGTGGGAACTGCCAGGCTCTCCTCCTCACGGCGGGCCAGGGCTGCTGGGGAGGAGGGGGTAGTGAGCATCGCTGGGATGGAATGTTCTCCTGGGGTGGGGGCCAGACGCCTGGCAAAGGGCACAAATGTGCCCTTTATCTCTATACGTTCAAACGACTGCGATCCCCTCTTCCCAATCACCCCATCACCACTGACTCTGAGCCACCAAGAACTTCCGAGGCCTGGGCACAACAGGGCTGCCGACGGCGCTCAGAATCCCCACGCTGTGGCGGGCCTCCTAGGCTCTCGGCCTCCGTCCCTGACCCGAGCAGGCGGACCTCCCAGCCCAGCCAGAATCCCCTCAGAAGGGGAAACTCTGGGTGCTGGAAAAGTTCGAGAGCTCCAGCTAAGTAACGGTTTCACGGGTGTAATCGTTTTTTAAAAACGAACCAAGCCATATACTTGCAATCTGTGTATCGGGCCTAAGTAAATTATACCTCAGAGAAACAAAATCCCCTCAACACACTTGCTAGTCACTCCCAGGCTCACCGCTTTTTCAATACTTCGGAAATTAATTTCAACTTTCTTACTCATGACACACAAATCAAAAAGGCCAGAAGGGCGCCTGGGTGACTCAGCTGGTTAAGCATTCGACTTCAGCTCAGGTCATGATCTCATGGATTGTGAGTTCGAGCCCCGCGTCAGGCTCTGGGCTATCAGCACGGAGCCTACTTGGGAACCTCTGCCCCTCCCTCCTCAAAAAGTAAAAAATAAAAAGGCCAGAGAAGGAGATGAAACACTCCTAAACACACGTGGCCAAACGGGAACACGTGCAATGGAGATGGACAGGGCACGAAGGGGCTGGGCATCAGAATAACAAAGCCCCCTCCCTGGGCCTCAGTTTCCACTTGTGCCAAGATCTTTGCTGTGGAGGCGGGTCCAACAAAGGCATGACAGTGGGGCAGACGGAAGGAGGGCTTGCAAGCCAGGGTCCCATTCCCAGACTTCAAGCTGAGGCCTGGAAGAGGAGCAGAGGCCCAGCATAAAGGTCTGCGAAGCAAGAGTGTGCTGGCAGAAGGGAGCACAGGGGCAGGGACAGCACGACAGGAAGAAGCCTGGCAGGGACCGAGGAAGGGCACCAGGGGCAGAGACGGAGAGGCGGATTCCCATTACGCAGGGCCTGTGAGGCCACGTGGGAAGATGACTTTATTACTGGGACCATGGGAAGCCCTGGAAAGTTCTAGCTGAGTGTGAAAGGGTCAGGTTGAAAGCTTGAAAGGATCCTTCTGGCTGCTGAGAGGAAATGGTAGCTTCCTGACCTCTGACCCCTGCATCAAGCACAGGGCCAGGCACCAGTGCGGGCCTCGGTGAACATCTGTTAAAAAAGACCGAGCCCAGGGGCGCCTAGGTGGCTTAGTCGGTTGAGCGTCTGATTTTCGCTTAGGTCATGATCTTGCGGTTCGTGGGTTCAAGCCCCGTGTCGGGCTCTGTGCTGACTGCCAGCTCAGAGCCTGGAGCCTGTTTCAGAGTCTGTGACTCCCTCTCTCTCTGACCCTCCCCTGCTCACGCTGTCTCTCTCTC